>CM069166.1:19289182-19392442 GCA_035221665.1 Okamejei kenojei | reverse complement strand
GGGGGGGGGGGGGGGGGGGGGTATTAATTAGAAAGGATAGGGGGTGGGGTGGGGGGGGGGGGGGGGGGGGGGGGGGGGCTTTTAAACTCTGTGTGTGTGTGTCGATTTTTGCCCTTAGAATTCATGGTTTTCGCCAAAACCACACTCTCAAAACGCCGAGAAATCTTTCCATTTTGTTAGAAATTACACATTTACATTACACCATATCCACGTCCTCATTACATTGTTAGACATTATGGTAAACATTTTAAATTAAAATAAAATCCGAGTCCCCCGTCCCCCCCCCCGCTGGCCCTCGACCATAACGGGGCTGCTGCAGCCCGCTCTACTGCGGAACGCGCCGCCACTTTCCTTACCTCAGATTGCAGGGTAACACAAAAGGCTGGAGAAACTCCAGCGTCGTGCAAGCAGCATCTAAGTAGCGAAGAGATAGGCGACGTTGTTCAAGTTGGAGGCTACCCATCCAGTCCCGTACGGTCTCGACCCCTAAACGTCACCACATCCTCCCTTCCGCTCCTTGAGATGCTGCTGCACCGCTGAGTTTCTCCGAGGCGGCATTTGTGTACGCTTTATTCGTCCAGCATCTGCAGTTCCTTCTTTAACACTGCCTTTCTATTGCTGGTGATTTCGCTGCGCCCGCCCGCTCTGCGGCCCGCGGCGGCCCTGGCAGTTCACTCAACTCTCGGGTCTCAGCCAGATCGCCACTGTCCCCTGCTGCTTTATCTGAGCACGTCGAAAAGCAGTGCTGGAAGAGGAGAAGCCATTTTCGACTGCTTGCCGCCGCCCCTCACCACCACAGCCCCGCTCCCCCCCCCCCCCCCCCCCCCCCCCGGGCCGCATCTCCTCACGCTGGCATTCAAGCAAAGATCTGCCACTTCCCCGTCTGCTTTTCCGACGGCTCCGAAAT
This sequence comes from Okamejei kenojei, assembly GCA_035221665.1. Lineage (NCBI taxonomy): Eukaryota > Metazoa > Chordata > Chondrichthyes > Rajiformes > Rajidae > Okamejei > Okamejei kenojei. The sequence continues at coordinate 19,391,535 of CM069166.1, read as the reverse complement.
AACGCGGGGGACACAGCCGATCTATGCCTTCAGTCCAGCGTGACAGAGCCGGCGCTTTAACGGGCCTCTTCAGCCAGAGGGAATGGCAGGACAACTTTCCAATCCAGCAGCCAGAGTGGCTCTGGTTTAATGATTCATTCCACAGTTGAGTTTCATTTCGTAACAATCGCCCCCCCCACCTTCCCCTCCAACCCCTCCCCCCCTGACACCAACCCCAGTTTTAAGTGGCCTATGATTCGTTAAGTCCGGCCAAATCCAACACAAGAAACAATGAATTTTTTTTTTAACCGAATTGTCCGCTAGCGATTTCATTTGAGAGCCATTCACATATCCACCTCCTCATTACATTTAGTCATTTTCTGACACATTTCGAAAAATAAAATCTTCCGCCCCCGCGCCGACTCACTATTTGTCGCCCTCACGCCACCTTCTCAGTACGCGTCTCCCGGTCGCTATCAAAATGGCTGCTGCGCGCACGGCTCACCTACGCAGCGACCACCCACCCTGCCTGGCTCTGTCCATGCTGGGCTTAAGTCAAAGACGTCTTGCTCCCGCTTCTGCTTTGTGCTATCCTCGCTGCGGTCTCCGCACTTCTTCTCACTCTCGAAAGCACCGCGAGCTCATCAATTGTCTGTCGGACCTGCAGCGCATTTACGGCGCGAACAGCCGACTAAGTTAGCATACGCATCCCTCTTGACGCCGTACACTCACATCATGCCCGCCACCGCGCACGGTCCACGGCCCCGCCCCCCCCCCCCCCCCGTAACTCGTGGGTCAGGAAGCGCCTAGCTGGGCCCGCTTTACAGCAGGCCTTCGAACCGGTGTATCTGGCCCCCGTTGATTAACCAAGGCTCTGGGAACTACGTTTGGATCTGATGTTGTGGGGACTGAGTGTGCGGGGCTATACCAGAGGGAATGCATGGACAACGATGTGAATCCGGCAACAGAGTGTCTCCGGATATATATGCGGAGGTAATACCCAGTTATTGTTCACCTCTCACGCCCACCCGTCTCTCCCCCTCCCCCAGTCTCACCCCCTGCCGACCCCCTCGCCCTCTCACCCCCTCGCGCCCCATCCCCTCTCCCCTCCCTTTTCCCCACCTCTCACCTCCCTTACTCCCACCTCTCACCACTCCCTTCCCCCACACCTCTCCCCTCCCTTCACCCCCCACCTTCCCCCCTCCCTTCCCACCCTCCCTCTCCTCCCCTCCACCACCCCTCTTCCTCTGTCCCTTGCCCCTCTATCTCTGCCCCTCTCTCTCTGTCTGCCCCTCTTTCTGCCCTTGCTCTTTACCCCCCCCCTCCCTCCCCCGTCCCCTCCTCCCCCTAGATGCGCCTGTGAGTTGGAGGCTCAGTGTATAGGATGTTTATGACGTAAAAGGAGCACATTTATAATATTAATATAATATCAAAGGGGTAGATAGCATGTGTGCAGGGGGGGGGGTAGTTAGTGTGTGTGACGACGCATGCTGCCCCCCGCTCTCCGCAACCGCACGTTGGGGGAACAGACCCAATGGGTCTGCACTTGGTTTAGTATACCTTTAAAACTGTGTGTGTGTGTGTGTGTGTGTGTGTGTGTGTGTGTGTGTGTCATTTTGCATGCGAAACATATTTCCTCGAAAACCAGATGCAAAAAGGTGGAAATGTTTACAATTTTGGTAGGGATTTACCTTATGATTTCATAAATGCATTCCTCTCTAGATTTGGTCAATTATTTCCCAAGATCTTGAATTAAATTGTTCACAAAACATCAAAAAAAATTTAAATCAAACTGCTGCATGAGTCAGTGCCACCTCACGGATGGCCAATCACAATGGATCTCATTTACATATATGACATCACAATTGGACAGGTGTGAGAGATCGGAGCCTTCACGTGATCCCAATAAAATCAAACTGCTGCAGGAGTCACAGCGCCATCTCACAGATGTCTAATCACAATGGGACACAGGTGGGAGACTTCCTCCCCTACTCCCCTCCCTCCCTCCCTCACTTTCACAATGCCTTTGCACCTGGCCCAACTGGCCAGCGTGGACCCTGCTACCCCAGGATGCCTGCGCCCCGCCCGACCCCGACCCCGCCCGCTGACCTCACAATGTCTTTGCACCTGGCCCAACTGGACTCGCCGGGCCCCGCCCCCCAGCTGCCAGGTTGTAGATTCCATTGGTTTTCATTGAATTGCATTGAATTATTTGTCACTTAACATCACTAATTCTTAACATTAATTTTTAATTTCACAGTTTTTTAAAAACAAATTTGCTGTATTCATTGACAGCTTAGATCGGACCCACTGTGTGTGTGTGTGTGTGTGTGTGTGTGGTTGTGGAGGGGGGGGAGGGGGGAAAGGGGAGCAGGATGAGGTGTTCCACACCAGGGCATCGCAAATGTCCTCATTCTTCAGGGAACGGGGTTTCCCCTCCGCCACTATAGATGAGGCTCACACCAGGGTCTCCTCCATACCCCATAATACTGCCCTCTCTCCCCATCCCCCCCACTCGCAACAAGGGCAGAGCCCCCTGGTCCTCACCTTTCACCCCACGAGCAGGCACATACAACAAATAGACCTTTGTCAGTTTTGCCACCTCCAACGTGACCCCACCACTCGCCACATCTTCCCATCTCCCTCCTGTCTGCTTTCCACAAAGACCTTTCCCTCCATAACTCCCTTGCCAATTCTTCCCTTCCCTCCCGCTCCACCCCTTCCTTGGGCACTTTCCCTTGCAACCGCAAGAAATGCTACGCTTGTCGCTTTACCTCCCCCCTCGGCTCCATTCAAGGACCCAAGCAGTCGTTCCAGGTGCAACAGAGGTTCACCTGCACCTCCTCCAACCTCATCTATTGCATCCGCTGCTCTAGATGTCAGCTGATCTACGTCGGTGAGACCAAGCATAGGCTTGGCGATCGTTTCGCCGAACACCTCCGCTCAGTCCGCATTAACCAACCTGACCTCCCAGTGGCTCAGCACTTCAACTCCCTCTCCTATTCCGTATCTGACCTCTCTGTCCTTGGCCTCCTCCATGGCCAGAGTGAGCAGAAATTGGAGGAACAGCACCTCATATTCCGCTTGGGGAGTCTGCATCCTGGTGGCATGAACATCGATTTCTCACAATTCTGTTAACCCTTGCTGTCTCCTCCCCTTCCTACCTCTCCCAGCCCTCGGGCTCCTCCTCCGTCTTTTTCCTTTCTTTTCCCCGCCTCCTCCCACCCCCTATCAGTCTGAAGAAGGGTTTCGGCCCGAAACGTTGCCTATTTCCTTCGCTCCATAGATGCTGCTGCACCCGCTGAGTTTCTCCAACATTTTTGTGTACCAATTCATACAGATCAGGATCTACTTGTGGGTCTGGTATTTCAGCTTGCACAAATATGTCAAAATGTTTTGGTCTTGGCTTACTCGCTTCGTCAAGCCACAGCAGACAGTGCAAATGAGGCAGACCTCTCTTCTGATATTCCATATTGGAGACAAAATCTATACAGTTGCCAAAGAGGCCATGTGGTCCAGTGAGGTACTTCATGAATAGCTTTCTTTTCGGATAGAATACTCTTGCAATCAAGTCTGTTCTATCACACGGCTGCTGATTGCAAAAGAGGCACTGTCGCATCTCGTTCCAATTCAGATTGCAAGTCATTGTAATGAAGAATGAACGAACATCATGGTGTCCTGGCATCGTTCCGTCATGTATCTCAGTCCACGGACTAATGTTGACGAGAGGACGATGCGCTTTCCGATGTTTTCCAAATCATCATTGTTGTTGAATGCCTCCGTGAGGCCTCTGTAAATTGTTGATCTCAATGATGCTTGATTCATGCCAAGATAATTGAGCCTATCTGTCTCAGTCTCAGCTGCCATATCAACAACATATTGTTGAAAGAGTCATCCTTCTCTCAAAACATGGTTTAATTCATTATCATGATTCATGATCCTATAGGCATAATATCGCATTGCTGTCAATTTATTGCGGTTACTCATTTAGAGTTGGAGATGGAGTTGGAGATGCCACCCATCATCTTCGTGTGGAAAGAAAAGGATGTATTGAAAACTATCATACAACCTATGAGACTCCGAAATTATTTTTAAGCCTCCTCCTCTTTCTTTCAAGACTATGCGCCGTGATGTTGCCTGAGGGTCAATATTTTTCCCGCTGAGTTTCTCCAGCATTTTGTGTACCCTCGATTTTCCAGCATCTGCAGTTCCTTCTTTAACTCTTTTGGTATTGCGTTGGCAATTTGTGTGTTAAACCACCTTTTGTGTTGCAAAGCTGGCCAATAATCTGGATGAATGATGATTGATGCCTCTGGTAAATTATTTCCTTTGCCATTTTAAGTGTTTCAATGTAAGGGTTGTTTTGGCTTATCATATTTACAACCATTGCAACAATTTCCCTTTGAATACCAGCATTTCACAATGTACCCATTCGCAATTCAATGCTATCTTACATAGAAACATAGGAAATAGGTGCAGGAGCAGGCCATTCGGCCCTTCGAGCCTGCACTGCCATTCACTATGATCATGGCTGATCATCCAACTCAGTATCCTGTACCTGCCGTCTCTCCATACCCCCTGATCCCTTTGGCCACAAGGGCCACATCTAACTCCCTCTTAAATATAGCTAATGAACTGGCCTCAACTACCTTCTGTGGCAGAGAATTCCAGAGACTCACCACTCTCTGTGTGAAAAATGTTTTCCTCATCTCGGTCCTAAAGGAATTCCCCCTTATCCTTAGACTGTGACCCCTTGTTCTGGACCTCCCCAACATCGGGAACAATCTTCCTGCATCTAGCCTGTCCAACCCCTTAAGAATTTTATACGTTTCTATAAGATCCCCCCTCAGTCTTCCAAATTCTAGCGAGTACAAGCCAAGTCTATCCAGTCTTTCCTCATATGAAAGTCCTGACATCCCAGGAATCAGTCTGGTGAACCTTCTCTCTACCCCCTCTATGGCAAGAATGTCTTTCCTCAGATTTGGAGACCAAAACTGTACGCAATACTCATCAAATAGATCTGAGCAACGGTACGCTCGACACTGAGGGCAACCCTTGGTCATTTCACCAACATCAGCAGGGAGGATGTAGGAGGGGGGAGATGTGTGTGTGTGGGCTGGGGGGTGTGGGCGGCGGGGGAGTGTGGGGGGTTTGTGTGTGGGAGGGAGGGGGGGTAGTGGGCGGAGGGTGTGTGCGGTTTGGGGGAGGTGTTTGGGAGGGGTAAGGGGGGGTATGGGGAAAGGGGGGGGGGTGTGGGGAAGGGGCGGTTGTGGGGGAAGGGGGTGGGCTGTGAGGAAAGGGGTGGGGAAAGGGGTGATGGTGTGGGGAGGGGGAAGGGCAGTGTGGGGAGGGGGGCTGGTTGCAGCAGACACAACTTGCATCACGCAGCAAATTCCGGTCCCACTACGGCTTCACTCAGAGGCTTCCGGCTCTTGTGTTGTTCGCCACAGAAGCAGTCCGCAGGCTGCTCACTCTGTGCGTGCTGCTCAACACACTCCGCACACTCTGCCCCTTGAGTTTTTTATTCTTCTCGCCGTGTTGTTGACAGCGTGTTTAGGAATGGGATTTTTAACAATTTTTAATCCTTCATAACTTTTGTACTATTTGACCGATTGGAACAAAACTTATTTGACTTGCAGCAGAGGAGAATGATGAATAAGGTGGCGATAAATCATAGCGCTATGGGGGATCGTTTTTGCGCAAATTTAAATATACGCAGATCAGAAGTGGTCAAGATTAGAGTTTTAGTAATAGAATAGAAGACAGACAGACAGACAAACAGACACACAGACAGACAGATGAACAGACAGACAGACAGACAGAGAGTGGGACACGTTAGGTCCCATTTTCACACGGGAGGACCGGTCCCCTACATAATATTCCACCACTAAGCCTTAGCCCACAACTGCGCACGATCGGTCCCACTCAAACGGCAGAAGATAAGTTAAAGTTAATAACTTTGCATTTAATATTTCCACTAGACTAAGTGGGACCCATTGGGTTACACGGGAGTCCTGGTCCCCCAATGCAACCTGTTCCCCAACCCAATATTCCACCACTCATCCGATCCCCCAATGCATCCTGTTCCCCAACGCAATAATCCACCACTCACCCATTCCCGCAATGCAACCCGTTCCCGCAACACAATATTCCACCACTCACCGCAGCCCCTAACACTGCAGGCACTGCTCATTCACCCTCACCCCCCAGCACGCCCTCCCCCTCCTCTGCATGTGTGGATGAGGCTTGTGGGAGGGGAGGGGGGGAGAGGAGGGGGGGGGGGGTGTGTGGGCAGAGATAGAGTGGGGGGAACGGGGGCGGGGTGCATGGGTGGGAGGGGAGGGGTGTGTGCAGTCTGGAGGGGTGTGGGCAGGGGTGTTGTGGGGAGGAAGGGTGTTGTGGGGTGAGGATGTGTGGGGGAGGGGTGATTGTGCGGGAGGGGGTGTGGGGGAGGGGAGTGTGCGGGAGGGGGTGTGTGGGGGAGGGGGTTGAGGGGTTGGAAGTTCCTTCCAACTTACCACAACCACCACATCTATCTTCCCTGCCCCCAGCACCAACTCCTCAGCCACGCATTCATTTGCCCCCTCTCACTAGCATGTGGCACCGGTGGCAATCTAGACATTACTACCCTGGAGGTCCTGCATTAACCTTTTGCCTCATTCCCTATCTTCAGTCCACAGGACCTCATCCCTTTTCCTGCCTCTGTCATTTGTGCCGACGTACACAACAACTTCTGGCTGCTCCCCCTCCCCCTTGAAAATGTTCTGCAGTGGCTGGGAGACATCCTGGACCCTGGCACCAGGGAGGCAGCACACCATCCTGGAGTCTCATTTGCTGCCCCAGAATCTCCTGTCTGTTTCCCTAACTAAGGATTCTCCTATCACTATAAGCATATAAACCATATAACAATTACAGCACGGAAACAGGCCCTCTCGGCCCTTCCAGTCCGAGAGGGCCTGGAAATCAGGGAATGTTGCTGACTGGCCCGCTGCAAACTGCAGGAGTACATGCTGAGGGACGCACTGAAGCTCGGTGCAGCCAACACCAAGGCTTGGTGGGAGAGGACCACAGTCTAAAGTCCTTCCGCTGCTGGACATGGGGGGCACGGTGTGGTGGAGACGCCCCTCAAAATACGGGAAGGGATTCCACGCCATATAACCATATAACAACCATATAACAATTACAGCACGGAAACAGGCCCTCTCGGCCCTTCCAGTCCGTGCCGACCATTTGTTTTCCCCTAGTCCCATATACCTGCACTCAGACCATACCCCTCCATTCCCTTCACGTCCATATACCTATCCACTTTACTCTTAAATGTTAAAATCGATCCTGCCTCCACCACTTCTGCTGGAAGCTGATTCCACACAGCCACCACCCTCTGAGTAAAGAAGTTCCCCTCACGTTAGCCACCCCGAAACTTCTGTCCCTTATTCTCATGTCATGCCCCTCTTGTTTGAATCTTCCCTACCCTCAATGGGAAAAAATGTATCCACGTCAACTCTGTCTATCCCTTTCATCATTTTAAAGACCTCAATCAAGTCCCCCCTTAACCTTCTGCGCTCCAAAGACTAAAGACCTAACTTGTTCAACCTTTCTCTGTAACATAGTTGCTGGAACCCTGGCAACATTCTAGTAAATCTCCTCTGTACTCTCTCTATTTTGTTGACATCCTTCCTATAACTAGGCGACCAAAATTGTACACCATACTCCAGAATTGGTCTTACCAATGCCTTGTACAATTTTAACATTACTTCCCTACTCCTATATTCAATGCTCTGATTTATAAAGGCCAGCACACCAAAGGCCAATGCCTTGTACAAAGGTCTTACCAATGCCTTGTACAATTTTAACATTACTTCCCTACTCCTATATTCAATGCTCTGATTTATAAAGGCCAGCACACTCTCCATCTGCCATCTTTCAGCCCACTTTTCCAAATGGCCCAAATCTCTCTGTAGACTTTGAAAATCTACCTCATTATCCACAACACCACCTATCTTAGTATCATCTGCATACTTACTTATCCAATTTTCCACCCCATCATCCAGATCATTGATGTACATGACAAACAACAGTGGACCCAACACAGATCCCTGAGGCACCCCACTGGTCACCGGCTTCCAACCTGACAAATCCACCATTACTCTCTGACATCTCCCATTCAGCCACTGTTGAATCCATCTTGCTACTCCGCCATTAACACCCAAAGATTGAACCTTCTTAACCAACCTTCCATGGGGAACCTTGTCAAAGGCCTTACTGAAATCCATTACTATCCCTCTGCCTGACTGTGCCCTTCCCCACTGTGCCTCAGAGCCGGGTTTGCTGCCACAGACCTGACTGCTGCTGCCCTCCCCTGGCCGCTCATCCCCCCAACAGTATCCAAAGGGACAATCCTGTTGTTGAGGGGAATGGCCACAGGAGATTCCTGCACTTTCTCATTACTCCCTTTCCTGGTGATCACCCGTCTACTTTCTGCCCCTACCCGAGGCGTGACCACCTCACTGTGACTCCGGTACCCGGACGCGGCGCCGACAGACAAGAAGCAAGAAGTCGAAGCCAAAGAACGGAATAGAAACGAGGCTGAAACGGCAATAAAGAGAAAGAGTCCGAAGACTAACCGAAAGGGTGTGATGCCTAAATGCAAACTAACTGAAAGGGCAGAGCACCTAAATCCCAAGGAACCGAAAAGTTGCGTTGCCTATAAGCAAACTTGCCGAATGGCCGCGCTGTCGAAATGCCACCTACCCGAAACGCGGCGTTGCCTACAGGCCAAAGGACCGACAGCCGCTCAACAGAAAAGTCCAATGAGGGACTTGACGTTGCCGGGGGGCGGGACTTGTCAGCAATTGGTCCAGTCCCCCGCGTCCATCACATCACTGAAGGCATGAACCTTGTCCCAAACCTCCGCTTCACCCGACCCGCAGGCCGCGGATGGTGGCCGTGGGATAGTGGGGGCTGTCCCGAGCGATGCACACCTTCGTCTCCCCTCTTCTCTCTCCCCTTCTCTCTCTCCCCCTCTCTCTCTCCCTTCTCTCCCTCCCCCTCTCTCCCCCCTCTCTCCCTCTCTCTCTCCCTTCTCCTCTCTCCCCTCTTCTCTCTCTCCCCCTCTCTCTCCCTTCTTTCTCCCTCCTCTCTCACCCCTCTCTCCCCTCTCCTCTCTCCTCTCTTCTCTCTCCCCTCTTCTCTATCTTCTCCTCTCTCTCCCCCTTTCTCTCCCCCCCTCTCACCACCCCCCCCCCCCCCCCCCTTCTCTCCCACCACCCTTCTCTCTCTCCTCTGTCTCTCCCTGGAGAGGGAGAAGGGGGAGCAAAGGGGAAAGAGAGAATTGAGAGGGGGGGGGGAAGGGAGAGAGAAAGGGGAGAGAGATGAGAAGAGAGAGAAGAGTGGAGAGAGAGGATGGGAGAGAGAAGATGGGAGAGAAGGGAGAGAGAGAGGGAGAGAGCGAGGGGGAGAGAGATGGAATAAGGGAGGGGGGGGAGACAAGGGCGAGAGAGAGAAGGGAGATAGAAGGGAGGGAGAGAGAGGGGGGACAGGAGGGGCAAAGAGAGAAGGGAAGAGAGAGGAGAAGACAGTGGAAAGAGAGGAAAGAGTGAGCAGAGGGGAGAGAAGGGAGAGAGAGAGAGTGGGGGAGAGAGAGTAGAGGTAAGAGAAGGGAGAGACAGAAGAGGGGAGAGAAGGCAGAGAGAGAAAGGGGGGGAAGAGAAGAGGGGAGAGAGAAGGGGGAGACGGGAGCATGGGGTTCATTTTCCCACTCAAGCCATAGGTGACTCGGCAATCTGAACCCAAGCACCAAATTGAAAGTGACCGAAGGTTCGCATCGCTCGGGACAGCCCCCACACTCCCACGGCCACCATGTGATGGACGCGGAGGTCTGGATAAATCGTTGACAAGTCGCGCCACCCGGCAACGTCAAGTTTCGGCCTCGTTTCCGTTCTTTGGCTTCGACTTCTTTGCTTCGGCCTCTTGTCCGTCGGCGCCGCGTCCGCACACGGTGACGCCTATCTGTGACATCCTCAGTGTCCCGGATGATGCTGAGGTCATCCAGCTACTGCTCCCGTTCCCTAACGCCATCTGTAAGGAGCTGCAGCTGGACACACCTCCCACAGGCATCGTCCTCAGCAACACTGAAGGATTCCCTGACTCCCCACATCCTGCAGGAGGAGCACTAACTGCCCTACCTGCCATCATTACTGCACTAGACCACGGAGAGTGTATAATAGAAAAATAACCACAAACCAGACCTTATCCCGCTGTCACCCTGTACGCCGAAGCCTCTCAAGCCAAAGCCTCGCACTTACCCCCCACACGGCACTTGTACGTAAACACGGCCGCTCCATACAGGCCCCTCCATGTATCTACCTTCCCTTTATACACCCACTAAGGAGCAATCACTCGCGATGCGATGTGTTTTCAGCTTCTCCAACTGAAACTCACCTCATCCCATTAACAGTGGAGCCTCTGTAACCAGCTGGCCTTCTTAAAAGTCCCTCTCTTCCACAGCTAGTCAGTGTTCCCTGGGGACTGAGATACAACGTGATATCTCCCATTGACCCCTCAGTCCCTCACTGTCCACAGTGAATTTAGTTTAGTTTATTGTCACATGTACCAAGGTACAGTGAAAAGCATTGTGTTGTGTGCTATCCAGTTAGCGGGAAGTTTATACATGATTTCCATCAAGCCCTCCACAGTGTCCAAACACAGGATAAAGGGAATAATGTTTACTGCATCATAATGTCCAGCAAAGTCCAATTATAGATCGTACGAGGGTCTCGAATGAGATTGATGGGAGGTCATTACCGCTCTCTAATTGGTGATAGGATGATTCACTTGCCTGATAACAGCTGGGAAGAAACCCTCTCTGAATCTGGAGGTGTGCGTTTTCACACTTCTATACATCTTTCCTGATGGGAGAGGGGAGAAAAGGCAGTGTTCGGGAGTGAGACTGGGTCCTTGATTATGCTGATGGCCTTGCCAAGCAGTATGAAGTGTAGATGGAATCAATGGAAGGGAGGTTGGTTTGCATGATGGTCTGGTGCCTCCACAATTCTCTGCAATGTCGTGCAGACTTGGATGAGCTGTTCCCAAACTAAGCAGTGATGGATCTGCATAAGGGTTTCAGCCCGAAACGTTGCCTATTTCCTTCGCTCCATAGACGCTGTTGCACCCGCTGACATTCTCCAGCACTTTTGTCTTCCTTCGATTTTCCAGCATCTGCAGTTCCTTCTTAACCACATGGATCTTTATAAAATGCTTTCTGTGGTGCACCTGTTGAAGTTGGCAAAACTTGGGAACATGTCGAACTTCCTTACTTCTGAGGAAGTAGAGACATTTGTGTGCTTTCCTGTCCATTGCATTGATATGGGTGGTCCAGGACAAGTTGCTGGTGATATTTACTCCTAGGAATTTGAACCATGTCTACTTCTGTATCCTCAATGTATGTGTACCGCATTGTTTAATAAGTTTATTGGTTCTAAGTGCCGAATACGGCTATTCGACCAATCGGGTCTACTCCGCCACTCAATCATGGTTGATCTAACTTTCCCTCTCAACCCCATTCTCCTGCATTCTCCCCATAGGTTATGAGGTTCTCAATCTCCTTCCTGTACTCCATCTCGTTATTGATATCTGACCCACAATGGTGGTGCCGTCTCCAAATTTGCAAATTGAGATGAATTTGTATTTGCCTGAACAGTCGTGGGTGTACGAGTAAAGAAGGGGACCAGAGGTCATCCATATGTAGATAGCTGCAGTCCACAATCAGTGTTCCCTACAGACTGAGATACACCGTGATATCTCCCACTGACCCCCAGTGTCCCTCACTGTCCACAGTCAGTGTCCCTGGGGACTGAGATACACCGTGATATCTCCCAGTGACAATCGAGAATGGGAACACATTTACCGTGAAGCCGAGTGGTCATCCTTGTGGCAATCAGTTCATGGTGGGAGAGTGATGAAGCTGGGTTTAGAGACGTGGGATTGGTGCCTGCGTTTATCCGGGAGATGGTATCATTGGTCAGGGAGTGAACAGGAGATTATTGGTGCTCGGGGATGGTGAGGCTGGAGATGCAGATGAGGGGGGGTGGGGAACAAGAGGCTGTGGACATGAGCTGAACTCGACGTTAACACCGAACATCATTCTGTCCCTCAGCCACAGACTCCGCACTCGGTGACCCGTGTGTGACCCACACCGTCCTGGATCAGCCCTGGAGGAGCACGGATTGTTCCCACACTGAGTGCAGTGGGACATGGATGGGTGATGGAAATCTTGCAGAGGGATGGTACAGATTTAACAGGTAACGTGAGGCGATCATTGCTGAGAAATTGGACACTGATGGAGAATGTAAACGTGAGAATGAGGGGCGTGTGAAGGGGAGATGTAGGGAGATGGGGATCATCAGTTGCTGCAAAGGGACGGGGCGTCAATACTGAGAATGGGGAGATCCTACATTGTGGAGAGAGAGACGGGGGAAGATGGAAGCGGAGGGAAAACAACATTGGATTCCGGGGAATGTTGAACGGGGAGGGGGTGCGGTCAGAATGGCCCTGATTCCGGGTCTTTTTCTGGGTGAACAAACTCCCTCAGTTCAGGGGCTGACTCTCTGATTGTTGTTTCAGTTCCGGTGGATGGAAGATTCCGGAGACTGACGTTCCAGGGTATCACTGCTCCGGGAAGTACCCAGGCTGGTTAGCCGGTAGGGTCAGAGTTTACAACATATGGTCTCAGTTATTGTCGGGGAGGGTCAGACTGACGACCCAGATCTCTCCAGAGGGCCCCTCGCACAGACACACAGAACCCAAACTCCCTGAGAGGTTCCCCCACAGTCACTCAGACCACGCTCCGGCCATGGATCCTCACGGAGTGCGGTGGGGAAGCTCCAGCTTCCTGGAGTTTCCCGGCAGTGGGGCTACGGATCCCATCCGCCCGCTGTACCTGCTCCAGATCAGAGCCGGAGCAGTTTCAGTGGAGGAGCAGCTCCCAGGGAGCTGGGCCCGTCTCAGGACACCCACAGTTCAGCAACGAGGCGGAGAAATTAAATACACACAACATTTAGCACCAAGGTGCTTATGGTGTGTGAATGAAGTGTTTGTGACGTGTCGTGGTTACAATTATTGCAATCTAGTGACATTTCCGATGAGGCCGAACTAAAAAATACCTACTGTGATTAGTCATGTCATAAGCCACAGAAATGGGCCCTTCGGCCCATGCCGACCATGATGTCCCACCTGAGCTCATTCAGCCCATGTCTGTCTAAACCATACCTGTCCGTTCATCACTAGCTGTCAAGCACCCATCGAGGGGTGCTGGGGTGGGGCTTGTGTTTCCAGTCCAGACCCCGGCACCCTAGGGTGTCAGCTCCAGGAGCTGGTCTCAGGGAGCAGGGGCTGCTGTGGGGAGTGTGGGTGGGGAGGGTGAGGGCAGCAGCTCACCGCTGACTGAGGCAGGTCAGACCCGACCGTGGCTTGTGATCACTGCCTTACACTGGCTCCACATTCACATTCCCCACCGCACTGTGGCAACGGGTACATTTTACAATGTTTATAATCCTCATTCCAGGTCCCCATCCCAGCGTGGGAGACGGGGAGGTGAACAGGACAGTCTGTTTCACTGTGGGCAGTGACATCTGCGACAGGAACCGGGAGATCAGGGTGAAGAACTGCACCGGTTACTTTGTGTATCAGCTGCGGCCGTCACCCATCTCCAACGGGGTGTATTGTACAGGTAGGTCCCCGTTCCCCAGTCACACGGGCTGTTGGGTTTGTGGAGATATTCTGTGATGTCCCGCATCACCAACACACTGAGTGTTCAGGTTAACTGCCGTCCCCCCCCCTCCCCCCGCCCCTAGACCTGTCCCCTCCCCTCCCACCCTGGGTCCCAGCTTCACCCCCTCCCATCTTTGCCTCAGCAAGGCTCCTCCACCACCTCCCCTACCCACCTCGCTCCTGGCTCAGACCCCTGCACTTCCACCCTCACCCCGGCTTAGACCCCACTCCCTGGCGGCACAGTCCCCTCCAACCCCCCCCCCCCCACTCTGCAAGACCCTCACATGGACCTATCTCTCCCTCCCCCCCTCGCTCCAGCATCGGAACTTCCCTTCTCTCTCCCATGCTCTGTTCAACTTGCTGGGTTCACAGTGATTCTCCTGTGTGATGGGGAAGTGCGAGTGAAGGGAGTCGGTGTCACTGTTAGGACTGAGCAGAGACAATATGCGCTGTGGAATGAATTTCACTTTTCACAGTCCCTGGAGAACGTTGAGGACACATCCAGTGAGGAGGGAACCAGTGGCTGGGCTGTGGGGGATTTTCAGAAAGCATTTAGTACGTTCCTGTACAAGAGGCTGGTCAACAAGGTCAGAGCATGTGGAATTGTTCACACACTGACATGGATTGAGAATTGGCTTTGACCAGCAGTGTCCCTCACTGTCCACAGTCAGTTCCCATGGAACTGAGGTAAACTGTGATATCTCCCACAGACCACATAGTGTCCCTTTAGTCTTGCAGATGCCTACAATCTCCCAGTACATTTGTTCTTCTAATTCCCGCTGTCTATTTGAGGGCCTATCGTACACGGCCAACAAGGTGATCATCCCCTTCTCAGTTCTCAGCTCCACTGGATGAACCGTCAGTAATGTCGTCTCCAACGATTGCTGGGACCTTCTCCTTAATCAGTAAAGCAACTGCCCCGCCTCTTTTACCACCACCTCTATCTTCCCTGCCCCCAGCACCAACTCCTCAGCTACACATTCATCTGGCCTATTTTCCTGTTACTCACTAGCATGTGGCACCGGCGGCAATCTAGACATTACTACCCTGGAGGTCCTGCATTAACCTTTTGCCTAATTCCCTATCTTCAGTCCACAGGACCTCATCCCTTTTCCTGCCTCTGTCATTTGTGCCGACGTACACAATGACTTCTGGCTGTTCCCCCTCCCCCTTGAGAATGTTCTGCAGCGGCTGGGAGACATCCTGGACCCTGGCAGCACACCATCCTGGAGTCTCATTTCCTGCCCCAGAATCTCCTGTCTGTTTCCCTAACTAATGATTCTCCAATCACTCTCACTCTGCCTGACTGTGCCCTTCCCCACTGTGCCTCAGAGCCGGGTTTGATGCCACAGACCTGACTGCTGCTGCCCTCCCCCCCCCCCCCCCCCCCACGGCCCCTCATCCCCGCCAACAGTATCCAAAGGGACAAACCTGTTGTCGAGGGGAATGGCCACAGGAGATTCCTGCACTTTCTCACTACTCCCTTTCCTGGTGATCACCCATCTACTTTCTGCCCCTACCCGAGGCGTGACCACCTCACTGTGACTCCTATCTGTGACATCCTCAGTGTCCCGGATGATGCTGAGGTCATCCAGCTACTGCTCCCGTTCCCTAACGCCATCTGTAAGGAGCTGCAGCTGGACACACCTCCCACAGGCATCGTCCTCAGCAACACTGAAGGATTCCCTGACTTCCCACATCCTGCAGGAGGAGCACTAACTGCCCTAGCCTGCCATCATTACTGCACTAGACCACGGAGAGTGTATAATAGAAAAATAACCACAAACCAGACCTTATCCCGCTGTCACCCTGTACGCCGAAGCCTCTCAAGCCAAAGCCTCGCACTTACCCCCCACACGGCACGTACGTAAACACGGCCGCTCCATACAGGCCCCTCCACGTATCTACCTTCCCTTTATACACCCACTAAGGAGCAATCACTCGGGATGCGATGTGTTTTCAGCTTCTCCAACTGAAACTCACCTCATCCCATTAACAGTGGAGCCTCTGTAACCAGCTGGCCTTCTTAAAAGTCCCTCTCTTCCACAGCTAGTCAGTGTTCCCTGGGGACTGAGATACAACGTGATATCTCCCATTGACCCCTCAGTCCCTCACTGTCCACAGTGAATTTAGTTTAGTTTATTGTCACATGTACCAAGGTACAGTGAAAAGCATTGTGTTGTGTGCTATCCAGTTAGCGGGAAGTTTATACATGATTTCCATCAAGCCCTCCACAGTGTCCAAATACAGGATAAAGGGAATAATGTTTACTGCATCATAATGTCCAGCAAAGTCCAATTATAGATCGTACGAGGGTCTGCAATGAGATAGATGGGAGGTCATTACCACTCTCTAATTGGTGATAGGATGATTCAGTTGCCTGATAACAGCTGGGAAGAAACTGTCTCTGAATCTACCGGAGGTGTGCGTTTTCACACTTCTATACATCTTGCCTGAAGGGAGAGTGGAGAAAAGGTAGTGTCCGGGAGTGAGACTGGGTCCTTGATTATGCTGATGGCCTTGCCAAGCAGTATGAAGTGTAGATGGAATCAATGGAAGGGAGGTTGGTTTGCATGATGGTCTGGTGCCTCCACAATTCTCTGCAATGTCTTGCAGACTTGGATGGAGCCGTTCCCAAACTAAGCTGCGATGGATCTGGATCAAATGCTTTCTGTGGTGCTTCTGTTGAAGTTGGCAATAGTTGGGGACATATCGAACTTCCTTACTTCTGAGGACGTAGAAACATCGGAACATAGAAAATAGGTGCAGGAGTAAGGCATTCGGACCTTCGAGCCTGCACCGCCATTCAATATGATCATGGCTGATCATTCGACTCGGTATCCTGTACCTGCCTTCTCTCCATACCCCCTGATCCCTCTAGCCACAAGGGCCACATCTAACTCCCTCTTAAATATAGCCAATGAAATGGCCTCAACTATCTTCTGTGGCAGAGAATTCCATACACTCACCACTCTGTGTGAAAAATGTTTTTCTCTTCTCGGTCCTGAATGATTTCCCCCTTATCCTTAAACTGTGACCCCTAGTTCTGGACTTCCTCAACATCGGGAACAATCTTCCTGCATCTAGCCTGTCCAACCCCTTAAGAATTTTGTATGTTTCTATAAGATCGCCCCTCAATCTTCTAAATTCTAGCGAGTACAAGCCGAGTCTATCCAGACTCTTCATATGAAAGTCCTGACATCCCAGGAATTAGTCTGGTGAACCTTCTCTGTACTCCCTCTATGGCAAGAATGTATTTCTTCAGATTTGGAGACCAAAACTGTACGCAATACTCCAGGTGTGGTCTCACCAAGACCCTGTACAACTGCAGTAGAACCTCCCTGCTCCTATACTCATCCTTTTGCTATGAATGCTAACATACCATTTGCTTTCTTCACTGCCTGCTGCACCTGCATGCCTACTTTCAATGACTTGTGTACCATGACACCCAGGTCTCGTTGCATCTCCCCTTTTCCTAATCGGCCACCATTCAGATAATAGTCTACTTTCCTGTTTTTGCCACCAACGTGGATAACCTCACATTTATCCACATTATACTGCATCTGCCATGCATTTGCCCACTCACCCAACCTATCCAAATCACCTTGCAGCCTCCTAGCATCCTCCTCGCAACTAACAATGCCCCCCAACTTCGTGTCATCGGGAAACTTGGAGATGTTGCATTCAATTCCCTCATCCAAATCATTAATATATATTACAAATAGCTGGGGCCCCAGCACTGAGCCTTGCGGTACCCCACTGATCACTGCCTGCCATTCTGAAAAAGACCCGTTTACTCCTACTCTTTGCTTCCTGTCTGCCAGCCAGTTCTCTATCCACATCAATACTGAACCCCCAATACCGTGTGCTTTAAGTTTGTATACTAAATCTCTAATTTGGGACCTTGTCGAAAGCCTTCTGAAAGTCCAGATATAACATACCCAGTGGTTCTCCCTTAACCACTCAACTAGTTACATACTCGAAAAATTCTATAAGATTCGTCAGACATGATTTACCTTTCGTAAATCCATGCTGACTTTGTCCAGTGATTTCACCACTTTCCAAATGTGCTGCTATCCCATCTTTAATAACTGACTCAAGCTTTTTCCCACTACCGATGTTAGACTAACTGGTAGAGACGTTTGTGTGCTTTCCTGGCCATTGCATTGATATGGGTGGTCCAGGACAAGTTGCCGGTGATATTTACTCCGAGGAATTTGAACCTTTCAACCATCTCTACTTCGGTTCCCTCAATGTATGTGAACCGCTTTGCTTCATAAGTTTATTGGTTCTAACTGCAGAATTGGGCTATTCAGCCAACAGGGTCTACTCCGCCAATCAAACTTTCCCTCTCAACCCCATTCTCCTACATTTTCCCCATTGGTTATGAGGTTCTCAATCTCCTTCCTGTACTCCGTCTCGTTATTAATTGATATCTGGCCCACAATGGTGGTGCCATCTCCGAATTTGCAAATTGAGATGAATTTGTATTTGCCTGAACGGTCAGGTGTGTACAAGGAGTAAAGAAGGGGACCAGAGGTCATCCATATGTAGACAGCTGCAGTCCACAATCAGTGTTCCCTGCAGACTGAGATACACCGTGATATCTCCCACTGACCCCCAGTGTCCCTCACTGTCCACAGTCAGTGTCCCTGGGGACTGAGATGCACCATGATATCTCCCAGTGACAATCGAGAATGGGAACACATTTACCCTGAAGTCTCACCATTTCCGTTTAAAGGATTCCCACATGTTGCGTGTTCTTTTGTCCATGTAACTGCTTCCAATCTACTTTGGCCGGGTCCTGCCTTACGTTATGGAAAGGGGCCTTCCTTTAGCTTACAATGTGGATATCCAAGCAACCTCGAAATGGGACTGATGAGATTGATCCACTGGACACTAGCATGAAGCTGATGGGCCGAGTGGTCGTCCTTGTGGCAATCAGTTCATGGTGGGAGAGCGATGAAGCTGGGTTTAGAGACGTGGGATTGGTGCCTGCGTTTATCCGGGAGATGGTATCATTGGTCAGGGAGTGAACGGGAGATTATTGGTGCTCGGGGTTGGTGAGGGTGGAGATGCAGATGAGGGGGGTGGGGAACAAGAGGCTGGGGACATGAGCTGAACTCGACGTTAACACCGAACATCATTCTGTCCCTCAGCCACAGACTCCGCACTCGGTGACCCATGTGTGACCCACACCGTCCTGGATCAGCCCTGGAGGAGCACGGATTGCTCCCACACTGAGTGCAGCGATGGGACATGGATGGATGATGGAAATCTTGCAGAGGGATGGTACAGATTTAGCAGGTAACGTGAGGCGATCATTGCTGAGAAATTGGACACTGATGGAGAATGTAAACGGGAGAATGAGGGGCGTGTGAAGGGGAGATGTAGGGGGATGGGGATCATCAGTTGCTGCAATGGGACGGGTTGTCAATACTGAGAATGGGAAGATCCCACATTGTGGAGGTAGACCAGAGAAGACGGAAGCGGAGGGAAAACAACATTGGATTCCAGGGAATGTTGAACGGGGTGGGGGTGCGGTCAGAATGGCCCTGATTCCGGGTCTTTCTCTGGGTGAACAAACTCCCTCAGCTCAGGGGCTGACTCTCAGATTGTTGTTTCAGTTCTGGTGGATGGAAGATTCCGGAGACTGACGTTTCAGTGAATCACTGCTCCGGGGAGTTCCCAGGCTGGTTAAACGGTAAGGTCAGAGTTTACAACAGATGGTCTCGGTTATTGTCGGGGAGGGTCAGACTGACGACCCAGAACTCCCCAGAGGGCCCCTCGCACAGACATAGAACCCAAACTCCCTGAGAGGTTCCCCCACACTCACTCAGACCTGGATCCTCACGGAGTGCGATGGGGAAGCTCCAGCTTCTTGGAGTTTCCCGGCAGTGGGGCTTCGGATCCCATCTGCCCGCTGTGTTTTTTAAATTTCAAAATAGACTTTAATCGAGAAATAAATATATACAATACAAGATCCATACAAAACTCCATCCAACATGCTCGGAGGATTTACATACATACAATACAGTTTCCCCAAATCACAAATTAATCCCCCACTCTTTCCACTCATGTGGCCCACTGAGATATCTACAATAATTATAGGAGGCATGGAGTAAATGAGGTGCTAGAGGAGTATAAAGAATGTAAAAAGAATCTTAAGAAAGAAATTAGGAAGGCTAAAAGAAGATATGAGGTTGCTTTGGCAAGAAATGTGAAAGTAAACCCAAAGGGTTTCTACAGCTATATTAATAGCAAAAGGATAACGAGGGATAAAATTGGACCATTAGAGAACCAGAATGGACAGCTATCTGCAGAGCCAAAAGAGATGGGGGAGATATTGAACAATTTCTTTTCTTCGGTATTCACCAAGGAGAAGGATATTGAACTCTGAGTTAAGGGGAAAAAGTAGAGTAACTATGGAAACTATGAGATTCAAAGAGGAGGAAGTACTGACACTTTTGAAAAATATAAAAGTGGATACGTTTCCAGGTCCTGACAGGATATTCCCTAGGACATTGAGGGAAGTTAGTGTAGAAATAGCAGGAGCTATGACAGAAATATTTCAAATGTCATTAGAAACGGGAATAGTGCCGGAGGATTGGCGTACTGCGCATGTTGATCCATTGTTTAAAAAGGGTTCAAAGAATAAACCTAGCAATTATAGACCTATTAGTTTGACGTCAGTGATGGGCAAATTAATGGAAAGGATACTTAGAGATAATATATATAAGCATCTGGATAAACAGGGTCTGATCAGGAACAGTCAACATGGATTTGTGCCTGGAAGGTCATGTTTGACAAATCTTCTTGAATTTTTTGAAGCGGTAACTAGGGAAATTGATGAGGGTAAAGCAGTGGATGTTGTCTATATGGATTTCAGTAAGGCCTTTGACAAGGTTCCCCATGGAAGGTTGGTTAAGAAGGTTCAATCTTTGGGTGTTAATGGCAGAGTAGCAAGATGGATTCAACAGTGGATGGCTGTTTGTCAGGTTGGAAGCCGGTGACCAGTGGGGTGCCTCAGGGATCTGTGTTGGGTCCACTGTTGTTTGTCATGTACATCAATGATCTGGATGATGGGGTGGAAAATTGGATAAGTAAGTATGCAGATGATACTAAGATAGGTGGTGTTGTGGATAATGAAGTAGATTTTCAAAGTCTACAGAGAGATTTGGGCCATTTGGAAAAGTGGGCTGAAAGATGGCAGATGGAGTTTAATGCTGATAAGTGTGAAGTGCTACATCTTGGCAGGACAAATCAAAATAGGACGTACATGGTAAATGGTAGGGAATTGAGGAATGCTGTGGAACAGAGGGATCTAGGAATAACTGTGCATAGTTCCCTGAAGGTGGAATCGCATGTAGATAGGGTGGTAAAGAAAGCCTTTGGTGTGCTGGCCTTTATAAATCAGAGCTTTGAATATAGGAGTAGGGAAGTAATGTTAAAATTGTACAAGGCATTGGTAAGACCAATTCTGGAGTATGGTGTACAATTTTGGTCGCCTAGTTATAGGAAGGATGTCAACAAAATAGAGAGAGTACAGAGGAGATTTACTAGAATGTTGCCAGGGTTCCAGCAACTATGTTACAGAGAAAGGTTGAACAAGTTAGGTCTTTATTCTTTGGAGCGCAGAAGGTTAAGGGGGGACTTGATTGAGGTCTTTAAAATGATGAAAGGGATAGACAGAGTTGACGTGGATACGTTTTTCCCATTGAGGGTAGGGAAGATTCAAACAAGAGGGCATGACATGAGAATTAAGGGACAGAGGTTTCGGGGTAACGTGAGGGGGAACTTCTTAACTCAGAGGGTGGTGGCTGTGTGGAATCAGCTTCCAGCAGAAGTGGTGGAGGCAGGATCGATTTTAACATTTAAGAGTAAAGTGGATAGGTATATGGACGTGAAGGGAATGGAGGGGTATGGTCTGAGTGCAGGTAGATGGGACTAGGGGAAAACAAATGGTCGGCACGGACTGGAAGGGCCGAGAGGGCCTGTTTCCGTGCTGTAATTGTTATATGGGTATATGGTTATATGGCGTGGAATCCCTTCCCGTATTTTGAGGGGCGTCTCCACCACACCGTGCCCCCCATGTCCAGCAGCGGAAGGACTTTAGACTGTGTTCCTCTCCCACCAAGCCTTGGTGTTGGCTGCACCGAGCTTCAGTGTGTCCCTCAGCATGTACTCCTGCAGTTTGCAGCGGGCCAGTCAGCAACATTCCCTGATGGACATCTCGCTCCGTTGGATGGTCAACAACGCTCGGGCAGACCAAAGAGCGTCTTTCACCGAGTTGATGACCTTCCAGCATCACTCGATGTCCGTCTCTGAATGTGTCCCTGGGAACAGTCCGTAAATCACAGAGACCTCTGTGACGGAGCTGTTCGGAATAAACCATGACAGGGACCCTTGCAGACCTCTCCAGACTCTCTTTGTGAATCCACACTCTGCAAAGAGGTGGGCAACCGTCTCCTCTCCATAGCAGCTGTCCCGAGGGCAGCATGCGCTGGTAGTGAGGTTCCATTCTTAATATTTTTATAATTTACAGTCAATCTTATTTATACTTCTATATATTTTTTTTATTTTATAACAGTAAGAAATAAAGATAGGTAATAAAAAGAAAGAGAAATAAGAAAGAGATAAATAAGATGAGTGGAGTATTAAGCAAGATATTCTTCATTGGAGATATATTCATGATCTATTGTATATAATTCTTCATCTATTCCTTCATTCAGGCTTCAGTCATGGCCTCGAACCGGACCATCTTAACCCTTTAAATATTCAATAAATGGAGACCATATTCCTCTGAATTGATCTAACCTGTCCATTAGGACAAGTCGTAATCGTTCCAGGTGAAGTGTCTCCGACATTTCTGTAATCCACATTTTGATTGTAGGGGATATGGGACCTTTCCAAAATCTTAGTATTAATGTTTTACCAATTATTAAACTATAACCAATAAAAATTATTTGTTGTGTTGTTAGTATCTGTTCCGTTTCTAATATTCCCAATATAATTGTCCCTTCACCTCCCCCCTCCACTCCTTTCAGGGACCCAAGCAGTCCTTCCAGGTCCGACAGAGGTTCACCTGCACCTCCTCCAACCTCATCTACTGCATCCGCTGCTCCAGATGCCAGATGATCTATATCGGTGAAACCAAGCGGAGGCTTGGCGATCGCTTCGCCGAACACCTCCGCTCGGTCCGCAATAACCAACCCGACCTCCCGGTGGCTCAGCACCAACTCCCCCTCCCATTCCACATCCGACCTCTCGGTCCTGGGCCTCCTCCACGGCCAGAGTGAGCAACACCGCAAGCTGGAGGAACAGCACCTCATATTCCGCTTGGGGAGTCTGCATCCTTTGCGCTTGAATATTGAATTTTCTCAATTCTGTTAACCCTTGCTGTCTCCTCCCCTTCCCACCTCTCCCTCAGCCCTCGGGCCCTGGCATTCCCTCCATCTCCATCTCCCTCCCCCACCCCAGTCGCACCAGCTTCTCATTTTCACACCACAAACAACTTACAATGGCTTGTTCCCTTTATCACCGATACTTTTTTGCATATCTTTCACTCATTGTTCCTTATCTCTCCACATCACCGTCTATATCTCTCGTTTCCCTGATCCCTGACCAGTCTGAAGAAGGGTCTCGACCCGAAACGTCGCCTATCTCCTTCGCTCCTTAGATGCTGCTGCACCCGCTGAGTTTCTCCAGCTTTTTGTGTACACCCAATAATTAATTTTATATTGGAATTAAATTTGCATTAACTACAATTGAGATTATCTTAAACATTTCTGTCCAAAAATTAGTAATTTTTGTACATTTTGTGAATTAATGTGTTAGATTAGCTTCTAATTGTTGACATTTATCACATATAGCGGAAACATTTGAGAAAATTCTATTTAATTTGAATTTTGAGAAGTGTAATCTATGTATAACTTTAAATTGTATCAAAGAGTGTCTGGCATTTAATGAGCAGTGGTGTATATGTTGTAAACTTTCATTCCATACTTCTCTACTAATTACTTGACCTAATTCGTTTTCCCATGCTTGTCTATATTTATCCGTACTTGGTAAATCATTTTCCAGTAAGATATTATAAATATATGATATTAATTTTTCTGTATTCGGATGTTTATTTAGACATTCATCTAAAATTTCTGTCTTTCTATTCCTAAAATCTGGTGTATTTGATTTAACATAATCTCTAATTTGTAGATATCTAAAATATTCTTTGGAGTGTAATACATAATTTTGTTGTAATTCCTGAAATGAGAGAAATAAACTTTCCCTGTAGAGATCACCAATCTTATTTATTCCATAGTTCTTCCATTTAAAAAAACCTTTATCCATCAATGAAGGTTTAAAAGTAATATTGTTTACAATTGGAAGAGCTAGTGGTGTATTCTGTAATTTTAATGTTTTTTTTAATTGTTTCCAAATACGTATACCACTTTCTATTATTGGGTTTCCTCTATAAATGTTCTTATGTATTGTAGTGTTAGCAAATAAAATCGAGCTAATTTCGAAAGGTGAACAGTCTTCCTTTTCCATTTTTAACCAGTTTGATTGTTTATCTAGTTCTTCCAACCAGAAATTCATATTTTTTATATTAACTGCCCAATAATAAAAATTAGGCAATGCAAAACCTCCATTCATTTTTGATTTACATAGATGCTTTTTAATTATTCTATGGTTCTTATAATCCCAAATAAAATTGGTAACTATAGAGTCCACTGTCTTAAAAACATTTTCAGGAAGATATATCGGGATCATTTGAAACAAGTATAATAATTGTGGAAGAAAAATCATTTATATTGCATTAATCTTACCTAGCATTGAAATAGGTAATGTTTTCCAATATTAGATATTCTTAAGTAGTTTATTCAATAAGGGTGGGAAATTAGATTTAAATAAGGAATCATATCTTTTTGTTACATAAATTCCAAGATATTTGATTTTTTCATTTGCAATCTTAAAAGGATATTGTTGTAATATATGTAAGTTATTTCCCATTATTGGCATAAGCACTTTTATACCAATTAATTCTATATCCTGAAAACGATCCAAATTGAGTTATTAAATCTAATGTTAGGAATACTAATTTCCGGCTTTGTGATATAAAGTAATACATCATCTGCGTATAAAGAGATTTTATTTTCAGTTTCTTTAGTTTCATACCCGTATATTTCAGAATGCAATCTCACAGATTTTGCTAGTGGTTCTATTGCAAATGCAAACAATAGTGGAGATAAAGGGCGACATTGTCTGCAGCCTCGGAATAAGTTAAATTTGGTTGTTAACATTTGGTTTATTAATATTCTGGTTGTTGGCTTGGTATAAAGTAATTTAATCCATGTTATAAACTTCTCCCCCAACTGAAAAAATTCCATAACCGAAAATAAATAAGACCTATAAGAGAAATAAGAGAATAAAAGCTTTCTCTGCGTCCAACGAAATAAGGTAGTGAGGTTCCGACAGTGCAGGAAGGATCTGACTGGGAGGGCTCCCCTCACCGCCTGCCAAGCCAGGTCTTGGTGCTTGTTGGTGAGTTCTGGCGATGAGGCATTTTGCCAGACAAGCTGGGCAGACTGCTCAGGGAACCACGCCACAGGAATCCATCGAGTCATTTTGCTGCAGTTCCTGCAGGACATTCCGTGTTGACCACTGCCCGATGGACTTGTGGTCAAAGGTGTTGGTCTGGAAGAACCTTTCCACAAATGACAGATGGCGCGGCAAAGTCCAGCTGACTGGCACATTGCGTGGCATCTGCGCCAGGCCCATCCTTCGCAACACCGGGGACAGGTAGAACCTCAGCAAGTTGTCACACTTGGTGCCCACGTGCCTTGGCTCTATGCTCCGCCTGATGCAGCCACACACACGCACGCTTTTACCCCTGTTGTCTGCCAACTTGTGCATTGTGGCCCGTTGCACCCGGTCCATTCTCGACCCCCAGTTGAACTGGAAGACGGTCCAGGTGATCCTGTGGCGTCGGAGGGAGGGATAGGCCACACTTGCGCCAAGTACAGCAGCCCCAAGAGCACCTCACACCAGATGACCAAATTTTTCCCTGTTATGGAGAGGGAATGTTGCTTCTAAAGTTCCAGCTTCTTCAACATCTTGGCTATCCGTTCCACACAATTCTTGTCACACGTCTCAGCCCCCCTGAACCAGATCCCCAGCACCTTCAAGAAGTCAGGCTTGATGATGACGGGGACGGAAGATCGGTCGGGCCAGTTGCCAAAGAGCATGGCCTCGCTCTTCCTGCGGTTCACCCTGGCTCCCGTGGCCGACTCAAACTGGTCGCAGATGCTGGTCAATCTGCGGACCGACCCGGGATCCAAGCAGAAGACAGCGACATCGTCCATGTACAGGGAGGTTTTGACCTGAGTGCCCCCACTGCTTGGCAATGTCACTACTCTTATGCTCGTATCCTTCCTGATGGACTCGTCAAAAGGTTCATTACAACAGATGAACAAGGCAGGGGAGAGGGGGCAACATTGCCTGACTCCATTCCTGACTGGGAAGCTGTCTGATTCCCACCCATTGATTTGGACTGCACTACAGATATCGGTGGAGAGCAGTTGGATCCAATTTCTGATTCCCTCCCCAAAGCCCATTTTGGAGAACACGTCCCTCATGTACGTGTGCGATATCCTGTCGAAGGCCTTCTCCTGATCCAAGCTGACTAGGCAGACATCAACCCGTCTGTCCTGCACGTAGGCAATGATATCTCTCAGCAGCGCCAGGCTGACTGAGATTTTCCTGCCAGGTACAGCACAGGTTTGGTCCTAGTGGATAACCCATCCCAGAGCAGACTTGACCCGCTAGGCAATGGCCTTAGACAGGATCTTGTAATCAACATTCAACAATGTGATGGGTCTCCGATGTCTGCCTAGTCTACTTGAAGATTAGGGTGATGGGCCCGTCTCAGGATACCCTCAGTTCAGCAACAAGGCGGAGAAATTAAATACACACAACCATTTAGCACAAATTAGCTTATGATGTGTGAATGAAGTGTTTATGATGTGTCATGGTTACAATTATTGCAATCTGGTGACATTTCCAATGAGGCTGAACTATATATCACATACTTTAATTAGGCACGTCATACACCACAGAAATGGGCCTTTCGGCCCATGCCGCCCATGATGTCCCATCGACGCTACTAATTCGGCCCGTGTACCTCTGATCTTTTCATGTCCGCTCATCACCAGCACCCATCGGGTTTCCAGACCAGACCCCGGCACCCTAGGGTGTCAGCACCAGGAGCCAGTCTCAGGGAGCAGGGGCTGCTGTGGGGAGTGTTGGTGGGGAGGGTGAGGGCAGCAGCTCACCGCTGACTGAGGCAGGTCAGACCCGACCGTGGCTTGTGATCACTGCCTTACACTGGCTCCACATTCACATTCCCCACTGCACTGTGACACCGGGTACATTTTACAATGTTTATAATCCTCATTCCAGGTCGCCATCCCAGCGTGGGGGACGGGGAGGTGACCAGGACAGTCTGTTTCACTGTGGGCAGTAACATCTGCTACTGGGACCGGGAGATCAGGGTGAAGAACTGCACCGGTTACTGTGTGTATCAGCTGTGGCCGTCACCCCAGAATGACGCTGTGTATTGTACAGGTAGGTCCCCGTTCCCCAGTCACACGGGCTCTCATCCACCGTTCTGACCTGTGACCCCACTTGGTCCAATTGCCCTGTAGGTTCCAGCCTCTCCCCCTCACCTCTACCTCTGCTTCCCTCCCCCTCATGGAAACATCACTCCCCCTCCATCCTGGACTCTTCACTCTCTCTGGCACCGTCCACTACCCTACTCCCCACCGACCATGTCCCCTCCCCTTGGTACAGTCCCCTCCCCTCGTCCGATGTAACACCTGTCCCTGTACCTCCCCCTCACCTTCATCCAGTGACCCTGAAAATCCTTCCAGTTGATACAGAGGATCACATGTAACCCCTCGAAGCCCATCTACTGCATCCAGTGTTCGCGATGCGGGTTCCTGTGCATCGTGTGGACTCGGCAAACATTTTGCCAAACACATGATCACGGTCCACCAAGGTCTACTGAATCTTCCGGTTGCTAAACATTTTATCCCCTTCCCATTCCCACTTTGGCAATGGAGGAGGCCCAGGACAGAAAGGTCAAAGTGAGGCCACAGACTGAAGGAACAGAACCTGGTCCGTTTGGGTCGCTTACATCCCAGCATTATCAGCAGTGAATTTCCCACATTGAAGCAACCTGCAACAAACCCCCCACCCCCCTTTCTTCTTTCCTCTCTGTGCCCTTCCTAAACTCGCATCTATTTCTCACCTCACTCCCTCTGGCTCCACAACTTGCAACTCTTCAACCTTCCTGCCTCACACCTTCATGCTTTATTCTCTGGCCTTTGTTCCAACCATCTGCCCACCAAAAAACCCTCTCACCATGTCCACCTATTACCTGCCAAGCTTTGTACTGCCTCTCCACTCTTCCAGCTTTTCCCCATCCTGCAATTGGTCTGAGGAAGGCTCCAGACCTGAAACATCACCCATCTATGTTCCCCAGAACTAATGCCTGACCCACTGAGTTACTCCAGTACTTTGTGTCCTTCACATTAAACCAGTCGGGTTCAGTGAAAATGGACGATTCCGTTGTGTGATGTGTAAGAGTGTTAAAGGAATACGGCCCGAGACTCTTGAAAGGCTGGCACCACCATTATACCGAGCGTGCTGGATCAGTGGGGTATTACTGGAGTAACAGACATGTGGTGAAATAATCTGAGGATTGAGCAGAGACACTGTTGTCCCTGGATCACATTGAGGACACGTCCAGCAGTGACGTGTGGGTACAAAAGGGCTCAAGTGCTTGGGCCCCGGTGAGTCACAGTCTGTATCAATAACTTGGCTGGGACGATCATCTGTGGACTGATATACACCGTGATATCTCCCACTGACCAGCAGTGTCCCTCACGGTCCACAGTCAGTTCCCTGGGAAGTGAGATAAACTGTAATACACTATCCTGTACACTGGGGACAATTATAATTTATACCAAAGCCAATTAACCTACAAACCTGTACGTTTTTTGGAATGTGAGAGGACACTGGAGCATCCGGGGAAAACCCACGCGGTCATAGAATCAAAGAAACATAGAAAATAGGTGCAGGAGGAGAAGGCCATTCAGCCCTTCGAGCCAGCACCGCAATTCATTGAGATCATGGCTGATCGTCCCCTATCAATAACCCGTGCTTGCCTTCTCCCCATATCCCTTGACTCCACCAGCCCCTGGAGCTCTATCTAACTCTCTCTTAAATCCATCCAGTTACCTGGCCTCCACTGCCTTCTGTGGCAGGGATTCCATAAATTCACAACTTTTTGGGTGAAAAAGTTTTTTCTCACAGTCTTAAATGACCTCCCCTTTATTCTAAGACAATGGGCCCTGGTTCTGGACTCGCCCAACATTGGGAACATTTTTCCTGCATCTAGCTTGTCCATTCCTTGTATAATTTTATATGTTTCTATAAGATCCTCCCATCCTTCTAAACTCCAGTGAATACAAGCCTAGTCTTTTCAATCTTTCCTCATATGACAGTCCCGCCATCCCAGGGATCAATCTCGTGAATCTACGCTGCACTGCCTCAATCACAAGGATGTCCTTGTGATTGAGGCAATTACAGACCAAAACTGTACACAATACTCCATATGTGGTCTCACCAGAGCCCAATACAACTGCCGAAGAACCTCTTTACTTCTATACTGTAAGCCAACTTTCAGTGACTGGTGTACAAGGATGCCCAGGTCTCGATGCACCTCCCCCTTACCTAACCTAACCCCATTGAGATAATAATCTGCCCCCTTGTTTTTGCCGCCAAAGTGGATAACCTCACATTTATCTCTATTATACTGCATCTGCCACGCATCTACCCACTCACTCAACCAGTCCAGGTCACCCTGCAACCTCCTAACATCCTCTTCACAGTTCACACTGCCACCCAGCTTTGTGTAATTCGCAAACTTTTTGCTAGTGTTGCACCAAATTCCCTCTTCCAAATCATTAATATTTATGGTAAACAGTTGCGGCCTCAACACTGAGCCTTGCGGCACTCCACTCGCCACAGCCTGCCATGCTGAAAAGGACCCATTCACTCCTATTCTTTGCTTCCGATCCGCCAACCAATTTTCTATCCATGTCAACACCCTACCCCCAATACCATGTGCTCTAATTTTAGTCACCAGTCTCCCATGCGGAACCTTATCAAAGGCTTTCTGAAAGTCCAGATACACTACATCCACTGGCACCCCTTCAGCCATTTTACTAGTCACATTGTCAAAAAATTCCATAAGATTAGTGAAGCATGATTTCCCTTTCATAAATCCATGTTGACGTGGACTAATCCTTTTACTGCTATCCAAATGCCCCATTTTTACCTCTTTAATAATTGACTCCAGCATCTTTCCCACCACCGAAGTCAGGCTAACTGGTCTGTAATTCCCTGTTTTCTCTCTCGCTCCTTTCTTGAAAAGTGGGATAACATTAGCTTTTCTCCAATCCACAGGAACTGATCCTGAATCTATTGAACATTGGAAAATGATCACCAATGCGTCCACTATTTGTAGAGCCACCTCCCTGTGGACCCTGGGATGCAGACCATCAGGCCCAGGGGATTTATCATCCTTCAGTTTCATTAATCTACCCAATACTATTTCTCGCCTAATGAAAATTTATTTCAGTTCCACTAACCCCCTTAGATTTTGAGATTTAAAAAATCATGTCTGCAATTTATCCCATCAGATAAAGCATAAAAAGTTTAATTTGACACCTAATTCACTTTGATACATTCAGTATTAAAAAAGTTAATACAATGAAATGTATTAAATGTGAATACAATATAATGAAACAATCTTACTTGGATGACCTGAAATTAAAGCATATAATTAGTTAGTTACCTAATTGTAGCTAATTGCAAAAGTAAATTACTAGATCTAAACATCTATCCATTTCTTAAGAAAAGGTTAACATTTTAAAAAAACCTAAGTGTCCAAATAACATTTACACAATATTTCACAATATAACATGATTTTTAAATCTCAATATCATATATTTATAGGCCAAATTGATGGAATTTAGTGTTTAATTCCCGTAAATTAATGGCCATTTAAATCAAATTGCGAGTGGGATTTTGTGGAACGCGATGGATTGGAACCTTGCGGTTAGCGGTGAATTTAAACCCCATATCGGCACGAAAAATACTCTCGGTTCGTATGGGGAATAAATCACCATTTCGCAACATGAAATTTTGATTAAAGGCTTCCTAAGAAGCACGTTTTTATGTAAGAATAAACCGTGTACCTTCCTTTGTCCCCTACGTAAGATCCGTCCCGTTGTCGGCGTTGACGGCATTAGAAGATGATTTTTAATTCACTCTGCTTTTAATTTTACCAGCGCTAATTTTAATAAACTCAATAAAACGGCAGTTGAAGCGATTTTTCTTCAGCAACTAAAAAGCCTGTTCAAAATTGATTTGAATTGTCTGAAGAAAAATCGCATTTTAAACCCTCCCCTCTCTCAAAGGCACCAAAGTCGCGCACACGGGCAGTGGCAGAACTGCAGCACCACTGAAGGTAAGTTTTGTGACATACCAACTTAGATCCTCTTCCTCCAGTACATCTGGGAGATTGTTTGCGTCTTCCTTAGTGAAGACAGATCATAAGCACCTATTCAACTCTTCTGCCATTTCCTTGTGCCCATAATAATTTCACCCGTGTCTGCCTTCAAGGGACCCACATTTGAATTTGCTACTCTTTTTCCCTTAGCATTTTTAAAGAGGCTTTTACTGTCCTTCTTTATAATCCTGGCCAGCTTCCCTTTGTACTTTATCTTTTCAGCCCGTACTGCCCGTTTTGTTTCCTCTGTTGTCCTATGAAAGTTTCTCAATCCTCGGCTTCCAGCTACTCTTTGCTATTATACATCAGTTCTTTTAGTTTTATTCTATCTCTCACTTCTCTTGTCAGCCACGGTTGCCTCCTACTCCCCTTAGAATCTTTCTTCCTTTTGGAATGAAATGATCCCGGGTCTTCCGGATTATGCCCAGAAATTCCTGCCATTGCTATTCCACCATCATTCCTGCTAGGATCTCTTTCCAGTCTACCTAGGCCAGCTCCCCTCTCATGCCTTCATGGTCCCCTTTGTTCAACTGCATCACTGACACTTCTGATTTAACGTTCTCCTTCTCAAATTGCAGATTAAAACTAATCATATTATGATCACTACCTCCAAGCGGTTCCTTTACCTCGAGTTCTCTTATCTTGGTCACATGGAGAACGTGCAAACTCCTCACAGACTGCAGCCGTAGTCAGGATCTAATTCAGGTCTCTGGCGCAGTGAGGCAGCAACACTTCCGCTGCCCCTTGTGCTGCCCTAAGGAGTGAGTGGGTGACTGGAGATTGCGGGAGGAGGGGGAAAGTCAGTGGAGAGCTTGTGGAGAATGTATTTTGGTGACTGACTGACACTCGGGGGCTGAATGGTGAAGCGAGTGAGCGCGCGTGTGGATTGGGCGAGGGGTGTGAGTTGGGAAAAGGATGGATTTAGTCAGGATCTAGGGATAGAGCTCTGTAGGAAAGTCGAGGAGGAACAAGGAAGCGTGGCGTGGAGCGTGTTGGAGGAGTGTGTAATGTTACAGGTGAGATGTGGGACCTGTGAGATTTGGTGTGTGTTGCTGTCAGCACGGACTGGTGACTCTTGGTCTCTGCAGCCGACTTCCCTCCTGATCAGCTGTTCAATGTGTTTTTACTCATTTACCCTCCCTGTCCGTCCTCCTCTTCCAGATCCATGTTGGCAGCAGTGATGTGTGGGTACAAGAGGGCTCAGTGCTTGGGGCCCAGCGAGTGATAGTCTGTATCAATAACTTGGCTGGGACGATCATCTGTGGACTGAGATACACCGTGATATCTCCCACTGACCCGCAGTGTCTCTCACTGTGCCCCCTGGGACCGAGCCTATGTCCCCCCTGGGACCGTGATATCCTCTATACTGCGCCCCCCCCCCCCCCAAGGGACCCAAACTGACCCACAACCCCTCCCCAATGTCTGTCTTGTCCTCCCTCCCCCCATGGGACCAAGCCCACCCCTCGAACCCCAACCTAAGTCGTTCCCTATCCCCTCCACAAGGGATCTCCCCTCACCAGGTCCAGGCCGTTCCCTCCCCTCACTCCGCCCCAGAACCTACCCGTCCCCTCCCCTCCCCTGAGACCAAGCCGGCAGGTGAGGGGGAAGCAGGGAGAGGGTGGAGTGGGACAGAGGGGGTGAGAGAGGTATGTGGGTGAGAGAGAGGGAAAGGGTGGGTGAGGGAGAGGCAGGGTCGAGGAGGAGGTGAGAGGGCAGGGAGGGGCGAGCGGGGGGGGGAATGAGGGCAGAGAGACGGACGGAGAGTATTGATTGACGAGGGGAATGATGGGGGTGAGGAGCAGAGGGAGTGGGGAGTAGCGCGGAGTGATGCAGGGATGGGTCCCAATGTGTGAGGTGTGTGGGGTGGAGGCGCTGGGAGGCAGTAACGGTCACTCCACTGTGGAGTGGGATGTACTGGGGGTGTCAGGATACACGGTGCAGGAGAGGGCTGGACCGTTGGTGTCACCAGAGACTGGTGTCGGCCGTGCACTTCCCTCTGCTCCCATCCCACAGAGCTGCTGGATTATTTCCACACTACACCCACTGTCTGTCCACACTTTATTACAGATCCAGCCTCTGTACCAACTGAGGAACCCCAGGAAACAACAGCCGAACCCCAGGAAACAACAGCCGAACCCCAGGAAACAACCTCCGAACCCCAGGAAACAACCTCCGAAGCCCAGGAAACAGCAGCCGAACCCCAGGAAACAGCCGAACCCCAGGAAACAGCCGAACCCCAGGAAACAACAGCCGAACCCCAGGAAACAACAGCCGAACCCCAGGAAACAACCTCCGAACCCCAGGAAACAACCTCCGAACCCCAGGAAACAACCTCCGAACCCCAGGAAACAACCTCCGAACCCCAGGAAACAACCGCCGAACCCCAGGAAACAACCGCCGAACCCCAGGAAACAACAGCCGAACCCCAGGAAACAACCTCCGAACCCCAGGAAACAACCTCCGAACCCCAGGAAACAGCAGCCGAACCCCAGGAAACAACAGCCGAACCCCAGGAAACAGCAGCCGAACCCCAGGAAACAGCAGCCGAACCCCAGGAAACAACCTCCGAACCCCAGGAAACAACCACCGAACCCCAGGAAACAACCTCCGAACCCCAGGAAACAGCAGCCGAACCCCAGGAAACAGCAGCCGAACCCCAGGAAACAGCAGCCGAACCCCAGGAAACAGCAGCCGAACCCCAGGAAACAGCAGCCGAACCCCAGGAAACAGCAGCCGAACCCCAGGAAACAGCCTCCGAACCCCAGGAAACAACCTCCGAACCCCAGGAAACAACCTCCGAACCCCAGGAAACAGCAGCCGAACCCCAGGAAACAGCAGCCGAACCCCAGGAAACAGCAGCCGAACCCCAGGAAACAGCAGCCGAACCCCAGGAAACAGCAGCCGAACCCCAGGAAACAGCAGCCGAACCCCAGGAAACAGCAGCCGAACCCCAGGAAACAACCTCCGAACCCCAGGAAACAACCTCCGAACCCCAGGAAACAGCAGCCGAACCCCAGGAAACAGCAGCCGAACCCCAGGAAACAGCAGCCGAACCCCAGGAAACAGCAGCCGAACCCCAGGAAACAGCAGCCGAACCCCAGGAAACAGCAGCCGAACCCCAGGAAACAACCTCCGAACCCCAGGAAACAACCTCCGAACCCCAGGAAACAGCAGCCGAACCCCAGGAAACAGCAGCCGAACCCCAGGAAACAACAGCCGAACCCAAGGAAACAACAGCCGAACCCAAGGAAACAACAGCCGAACCCCGGGAGGATGTATCCACTGTCCCAGAACCAGATACAAACTCAGGTATTGATGGAGAGATTATTTTTCCGATCCCAAACGTCCGTGCAGGCAGGGAAAGGGCCGGGGAGGGTGACTTGGAGGAGAGAGGTTGGGGGGGTGGGGTGAGGAAATCTGGAGAGAGAGAGAGGGGAGGAGTGGGTCTGGACTGGGGAAGTGTGGGGGGAGGGTTTGTGTAGTTGGGGAGGGGGTGTGGAGTGGGGGAGGGGTGTGGAGTGGGGAAGGGGGTGTGGCCTGGGGGAGGGGTGTGGAGTGGGGAAGGGGTGTGGAGTGAGGGAGGGGGTGTGGAGTGGAGGAGGGGTGTGGAGTTGGGGAGGGGGTGTGAAGTGGGAGAGGGGGGGTGTTGAGTGGGGAGGGTTTGTGGAGTGGAGGGAGGGGGAGGGGGTCCTGGGTGGAGGGGGTGTGGCCTGGGGGGAGGGGTTGTGGAGTGGGGGGGAGGGGTTGTGGAGTGGGGGAGGGGTTGTGGAGTGGGGGAGGGGTTGTGGAGTGGGGGAGGGGTTGTGGAGTGGGGGGAGGGTTGTGCAGTGGGGGTGGGGTTGCGGAGTGGGGGTGGGGTTGCGGAGTGGGGTGGGGTTTGCGGAGTGGGGGTGGGGTTGCGGAGTGGGGGAGGGGTTGCGGAGTGGGGGAGGGGTTGCGGAGTGGGGGGGGGTTGCGGAGTGGGGGAGGGGTTGTGGCCTGGGGGGAGGGGTTGTGGAGTGGGGGGGTTTGTGGAGTGGGGGAGGGGTTGTGGAGTGGGGGAGGGGGGGTTGTGGAGTGGGGGGGGGTGTGGAAGGGGGGAGGGTTGCAGAGTGGGGGAGGGGTTTTGTTTTGGGGAAGGGGAGTGGAGTGGGGGAGGGGTGTGGTGTGGGGGGTGGGGGTGGAGTGGGGGAGGGGTGTGGTGTGGTGTGGGGGTGGTGTGGGGGGAGGGGATGTGGCCGGGCGGGAGGGGTGGGACGATCATCTGTGGTCTGAGATACGCTCTGATATTTCCAACAACAGCCGAACCCCAAGAAACACCCGAACCCCAAGAAACACCCGAACCCCGGCAGGATTTGTCCAACACACCAGTACCAGACACAAGCTCAGGTATAGATGTGGGGCTTGTTGGAACAGGTTCTTCCCCCAAACCTCCAAGGTGGAGGGTGGGGGGAGGAGGCAGTTGGGTGTGGCGGGAGGGGGGTGTCGAGTGGCGGTGAGAGGGGGCAGGAGGAGGAGAGAGTGGGGGGAGGGAGATGGGGTTTGGGAGTGCGGCGGATGGGATCGTGAGTGCGGGGGGGGCTGAGTAGAGAGAGGGGGAGTGGGGTTTGGGAGTGCGGCGGATGGGATCGTGAATGCGGGGGGGGTGAGTGGAGAGAGGAGGAGTGGGGGGAGGGTGTGGGGTTTGGGAGTGGGGGGAAGAATGGGGGTGGGGAGGAAGAGGGGAAGATGGTGTTCGGGAATGGTGGGTTCGTGTGTGGGGGGAGAGAGTGAGTGGAGGGAGTGGGGGAGGATGAGGGAGTGGAGGAGGGAGTGGGGAGGTAGTGGGGGAGGGTGTTAGTAGTGGGGGTGATGAGGGGGGTGGGGAGATCGGGAGTGTGGGGTCATGGGAGTGGTGTGGTGAGGCGAGGTACCAGGAGGGATCTGGGTAGTGGGTGTGGGAGCTGTTGGAGGGAGTGGAGCTCAGGGACAGTGGAGGTTGGACTTCACGGTGAAAAGAGGAGTCTGGGGACTTGGGCGTAGGGTCATGGGGAGAGGGGTGGAGGGTCATGGGGAGAGGGGTGGAGGGTCATGGAGAGGGGGTGGAGGGTCATGGAGAGGGGGTGGAGGGCGTAGGGTCGTGGGGAGAGGGGTGGAGGGTCATGGAGAGGGGTTGGAGGGTCATGGGGAGAGGGCATAGGGTTGTGGGGAGGGGGTGGAGGGTCGTGGGGAAGGGGTGGAGGGTCGTGGGGAGGGGATGGAGGGTCGTGGGGATGAGGGGGGTAGGGCCGTGGTGTGATGAGTGAGGGCTGCACCAAGTCTGTGAGATTGAAGATTGAAGAGTTTCAGACAGTCGGCCCTCCCCGACCCTCAGGAACAGTGATCCCACAGTGTGATCTCGCCCTGAGGCAACAGAGACACAGCATCACTGCCCTGTGTAGCTGCTCAGTCATCACACACTGCTGGCCACAGCAGGACTGCAGCAGAGATTAAAGCCAATGGTCTCAAACACAGAAATGTGTGTCAAAGAACACCAGGCTGCTGGTGCCGGAGCAACATGTGGCTCAGGAGTTGCCTCTGACAATCTTCACCACTCCCACTCTGCAATCCTTCTGTCAGTCTGTTACATTATTTCCCTCTGCCTCTCCCTCTGCCTCTCCCCGTCTCCCTCTCCCTCTCCCCGCTCCCCCTCTCCCTCTGCCTCTCCGCCCTCCCCCTCTCTGCCTCACCCCCCTCCCCTTCTCCCTCTCTCTCTCTCCTTCCCTCTCCCCCCCTCTCTCCCCCTCCCTCTCCTTCTGCCTCTCCCCCTCGCCTTCTCTCTCTCCCTATCTCCCTCTCTATCTCTCTCACCCCTCTCCCTCCCTCTCCTCCCTCTCCATCCCCCTCCCTCTCTCTCTCTCCCTCCCTCCCTCTTCTTCCCGCTCCCTCTCCCACTCTCTCTCCCTCCCTCTCCCTCTCTCTTTTCTCTCTTTCATAATTTTCCTCATTGCTGTATCACTCCCTCTGATTTACTCTTTGCCTCATTGTTCATTCTTCCCTTCTCTTTCTCGTTCACTTCTCTTATCCCACTTTCCCCTTTCGATCTCACGTAATATTTAGCCCTTATTTTATACTTTTTCTCACACTCTCTCGATGCTGCCTGTCTCAACCTCATACAGCCAAACAGTGGAGGAAAAGACCCTTCAGCCCACCATCTCCACGCTGACTTTCATGTACCTATCCATTCTCATCCCATTTGCCAGTGTTCTCATCATAGATTCCTATCCCTTGACATTTCTTTTACCCAGAGTTGGGCAGGCTAGGACTTTAATCATTGCAGCACAGGAGGCTGTGGCGTAACCTTATAGAGGTGTATAAAGTTATGCGGGGAACAGATAGGGTGAATGCACAGTTTTTTGTATAACATATAAGATTATTAAGGGATTAGACAAAACTGCTGGAGAAACTCAGCGGGTGAGGCAGCATCTATGGAGCGAAGGAATAGCTGACGTTTCGGGGAGGATGGGTGGGAGAGAGAGGGGGGAGAGAGAGAGAGAGGGGGAGAGAGTTTGCATTTAGGCATCCTATCCTTTCGGTTAGTTGCCAGTTTGTCTTCGGACTCTTTCGGTTTATTGGCGTTTCCATTCGGTTCTTTGGCTTTGACTTCTTTGCTTCGGCCTCGCGTCTGTCGGCGCCGCGTCCGGGTCCCGCTACTCACCGTAGGGGAATCAAGATATCGGTGTAAGTTGAGAGGGGAAATATTTAATAGGAGCCTGAGGTGCATCTTTAACCACACTGGGTGCGGTGTTCACATGGAACGAATTGCCAGTGGAGGTAGATCCCACAGCTACTTGACAAGGTTCCCCATGGAAGGTTGGTTCAGAAGGTTCAATCTTTGGGTGTTAATGGCGGAGTAGCAAGATGGATTCAACAGTGGCTGAATGGGAGATGTCAGAGAGTAATGGTGGATGGCTGTTTGTCAGGTTGGAAGCCGGTGACCAGTGGGGTGCCTCAGGGATCTGTGTTGGGTCCACTGTTGTTTGTCATGTACATCAATGATCTGGATGATGGGGTGGAAAATTGGATAAGTAAGTATGCAGATGATACCAAGATAGGTGGTGTTGTGGATAATGAAGTAGATTTTCAAAGTCTACAGAGAGATTTGGGCCATTTGGAAAAGTGGGCTGAAAGATGGCAGATGGAGTTTAATGCTGTTAAATGTGAAGTGCTACATCTTGGCAGGACAAATCAAAATAGGACGTACATGGTAAATGGTAGGGAATTGAGGAATGCTGTGGAACAGAGGGATCTAGGAATAACTGTGCATAGTTCCCTGAAGGTGGAATCGCATGTAGATAGGGTGGTAAAGAAAGCCTTTGGTGTGCTGGCCTTTATAAATCAGAGCTTTGAATATAGGAGTAGGGAAGTAATGTTAAAATTGTAGAAGGCATTGGTAAGACCAATTCTGGAGTATGGTGTACAATTTTGGTCGTCTAATTATAGGATGTCAACAAAATAGAGAGAGTACAGAGGAGATTTACTAGAATGTTGCTAGGGTTCCAGCAACTATGTTACAGAGAAAGGTTGAACAAGTTAGGTCTTTATTCTTTGGAGCGCAGAAGGTTAAGGGGGGACTTGATTGAGGTCTTTAAAATGATGAAAGGGATAGACAGAGTTGACGTGGATAAGCTTTTCCCATTGAGGGTAGGGAAGATTCAAACAAGAGGGCATGACATGAGAATTAAGGGACAGTGGTTTTGGGGTAACGTGAGGGGGAACTTCTTTACTCAGAGGGTGGTGGCTGTGTGGAATGAGCTTCCAGCAGAAGTGGTGGAGGCAGGATCGATTTTAACATTTAAAAGTAAAGTGGATAGGTATATGGACGTGAAGGGAATGGAGGGGTATGGTCTGAGTGCAGGTAGATGGGACTAGGGGAAAACAAATGGTCGGCACGGACTGGAAGGGCCGAGAGGGCCTGTTTCCGTGCTGTAATTGTTATATGGTTACTCTAACAACATTTGCTAGACATGTGTACAGGTAGATGGACAGAAAGGGATCTGGCCCAAACGTGAGTCGATGAGGGCAAAGTGTAGACATTGTCTATTGGACCAGTGGAACATTTGATAAGGTTCCACATTGTAGGCTGCTCTGGAAGATTGGATCACGTGGGATCCAGGGAGATCTAGGCGACTGGATAGAGAATTGGCTTCGTGGAAGGAAGCAGAGGGCGATGGTGGAAGGTTGTTTTTCAGACTGGAGGCCTGTGTCTAGTGGTGAGCACCAGCGTTCAGTGCTGGGCCCATCACTGTTTGTGGTTGGTCTCAACATCTGGATGAGATGTACAAGGCGTGATTAATAAGTTTGCAGATGACACTAAAGTGGGTGGTATCGTAGACAGTGAAGATGGTCAATTAGAGCAGAACTGGATCTGTTGGGCAAGTGGGCTGAGGGATGGTTGATGGAGGTTGAAGTTGGAAAGATGCAGAGAAGATTTACGAGCCTGTTGCCAGGACTTGAGGCACTGAGCTTTAGGGTGATTGGGCAGGCTGGGACTTTATTGTTTGGAGTGCAGGAGGATATGGGGGTATGTTATAGAGGTGTATAAGATCACGAGGGGAATAGATAGAGTGAATAGACCGAGTCTTTTACCCAGAGTAGGTGAATCAAGAATCAGAGGACATCAATTTAAGGTGAGAGGGAATAGATTTAATAGGAACCTGAGGGACAACTTTTTCACAGAGCAGTATTGGATTTATACAATGAGCTGTCAGAGGAGATAGTTGAGACAAGCACTATAACATTTAAAAGATTTAAAGAAGGAACTGCAGATGCTGGAGAATCGAGGGTACACAAAAAGCTGGAGAAACTCAGCGGGTGCAGCAGCATCTAAGGAGCGAAGGAGATAGGCGACGTTTCGGGTCGAGACCCTTCTTCAGACATTTAAAAGACATTTGGATGTACAGTACATGGACAGGAAAGTTTTAGAGGGACATGAGCTAAATACAATGCTGGATGGGGCAGCTTGGTCAGCATGGGCAATGAGGGCCGAAGTGCCTGATTCCATGCTGTATGACTATAATATTTAGACAGATACATGGAGAGGAAAGGTTTAGAACCAAACGGGACAGGTGGGACTAGTGTAGGTGGAGTGTCGTGGTTGGCATGGGCAAATTGGGCTGAAGGGCCTGTTTCCGTACTGTACAGCTCTATGACACCCACTATCTGATGCTCGCTCTCTCTCACACTAGCTCTCTGAATTTCTCTCTCTCCCTCTCTCTCTCTCTCTCTGTCTCTCTCCCTCTCTCTCTCTCTCTCTCTGTCTCTATTTTTCTGTTTCTCTCTCTGTCTGTGTCTGCCCTTTTCTCTCCGTGTCTCCCCCTGTCTCTCCCCCCGCCTCTGCGCGTCTCACTCTTTCTCAGTTTCCTCTCTCTCCCTCACTTCCTCCCTCCCTCTTCCTACCTCTCACTTTCGTTCCCCCTCGCTCCCTCTGGCCCTCTCTCTCCCTCTCCTTCTCTTTATCTCTCCCCCCCTCTCCCCCTATCCCTCTCCCTATCCCTCTCCCTCTCTATCCTTCACCCTCCCTATCCCTCTCCCTCTCTTCAACTCTCTCCCTCTCTCCTTCCCCCTCTCTCCCTATTTATTTCTTCCTATTTCTTTCTCTCCCTCCCTCTCCCTCTCTCTCCTCTTCCCATCCCTCTCTCCCACTCCCCCTTTTGTTTTATCCCTTTTCAAAAAGCATTATTCGACACAGTCATATGATACAACACATCAAAACATAATCAGAAATTACACTATAACATAATCATTATAGTACAACAGTGCATTCATTGTGTACAATACTCTCAACCCCACGCAGTGACCAGCGCCCACGGAAGGCCTCCAGAGTCCCCGTGGACACCGTGTGTTCCCTCTCCAGGGACACACGTGCATGGAAGGGGGGCAGGCGGCCGACTCTAGTCTGACCATCGACCGCCCGCTGCCTGGACCCGCGAATGGCCATCTTGGCCAGGCCCAGGAGCAAACCAACAGGGATGTCCCACCCCCCCCCTTGATTGGCTCTCCCCACTCCCTGCCTTGTGTCCAAACACTAGAATCGTGGGACTAAAATGCAACCAGAACCCCTTCAGATATTGGTACAGGGGCAGTAACCTCTCACACTCCATAAACGCATGGAACACGGTCTCCTTCTCAACGCAGAAAATACAGGCCGCGGATGAGCCCGTGAACCAACTCAAATGTTTATTACATGTGCTCTGTGCTGCACTCTCCAACCCAAGTCCCCAATGTACAGGGGGTCAACTCCCTTATGGAAGGACCCCCACTGGGGACCTCCCCCACCTTCAGGTGGTAACACCGTCCGCTATGGTGTGTCGGGACGGGAGACGAAGGCAAGGAGGTGCAGAATGTGCAGGAGCATTCTGTACAGTGTGCGTCGCTTCGCATCATGAAACGGCATGCTGGTCATCTCAGAAAGGCGGCTTAGATTGTGTGGAACCGGTACCCGAGAAATATCCCAGAGCCTAGGCCCGATGAGCAGATCTGACGGAGCGGGGGTAAGCTCAGTCAGAACCACTCTAGGCGCGCGCCTCTCCTCAACACCCGCCATGACAGAGTGAGGACCAAGAGTAGCCAGCCGGTAGCATAACATGGAGGCCTCCAGCTGGTTTATGACCAGCACCCTCCCCTGAAAGGAAAGAACTCCAAGCAGGTCTGACCAGTGCCCCAGCCAGGCAACCACTTTCATCTCCAACTCCTGCCAGTTTGCCGGCCAAGCATCCTCAGTGGGACTCAGGTACACCCCCAGATAGAGGAGGAGCGTGGTACTCCACGCATACATTGTCATTTCCTCTGGCAGGGAGTCTACCTGCCTCTGACCCACTAATAGTCCCGAGCACTTGCTCCAGTTAACCCTGGCAGAAGATGCAGCCGAGAAAATCTCCTGGCAGTCACGCATCCTCCGCAGGTCACCAGGATCAGTGAACATAAGAAGTACATTATCGGTAATGTATAAGTATTTATCGGTAATGTATAAGTATTCATGCTCTACCCTATCAAAAGCCTTCTCCTGATCAAGAGACAGAAAAGCAGCTGACTGACCAGGACCCTGGGCTAGATAAATCAGGTCCCTTACCAGGTGGATGTTATCCTGAATGGACCGGCCAGGGACTGTATAGGACTGGTCAGGATGAATCAGTTGAGACAGCATGGACCCCAGGCGATTTGCCATCGCAAAAACATTATACTCTGTACATAGGAGAGAGACAGGGCGCCAGTTCTTCAACATGCGGAGTTCGCCCTCCTTGGGCAGCAAGACAACTGCCCTACGCCACGAGAGGGGCATCTCCCCAGTCGCCAGGCTCTCCCCCAGAACCAACAAGTAGTCACCCCCCCAGGATATCCCAGAAAGCTCTAACAAATTCTACTGTCAACCCATCCAGCCCGGGGGACTTACCCCTCCTGAACTGGTGCAGGGCACGAGTTAACTCCTCCAGTAGTAAGGGGCCATCAAGAAGATCGGCCACAACCCTATCTACAGACCCTACCACAGATCCCGCTGAGCCTCCCCACTGAATCCATCCGCGGAGAACAGGGCCCCATAAAAGGACCTGACCAAGGCACTGATCCTCTCCGGATCAGTGACAGAGGAGCCATCATCCCCGAGCTGCTTGTGGGCTCCCTCCATTTCTCCAGAGAGAAAAAGAAAGGCAAAGCCCGGTCCAGATCGTGCGGCATCTGGACCCGCGATCTCACGTAAGCGCCTCGGGACCGCTCAAGCTGCAGGTACCTCAAAGCTTCCTTCTTCTCCCGAAACTCCCCATTCGCAGGAGTCATCACCAACCCGACCCAAGTGAGACTCTGCATCCAGTAGCTCCCTCTCAAGCCTCTCGACCGCTGAGTCCCGCCTTCCGGTCGACCCCCACATCTATTCCTTACGAAAGAGATAGATGTGAGCTTTCCCATGTCTCACCACTGCCTAAGGGAAGAGAAGTGCCTCTGCCTCTCTCTCCACCCAAAACCGGCTGAAACCCCCGGAAACACCGATCCTCCAGCAGCCGGTTGTTAAAGTGCCAGTATGCGGACCCAGCCCGAGCGCGCGCCGGATTAAAGTCCACACGCACCAGACAGTAGTCCGAGCACGGCACCAGCCGCATTGAGGCCGCTGAGACACGGGAAACATACACTCTGGAAATATACATGCGATCAATGCAGGAGCCACCCCGCTCAGACCTCCGCGAAAAAGCATTGGAATCAGGGTGGAGGTTCCGCCATGCATCAACCAACTTAAAAACAACCAATCAAACCTCTCAGCCTCTTCGCTACAGCAGGGGCACAATGAGTACCAGAACGGTCTCGTGCCTCAACTGTGCAATTAAAGTCCCCCCCAAGGAAGACACACTCACCCCTATCAATAGTGCTCAACAGAGCAGTCACCTCCTGAAGTAGGCCGGCCTGCATCGTGCCGGAGCTAGGGGCATACGCATTAACGAAATGCAACGGCATGCCACCCAGGCTCACGGCCAGATGGAGCAAACGTCCTGGCACAACTTCTTGCACTTTTAGGACCTCTGGCTGAAAATTCGGGGCCAACAAAAAGGCCACCCCACTCGAATTTGAGCTGAGATGGCTCATGTAGACCCTCCCTTCCCACTCCAGTCACCAGGTGGGTTCATCACTGTCAACAGTATGCATCTCCTGCAGAAAACACACTGCAAATTTCCCCTCTCTAAGGACTGATAAATGCTGAAATCTACGAAAACTTGCTCTACTTCCGTTTAAGTTTAATGTGACTACTGTGAATGTGCAAACG
Source organism: Okamejei kenojei (assembly GCA_035221665.1). Lineage (NCBI taxonomy): Eukaryota > Metazoa > Chordata > Chondrichthyes > Rajiformes > Rajidae > Okamejei > Okamejei kenojei. Next base: position 19,347,406 of record CM069166.1, on the reverse strand, counting down.
CACTAGATTGAGAACCTCGCCCTCCCCGTAGACTCGAGAACTCTCACTCTGAGGAACTCCAAAAAGTCCCCAAACTGACACTTCTCGGATTCGGGAAGATCACTATCCTTGTTGCCTAGGATAGCCTTGAGAGTCTAAATCAAACCTGGCCAATCAGCCCATCGTCCTTTTGCAGCCACCACTTTTGTTCTGGCGGTACGGCTTGTTCTTAGAAACTCCCGCACCTCATGGATAACAACTGCATGAGACACGGACTTGGAGCCTGGGCACTCGGCCAACCCACTCACACCTGAAACAACAAACTATATTGCACAGCGCTCAAGGTCGTGTCAGAATTTGAAAGAACACAACTCTGAAAATTCACTGACCCCGCTACACAAGCTGGCCTCGTCACTCACCCCCTCCTCCGGCATGACACCACCCACAGGATCAATGCCGGGGGAGGGTCCTGATACCCCTGACCGCAGCAAGCAGCCCACTGACTGGCTGGGCTCCTGCACGCTACCATCACCCTCCACGTCTGGGCCTGGGGAAGAAAAAACAAGAGGCACGCCCAGGGCCCGTGGTGCACTATCACCCCTAGAATCCGAAAGAGGATCGCCACCTGAAACAGCCCCGACCTCCACAGCACCAAGAGTACCCTCTCCACTTGCAACACCCAGAGGATCTCCACTTGTTTTTGCAGTCTCCCCTGCTAACTCAGCCGGTGAGGCAGCACACCCCACAGCACCTCCACTGGCTCTGATATGGAGCACAGACTGGAAGAACAATGTCCCCGAACCTCCCGCCTCAGGCTGACTCTGCTCATCCCTCGTCTCAGGAGGCACACTACCAGGGGAGTCTACCCCATCATCTGGTGTGCCAACACCCTCAGAAGGCCTCTGAAACGAGGGGACCTCCTCCGACCCAGAGGTCACCCACCCAGGGGAGTTAACAACACCCAATGAGATAACTCCCTCGGAGGGCCCCTGAGACGAAGGGACATCCACCCGCCCAGCGGACACAACTCCAGAGGAGTCAACCCCAGCACCTGGTCTTGTGATACCCGCAGAAGATCCCTGAAAAAGAGGCCCAACCTCCAGCCCGGCAGACACTCGTTCGTGACCACCAAACACATCAGGGGTGGGAGGTCTCGAAACAGGCATCCCCCTAGCTTTGGACCCATGACCTTGCTCTTCCTCGCCAGGCCCATGCCTCCTTTTTATCCCACTAACATGCGGCGGTACGGTGACCTCCATAAAGGAAGGGTCTTCCGCCTCCACACTACCCCCAGCCTCTTTACCACCCGCACGTCTTACCTTCCCTGCCCCCATCCGAACCACCTCAGCTCCTTGCTGGGCCACGGCAGGTGCAAACTGGACCTCACTGGAGCCGATAGGCGCCACTTGGGTGGTCTCAGATCTAGACAGGTGCACACCCGATTGCGTTTGACTCGCTTGGGTGGGCTTTTTATTCTTCTACCCCTTCTTCCCCTTCTTCGGCATCTCCCATTTCCCTCCCCCCCCCTTCACCCCCTCCTTGCGCCTAGCCATCAGCCACCACCACAGGTTCAGGACATAGGGGGGGGTGGGGCCATCGCTGCCCAGGGTCCCTAAGGCGGAACTTGCAGCCCCAGATGGGCTATCACTGCCGCCCCGGATCACCGAGGCGGAGGTGGCAGCCCTAGCCAGGTCAGCAGTACCACCCCGCGCCACCGAGCCATGACGAGCCACCCCGGATGGGCCAGCAGTGCATTCCTGGGCCGCTGAGCTAGAACCTCAAGCAGCGACCCCGCGATTATGACACTCCCTACGGAGATGTCCAAACTCACCGCACGCATGACATCGAGCCTTTCCCCAACTCCAATGCATGGTTCTACGGAGACCCTCACACGCCACTTCTAAGCTCCCCTCAGCGCCTTCCCCCTCACCCACCTTCATGAACACCCTCCTCTTGAAACTGACGATCCATTTTTCCACCAGGTCCCCCTCGGGGTGCATGAGCCTTAAGCACTGAGACCGCACCTCCCCAAACTTAGACAGGTGTGGAATACGTGTCGCGTCCGGAATACATGTGGGGCAACTCCGCAGAGAACCAGTCTCACCCTGGATACCCACGGATCCACCTGTATGTGGACCCCCCCCCACTGAGATCCCTCTCTCCAACGCTCGGGCCACATCCTCCCGGGACTTTAATCTCAACCTTTCCTCTTTCGAGCTCAGAAGAGACAATAGCCCCCCTCTCAAGAAGATCATTCATGCCCTTCGCAATTGCTCCCCTTTGGACCGAAACACAAAATCTTTCCCAATCCAACATGAGGCTCATGCTCAAATGGCCTTGTGTCCGCCGCTGATATCACCGCTGCGTTACTCCGGAACTTCGGCCGTGCCCCAGCCATCACCACACTGACAGTGGCGCAAACCAGCTCCAGGCACCCCAGCAGCTCAGTTCTAAGTGAAGTCCCAGAGACAGTCACAGTCTAAGACAAGCAGCAGAACTTGAACTAGAAAGCAAAAACTTCCAGCTGAAGCATGGAAAATCCCCAAGTGCGTCCACAGCCGAGAGCAGCTTTTTGGAAGCTCTTTTATATTCTTGCCGGAAGCAAAAGTACCGTCTTCACATTATGCCAGGCAGCAGCACTGTGCAAAATAATTTTAGGGTAGAGAATCAGTGCTAGAACGACAAAGACACCAAAATCTTTCCTACCCTCGATCTCCAGGCACTCTTGGCAGTCCGCCAACGACATCCACACCCGTGGCAATGCACAGAAAACCCAGGAATTTCACACTGATGGAGGAATCCTTGAGCAAAGGAAAGTTTCAGCAGGCCAACGATAAGTCAAACTATGAAGCCCCTCTGCCTCTGTTCCTTCTCCATCGACAAAATCCTTGAAAGGCTGCTTCAAACCTTCTCAACTGTAGAGCTGAGGAAAAACACAGCCTTTCTCTCTCCCCCTCCCTCTTCCCCTCCCTCTCTCAATCTCTCTCTCTCTGTCTCTCACTATGTGCCTCTACGTCCTTATCGTTTTGCCAAAAGAGAAACAAATACATAAAGAACAGCGGGGAAAGGCCAGGGACACGGGGTTGTAAATGAGGGGAATGGAACATCCATTAGAAGAGGGAGTGGGGAAGACATTGTCTGAGCTGTGTTCAACCTGACTGGTCTCCTTGTTGTTGTTGGGCTGGTTTGTTCAGAAGGAGAGGACCAGTGGATTCAGATACAGGTGGCAGTCGACGGGGACATGACTGAGGACAAAGTGAAGGAAGCTCTCATTGTGAAGGTGAGATCTCAGTCGTAAGGGGTGGAGGGAGTGAGGTCACAAGAACACATCACCCTCTCACTGTCTGTCCTCACAGAGAGGGTGGGGGGGGGGGGTGAATGTCATCTCCAGTGTCTCTTTCTCTCTCCCTGTCCCCCTCTCTGTATCCCAGTTCATCTTTTATGCTCCTCTTCACCCTCACATATCTCTTCCCCCTCTCCCTCCCACACCCCTCCCCCTCCCTCTCTCTCCCCCTCCCTATCCTCTCCCCCTCCCTCTCCCATACCCCCTCTAACGTATCTCACCCTATCGCCCCCTCCCTCTCCCCTCTCCGTCTCTCCCCCACTTCCACTCTCCTACTCTCTCACGCTCAATCCCCCCCTCTCCTCCACTCTCCCCTCCACTCCGTTTCTTCCATTTCTCCCCTCTCCCACTCTCTCCCCCCTTTCTCAATAGACAATAGTAGGCCATTGGGCCCTATGTGCCAGCACCGCTATTCACTGTGATCATGGCTGATCATCCACAATCATTACCCCTTCCTGCCTTCTCCCCATATCCCTTGACTCTGCCATCTTTAAGAGCTCTATCTAACTCTCTCCTGAAATCATCCAGAGAATTGGCCTCCACTGCCATCTGAGGTAGAGAATTCTACAGATTCACAACTCTCTGGGCGAAAATGTTTTTCCTCATCTCCGTTCCAAATAGCCTATCCTTTATTCTTAAACTGTGGCCCCTGGCTGTGGACTTCCCCAACATCGGGAACATTTTTTCTGCCCCTCGCGTGTCCAATCCCATATTTATCTCATATGTTTCAAAAATATTCCCTCTCATCCTTCTAAATTCCAGTGTGTCCAACCTCAGTCATTCCATTCTTTCACCATATGATTCCTTGCCATCCCGGGAATTAAATTCAAAGTGAAAGTCAATTTATTCGTCACATGCACCAGAAGATGCAGTGAAATTAATTTACCAGCAGCGATACACTTAAAAAGAACACACAATACACAATAACATTTAACACAAACATCCACCACAGCATTCTTCACTGTGGTGGAACGCAACAAAGTTCAGCCAGTCCTCCTCCTTGTTCACCCGTGGTCGTGGCCATAAACCCTCTGTAGTCGCTGCTACAGACGGCCCGATATACAGATGATTGAAATTCCGACGTCGGGACGGTCGAACACACTCCGCGGCTTGGAGGTCCTGAATTGGCACATTCCCACCGGAGACAGCGGCTTCAGGATGTTATAGGCCACAGGCCGGCGGTCGGAGCTCAAATTAACCTCGTGAATCTACGCTGTACTCCCTCAATAGCAAGAATGTCCTCAAATTTGGAGACCAAAATTGCACACAATACTATAGGTGTGGTCTCATTAGGGCCCTCTACAACTGCAGAAGGATACATATAAGATTATTAAGGGTTTGGACACACTAGACACTGGAAAAATGTTCCCGATGTTGGGGGAGTCCAGAACAAAGGGGCCACAGTTTAAGAATAAGGGTAAGCCATTTAGCACAAAGATGAGGAAAAGCTTTTTCACACAGAGGGTTGTAAATCTGTGGAATTCTCTGCCTCAGAAAGCAGTGTAGGCCAATTCTCTGTATGCTTTCAAGAGAGAGTTGGATGGAGCTCTTAAAGATACCGGAGTCAGGGGATACGGGGTACTGAGTGTGGATGATCCGCCATGATCACGGTGAATGGCGGTACTGGCTCGAAGGACCAAGTGGCCTACTGCTGCACCTAGTGTTTATTGTCTATTGTCTATTGACCACTTTGCTCCTATACTCAACTGCTTTTGTTATGAAGGCAAACATGCCATTACTGTAGCTTTCCTCACTGCCTGCTGTACCTACACAACACTAAATCCAGAATTGCGTTCTCCCTGGTAGGCTCCAGTACAAGCTGCTCTAAGAATCCATCTTGGAGACACTCCACAAACTCCCTTTCTTGGAGTCCAGCAACAACCTGATTTTCCCAGTCTACCTGCATGTGGAAATCTCCAGTAACCACCGTAACATTACCTTTGCGACATGCCAATTTTAACTTGATTCAACTTGCACCCTATATCCAGGCCACTGTTTGGGGGCCTGTAGATAACTTCCATTAGGGTATTTTTACCCTTACAATTCCTCAGTTCTATCCATACTGACTCAACATCTCCTGATTCCATGTTCCTCTTCAGCAAGGGACTGAATTTCATGCCTTATCAACAGAGCTACCCCACCCCCTCTGCCCACCTGTCTGTCTTTTCGATAGGACGTACCTATATACCCCTGAATATTCAGTTCCCAGCCCTGGCCCTCTTGCAGCCATGTCTCTGTAATTCCCTAAACATCATACTTGCAATTTCTAACTGAGCCTCAAGTTCATCCACTTTATTTCTTATATTTCGTGCATTCATGTATAATACTTTTAATCCATTACTCCCCTCACCTTTCACATTGATTCCTATTTCACTTTGCCATACTCTCCTATCCCTACGTGAGCTTTCTGCCCCGTTAATTCTGGTGTCTTTAATAACTTTTCCGATACTCTCTTTCACTTTAACTCCATCCTTGTAATTCCAATTTGTCTACTCCCCCAACTATTTAGTTTAAACCCACCCGTGTAGCAGTGGCAAACCTGCCTGCTAGAATGCTGGTCCCCCGCCTGTTAAGGTGCAACCCGTCCCCTTTGTCCAATTCACCCTTACCCCAAAACACATCCCAGTCGTCTAAGAATCTAAATCCATGCTCCCTGCACCAGCTCCTCAGCTACACATTCAGATCCTCTATCTCCCTATTCCTGCTCTCACCAGCACGAGTAACTGGAAACAAACCGGAGATAACCTTTTTTTTCACGTCTGCAGAAAAATCAATCAGATTTGTGAGACACGACCTCCCACGTACAAAACCATGCTGACTATCCCTTATCAGCCCTTGGCATTCTAAATGCCTGTACAACCCATCCCTCAGAATACTCTCTATTAACTGTTCAACTACAGATGGCCTTTAGTTCCCAGATTTTCCCTGCAGCCCTTCTTGAATCAAGGTATAACATTTGCCACCATCCAGTCTTCCAGCACTTCCATAGGAAACAGGTGCTTCAGGAGAGATGGGGGTGAGGGTAAAATAGATGGGGGGGGGGGGGGGGGGGGGTTGCATTATTGGTTAAGGAGGATGTCACAGCAGTAGTCAGAGAGGACATTACGGACCGTTTGTCTAGTTTGATATTTGGGTGGAGTTGAGGAACAAGAAAGGAATGATAACTATGTTGGGGATGTACTACAGACCCCTAAATAATCAATGGGAATTAGAACAAAAATGCCAGGAGATTGGCCCTACCTCCCTCACCCCCTCCCTCATTCTCCCTCTCTCTCCCCCTCTCTCCCCTCTCCCCCCTTTCCCCTGCTCCCCCCGTGCCCCAACTCTGCCACCCTCTCTCCCCTCTTCGTCTATCTATCTCTCTCTCTCCATCTCCCTCTCTCTCTCTCTCCCTCCCTCCCTCTCTCTCTCCCTTCTCCCACCACCCACACTCTCCCTCCTCCTTACTCTCCCTCTCCCCCACCCTCTCTCCCTCCCACTGCCCCTCACCTCTCCCCTGCCCCCACACTTGCAGTAACTCACCTTTACTCCTCTCTGGTTGCAGTTGCGGGAGATGTTTGATGACCCGAACCCCCACATCGAGCTGGTACGGAAGGAGGAGGAACCTCTGGACGAGTGACGGGGACCGAGCTGTCAATGCCGACGGAGCCTGGGCTCATGGCCCCGTCCCTCCCTCCCTCCCCTCATGGCCCCGTTCCTCACTCACTCCCCTCATGGCCCTGTCCCTCCCTCCCTCCCCTCATGGCCCCATCCCTCCCTCCCTCCCCTCATGGCCCCATCCCTCCCTCCCTCCCCTCATGGCCCCCCCCCCCTCACTCCCCTCATGGCCCCCCCCTCCCTCCCTCCCTCCCCTCATGGCCCCGTCCATCCCTCCCTCCCTCCCCTCATGGCCCCGTCCCCTCCCTCCCTCCCCTCATCCCTCCCTCCCTCCCCTCACCTCCCTCCCCCCTCATGGTCCCCTCCCCCTCCCCTCCCTCCCTCCCCCCTCATGGCCCCGTCCCTCCCTCCCTCCCCTCCCGTCCCCCATCCCTCACTCACTCCCCTCATGGCCCCGTCCCTCCCTCCCTCCCCTCATGGCCCCGTCCCTCCCCCCTCCCTCCCCTCATGGCCCCATCCCTCCCCTCATGGCCCCATCCCTAACTCACTCCCCTCATGGCCCCGTCCCTCCCTCCCTCCCCTCGTGGCCCCATCCCTCCCTCCCCTCGTGGCCCCATCCCTCACTCACTCCCCTCATGGCCCCATCCCTCCCTCCCTCCCCTCGTGGCCCCATCCCTAACTCACTCCCCTCGTGGCCCCGTCCCTGTGGCTGAGCTGCACTGTTGCTGCATTGCTGCAGCTTCAGCCGACTGCTGCCGGGAGTGGGGACGCTCGCTACTGCTGCATTTGCCTTGATTATTGTCACGTGTACCGAGGTACAGTGAAAAGCTTTGTGTTGCATGCTATCTAAACAGAACAGATAATATTCTTGATAAATATAATGTTAAAACTCAAGTACAATAGAGAAAAGTGGTGGATCCAGAGTGTGTAGTTTTCATCATTATAGTGCAACAGTTCCAGAGACAAAGTCCAATGTCCGCAATGGGGTAGAGGTGAATCAGACAGTACCCTAGCTTATGGAAGATCCATTCAGAAGCCGGGCAACAGAGGGGAAGAAGCTGTTCTTGAGTCTGGTGGTTAGTGTTTACAAGCTTCTGTATCTTCTGCCAGACAGGAGAATGGATAAGGAATGGGACAAGTCTTTGATTATGTCGGCAGCTTCTTCAAGGCAGCGTGGTGTAGATGGAGTCAGTGGTGGGGAACCTGGTCTGTGTGACGGACTAGGCTCACATCCACAACTCTCTGCAACTTCTTGCCATCTTGGGCAGAGCTGTTCCCAAACCCAGCTGTGACGCACCCTTACAGTATGTTTCCATGCTGCATATTTAGAGGTAGGTAAGAGTCACTGGAGACGTGCCCAATTTCCTCACTCCTCAATAATTCAGCTCATCACCAAAGATTAGCTATTTACACACGTACACACGTGCACACACACAAGCACATGCACACGCACACAAACACACACACTCGCACACAAGCACACGCACACGCTCACGTATACATACACTCCTAACCGCATAAAGATGCACAGTGACCACACACACACACTCCTGATCACACGCAGATGGACTGTGATCACGCGCACACACACACACCTGACCATACATGTACACACACACGCACCTGACCACACACACACACCTGACCATACATGTACACACACACGCACCTGACCACACACACACACCTGACCATACATGTACACACACACGCACCTGACACACACCTGACCATACATGTACACACACACGCACCTGCACCTGACACACACACACTACACCTGACCATACATGTACACACACACGCACCTGACCACACACACACACACCTGACCATACATGTACACACACACGCACCTGACACATACACACCTGCACCACCACACACACACACACCTGACCATACATGTACACACACACGCACCTGACCACACATACACACCTGACCACACACACACACACACCTGACCATACATGTACACACACACACGCACCTGACCACACATACACACCTGACCACACACACACACACACACCTGACCATACATGTACACACACACGCACCTGACCACACATACACACCTGACCACACACACACACACACCTGACCATACATGTACACACACACGCACCTGACCACACATACACACCTGACACACACACACGCACACACACCTGACCACACATGTACACACACACGCACCTGACCACACATACACACCTGACCACACACACACACACACACACCTGACCATACATGTACACACACACGCACCTGACCACACATACACACCTGACCACACACACACACACACACACACACCTGACCATACATGTACACACACACGCACCTGACCACACATACACACCTGACCACACACACACACACCTGACCATACATGTACACACACACGCACCTGACCACACATACACACCTGACCACACACACACACACACCTGACCATACATGTACACACACACGCACCTGACCACACATACACACCTGACCACACACACACACACCTGACCATACATGTACACACACACGCACCTGACCACACATACACACCTGACCACACACACACACACACACCTGACCACACACACACACACACCTGACCACACACACACACCTGACCACACACACACACACCTGACCACACACACACCTGACCACACACACACACCTGACCACACACACACACACACCTGACCACACACACACACCTGACCACACACACAAATATGATCACACATGCTTGGACTTAGACACACAGAAACATGACAATGTACCCATGGATTTCGGTCACACACAACACGTGTGCTCACACATAGACAGGCAGGAACACACTGAATCACCCACAGTCATAGTGGTACAATGTGGAATCAGGCCCTTCAGCCAACTTGCTCACACCAGCCAAAAATGACCCAGCTACACTAGTCCCACCGGTCTGCACATGGTCCATATCCCTCCAAACCTGTCTTATCCATGTACCTGTCTAACTGTTTCTTAAAAACGTTAGGATAGTCCCAGCCTCAACTACCTCCTCTGGCAGCTCGTTCCATACACCCATCACCCTTTGTGTGCAAAGGTTACTCCTCAGATTCCTATTGAATCTTTTCCACTTCACCTTAAACCTATGTCCTCTGGTCCTCAATTCCCCCACTCTGGGAAGAGACTGTGCATCTGCCCGATTTATTCCTTTCATGATTTTGTACACCTCTATAAGATCTCCTCTCATTCTCCTGCTCTCCAACGAATAGAGACCTAGCCTACTCAACCTCTCCCTGCAGCTCACACCATCTCGTTCTGGCAACATCCTCATAAATCTTCTCTGATCCATTTCAAGCTTGACAATATCTTTCCTGTAACACGGTGCCCAGAACTGAACACAATATTCTAAATGCGGTCTCACCAACGTCTTATACAACTGCAACATGACCTCCCAACTTCTATACTCAATACTGTGAGTGGTGAAGTCCAATGTTCCAAAAACCTTTTTGACCACCTTATCTACCTGCGACTCGACCTTCAAGGAACCATATACCTGTACTCCTAAATCCCTCTGCTCTACAACACTCCCCAGAGGCCGACCATTCAAGGTCATGTCCTTGTTAGACGTCCCAAAATGCAACACCTCACACTTCTCTGTTAAATTACATCAACCACTCCTCAGCCCACCTGGCCAATAGATCCAGATCCTGCTGCAATCTTTCACAATCATCTTCATTATCTGCAAAGCCACCCATTTTTGTATGATCAGCAAATTTGCTAATCTTGCCCTGTATGTTCTCATCCAAATCATTGATGTAGGACAAACAGTAACGGGCCGAGCATTGAGGCATGAAGCACACCACTAGTCTATCTATGCCCCTTTCCCTCAGTCTCCATCATCTGTCACACCTCCCGCCTCACCCACTCCTTCCCCTCTACAGTTTCTCCTGTCCCTTTCCCACAGTCCACTTTCCCTCTGCCCTGCATTCCCACTCCCTCTCCCACCACTCTCCACATTCTTTTCCACTTCTCTGCCTCCCCATTGGCTCTACAGGCAGTACGTGAGTCCCTTATTCTGCCCTATCACCAACCAGCCTCTCCCACACCCACCACCTCACTCTCTCTCTCTCTCCCCCAACACTCACCCCAATACACCCTCTCTTCGACAACTCACCACCTTGATACGTGTGGCATGGATAGGGTAGACACTCGCAGCCTTTTTACCCCAGGGGAAATAACAGATACTGGAGGCTATAGCTTCCAGATGAGAGGAGCACAGTGTAAAGGCGATGCGTAGAGTAAGATCTTTACACAGAAGTTGATGGGTGCCTGGAATGTGCTGCTGGGGGCGGTAGTGGAGGTGTTTAAGTGTGTGGATGGGCATGTGGATATGCAGGGAATGGGGGGAATATGGATGGTGTGCAGGCAGATTAGAGTTGTTCTTGGCATGGTGTTGGGCACAGACATTGTGGGCTGAAGGTCCTGTCTCTGTGGCCCCAGTCATGATTCCACAACAGGGGAGTGTTGTGGAATCATCCCCAGCACAGTGACACACTGATGTGGCCGTGCCATGAGGTAGGAGTTGCCATCGAGGGACGGGGATGGCGGGGCTGGAGATGCAGTGAAGTGGCAGATGGAGTGGCAGCTCAGACTGCACGGCTTGAAAGGCCTGGATACTGAGTGTACTGAATATTAGTAGTGTGTGAAGCTTATGATTTGTATTGCTGTTACTTGCGTGTGAGCTCAATAAACTCGCAACCACTTGAAGGCAATATTCTGAGAACCTAGTCTTCGTTTATAAGCAAAAAAACGATGGAACGAGCTGCCAGAGGGGGGAGGTGAGGCAGCTGCAATAACAACATTCATACATCAAACAGTCAACAGTGGAACAGCAGCAAGGGAATAGTTCAGGTGCACCCACAGAGTCTTTGACCCAGAGGAGGGGAATCAAGAACCAGAGGGCATAGGTTGAAGGCAAGAGTGGAAAGATATAATTGGAACTGAGGGGCAACGTTTTCACACAGAACAGTGTAAACCACTGTATGTCATGGCCAGAGAGTTGTGCGCTGCTGGGCTGTGGAGAAGGCGGACGGGATGCCTGACTTCATTGGCGGTGGTGTAGTTACAACAAATGCCACAGCATGGTACAGGTTTATAAACCTTGCTCACCGCAGCTCGCACGCTGGGTGCGGTTCTGTCACCACACGTCAGAGGGTGCAGAGTAGATTCACCAGGATGTTACAGGGACAGAACGTATCTGTAATAGTGAGACAGAGACTGGCATTTGTTCTTCAAGCAGCAGAGGATACTGATGGGTTCAGTGCAGAGGGATCAATATTACACAGGCTGTAGGTAGAGAAGATAGCAGGAAACATTCCCAAAGCCACAGAGGCTAAAATCAAAGGACAGCACAGTTTTAAGATATGGGTTGGAGGTTTGGTAGACATGTTTAGTTTAGAGATACAGCATAGAAACCGGCAATGTGGCCCACCGATTCCGTGCCCCCCATCAATTACTGTTCACACTGGTTCTACGCTTTGCCCTATCCACAAGGGGACAATGCCCCTCCCCAGCTAGCCTCTGCTGTGGGGTTTCACAAGGTTCCATCCTTGGCCCCATTCTCTTCTCCCTGTATATTCTCCCCTTAGGCCAAGTCATTGAAAGGCACGGTATTTCCTTCCATTGCTACGCAGACGATACACAGCTCTATCTCCCCCTGAAGCCCAAAAACTAATCAAATCTGCTGAACCTTATCCACTGCCTCGAAGATATAAAGTGTTGGATGGCCCAGAACTTCCTCCAACTAAACGAGAGCAAGTCTGAGGTCAACCTTCTTGGCCCCTCGGACTCAATCAAAATGATAGCAGGCAGCCTTGGAAGCCTTACCCCACTACTCAAACCTCACGTCAAAAACCTTGGCGTGATATTTGACTCAGCGCTGAAATTTGACAAACAAGTCAATGCCGTGACAAACAAGCTAGCTTCATCCAGCTTCGGACAATAGCTAAAATAAAACAATTCCTCCAGTTTGATGACCTGGAAAAGATCATCCACACATTTATCTCCTCCCACCTAGATTACTGCAACTCCCTGTACACTGTCATCAGCCAATCTTCCCTGACCCGCCTGCAACTGGTCCAAAACGCCGCAGAGACTCCTGACGGGCACCCGGAAAAAGGGACCACATCACCCTGATCCTGGCCTCTCTCCACTGTGCGGTTCCGAATAAATTTCAAGATCCTCCTTTATGTCCACAAAGTCCTCAATGGGCTTGCCCCCACCTACATCAAAAGACTGCTTACCCACCACACCACCTCAAGGTCCCTCAGATCGGCCAACTTGGGTTTGCTGAACATCCCGCGGTCTAGGCATAAGCTCAGGGGCAACCGCGCCTTTCCGGTTGCAGCTCCTAGACTGTGGAACAGCATCCCTTTTCCCATGAGAACTGCCCCCTCCATCGATTCCTTTAAGTCATGACTTCAAACTCATCTCTACTCCCAAGCCTTTCTTGACGTCCTCTGAGCGAGGGCTATATGTATGTAGTGATGTTTGTATTTAATCTATGAACCACTGTTGTTTGTTATACTTTTCTTTTACCAATGTAAAGCACTTTGGCCAACGAGAGTTGTTTTTTAAATGTGCTATATAAATAAAAGTGATTGACTTGACTTGACTTGACTTGACTTGATTTACGGAAGCCAATTAACCTACAAACCCGCACATCTTTGGGATGTGGGAGGAAACTGGCGCACCCAGAGGAAACTCATGGTCACAGAGAGAAGGTGCTAATTCCATACACAGATGGCACTCAAGGTCAGGATGGAAGCCGTGTCTTTCGTGCTAAGGTGCAGCAGCTCCACTAGTTGTGCCACTGCCGTGTGAGGTGGAGTTTCCCCCAGAGGGTGACTGGAATGTGAAACTCACTGCTTTACATTCCAGTTTATTGTCAGACACAGCTAAAAATGTTGTTTTTCATGCTATCCAATCAGGTTGGAAAATACTGTACATAAATACAATTAAGTCAAACTCAAGTACAATTGCTAAAGCAAAGGGGAAGATAAAGAGTACATAATATATTCTCAGCATCACAGCGCATCAGATCCAGAGGCAAAATCAAATGTATGATGGGGTAGAGGTGAATAGTAAGATTAAATGAGAACTTACCAGTTTGAAGTTTGATCTTGATTTTATGAGGAGTTATGTTGGTGATTACGTGAAGAAGACCCGCCAGGCCGCATGCGCACCAATCTTCAAAGCAGCGGTATGAAATCACAAATGACAACACCGAAGTGACATAGTAAGATGCGTGACTCGAGAACTACCAGCTGATCCTGTATGAGAGAGGGTTGGGCGTGGCGGGCACGTAATCACCAACGTAGCTCCTCATAAAATCAAGATCAAACTTCAAACTGGTAAGTTCCCTTTTAATCTTACTATATTACTTCGGAGTCACGTGAGTGATTCCGTGAAGAGTTCAAAGATTTCATGCCGCAGATTACAAATCTCGGCATCGCACTGCATCGATTGACTCGAATGAGAAATGAATGCATTAGTAGTAACATTGCATTTAATGCAGTAATAAAGTTAATTAAAAAATATATAAACAAACAACAGTACCCCTCTATCCCAGGGCACTTTAAACAGACCTTAAAATAGCATTGGCAAACAGCCCTAGATCGGCAATCGGCCGATGATAGAAATTCTGAAACATCAGCTTATTTGCCCATCTGGCAACCGCCAAAATATGGTCGACAGGGAAGTCATTCGCCTTGGCCGCCAACGTAGCTGCTGCCCTAGTGGAATGAGATGTAAACACATCAGTGTTAATACTGGCATCAATCAAGATTTGTTTCAACCATCTGGAAATAGTATTAACTGACACTCTCTTATGTGGTTTTTTTGTAACTGATAAACAATCCTGTCTCCATGTTACTTAAACCCTCTGTAGCTGCAATGTATTGCATCAGATGTGTTTTTACGCATAAGGATGGATCCGTGGGATATGCTGAAAACACTATGTTGAACCCTGTGACACCTGGCCTGCTTTGTTTGAGGAGGTCATAAATGTAAAACGTAAGATTGTCTGCTGCTGTTTCCATTCAATCCAGCTGTAATTTTTGTAACGTCTGTACTCTTTGTGCTGGAACCAACGCCATGAGCATGGCCACCTTCATGGTGATTTTGGTCAAAGACAAAGACGAGACAGGAAACCACTCACGCAGTACTCTGAGGACCATACTCACATCCCAAATTGCCATATATCTAGGTATGGGAGGTCTGGAATTAAAAATCCCGTTCATTAACCGAACAACGAGAGGGTGAGATCCAATAGAATGTTTGTCTGACTTCATCACTAAATATGATGATAAAGCACTTCTTGCTGTATTGATTGCACTATAACTTAGTCCTTCATCATAGTAGAGGGTTGACAAAAATTCTAGAACATGCGAAATACGTGCTGTACAATAGTCAATATTATTTTGTACACAGTAAACTTCCCATTTTGTTACATAACAAATATACTGCTTTTGAGTACTCGCTCTCAGGGTTACTGCAAGATGCAGTAAGCATGTCCACAGTTCGACCTGACAATCTATGCCCCAGATATGGCCTTCTTAAAATCTGCAAATTAACACATCAATACGGTCATACAACGGATGGCATTCACCAATGAATCCCTTTGTTTGGGAACAGCCATCAGGGGTTGTGTCATCAGCTGAAAGATCAAAGGGTACCATGGCTGGGTAGGCCAGTCGGGTATCACCATTACCCCTGAAGCATCATCCTGCCAGATTTTAAACAGACAATGATTTATGAGACAGAACGGTGGAAATGCATATATATACATACCACCCCAATTCAGCGAGAAGGCGTCAATCGCTACTGCCCCAAGATCTGGTTCCCATGACACATATTTGGGAAGCTGGTGGTTTAGTATGGATGCAAACAAGTCGACTTCTGGCGCTCCATATTTGACAATGATCTCATTGAACACGTCCCGATTCAACATCCACTCTATGTTGTCATGGAACTTCTGTGACCTGGTGTCTGCCACAGTATTGAATCTCCCTGGTAGATATATAGCTGAGAGCCAAATGTGTTTGTCAATACACCAGATCCAGATTTGGTTTGCCAGTCTGTCACAAGATACCGACTTGATACCACCCATGTGATTAACATATGCTACTGCTGTAGTGTTATCAATTTGGAGCTGAACATGCAGACTGCTTTTGTTAGACCAATAAGCCTTGAGCCCATAAAATGCTCCTAAAAGCTCTAAATGGTTTATTCCCCATGTCTGCAGAAGCAAAGCTTCTTCCATACTCCATCTTCCTCCACAACTTGAACTTGTATCTGTGGCACCCCACCCAAGTGCACTGACATCAGTCTGTAAGACCATGGTAGGTTGTTCTAGCACCACTGTGCTGAAACTACTGGAGACATGTTGGATCCACCATAGAAGATCAGTAACTGCATCTGCTGATAATCGCATGGGTCTATCATAATGATCCAATTGTACCCTGAGTGCCTGTTCCTTTGCTCTTTGTAATTGCTGATAATGCAAAGGCCCAAATTGGACTGCTGGAAAAGTTGCTACCAATTTCCCAAGCAACCTTGCCACTTGTCTAATTGAAGGTTGTTGTTTGTTTAAAAGTTGTATACAATCCTCAGTTAGCTCTACACTTTTCTCCCTGGGCAAGGTAATTACCATCTTAAATGAGTCAATTGTTAACCCTAAATAATCAATTGTGGTAATTGGTGTCAATTTAGAATTTCCCAAATGAATGACAAACCCCAGTTTTTCAACTGCCACTGATGTTTCAGCTATTTCTTTTGTTTGTCCGATAATTAAAATATCATCCAAATAGGCCATAATTACATGGCCCTGACCTCTAAGTGGCCCCAAAATTGGTTTTAACAATTTAGTGAATACTCTAGGGGGCTGAGGTTAAACCATTCGGCAGCGCCTTAAACTGCCATAATTGATTCATCCAAATAAATGTAAAATACTTTCTATGCTCGCACCGAGTAGTAAGCATCTTTCAGATCTATGGTTGCCATATAACAACCTCTGGAAATCAGTTGCTTGGCGGTAACCAATGTTTCCATTTTGAAGTGTCTATAGAGTACAAATGGATTTAATTTTGTAAGATCTAAAATTATTCTGCATCCTCCGTCCTTTTTGGGACGGGAAAATATATTTGACACAAATTGACGGACTTGATGAACCGTCTTCTCAATTACTCCTTTGTTACATAATTTTTCGAGTTCAGCTTGATCCTCTATTACCTCTGTTTGTGAAAAATAAAGTGTTCAGCAAGGAACATGTTGGAGAGGTAAATCACCATTTGGAATGAATTCAATCCAAAACCTTTGAACCACACTCCTGATAAACAGATCTGAAGTAAGCTGCTTCCATTCATCATAAAAAAAGCCGTAATCTACCACCAACTTTCCTCTGTGTTACATTTAATATGTTTTTATGAGAACCAGGCCCACCTACTTCTCTGGTAACTGGTGCACCCTGCTGACTCCATCCCCTGGAAGTGGCCCCCATGGTTGCTTGAGCTCCAGCCGGCTTGTCCCTGGTGTAGCCCCGGAAGCTGAGGTGGTTCTGTAAGGATACTTCCTCTTCAGCGGTCTGCCGGTCATCATTGGTCTCATCAGGCTCATTGTTTTTGCATGGGTACACAAAAAGCTGGAGAAACTCAGCGGGTGCAGCAGCATCTAAGAGGCAAAGGAGATAGGCGACATTTCGGGTCGAGACCCTTCTTCAGACACTGTTTTTGCATCTTCATTTTTCTCTTTGACCTGCTTGGTAAGGTCTGCGCCAAATAGTAGATCAGGTGGTTGGATATTTGTTGGCTTACAAAGCGCAGTAAATCTGGAATTAATGATGGGTCTAATAGCCCTTTTCCTGAGACAATTCATAGCAACCCTAGAGCCTCTTGATGTGTTCTGCTCACATAACCACCATCCATTGTTGCGAACGCCGTAATGCCAGAAGCCAATAATTTTAGGACCCTCTGCATCTTAAGCTCTTGACTTCGCATGCCGGGTCCCATCTGACCCCATATAACCTGATTCACAGTTGGTACTTTTAACAACTCACAGTTGCTTGGAGGCTCATGTTTTTTGGCTGCCTCATCCACAGTGAGCTCCTGGAGCTGATGAGAAACCGTATAATTTATTGTGGTAGCCAGCTCTTCACCTAGAGGCTCTCCTGCTACTGATGGGACAGCAAATGGTACTGCCAGTGGTGGAACATCTGGTAACTCCACTGTTTCTCCTGGCTGAACCACCGCATCAGATTCGGGATCAGGACTGACCTGACCCATTGCACAACCTTCAAAAGTGAAAGGGTTATCCGGCAGCACTGTTGCTGCTGGCGCCTCTGGCTCTGAGAGGCGCTGACACTCCTTCACTTGGAGTGAAGTTCTCTGGAGGACTGTATGCAACAGCTCCTCCACTTGCGATAGGCATGAACACACTCTATCCAGCCCCAATGAGGAATCATCCCCCAACTCCGTGGACCTAGCAGACTTTTCAGGTGCCTTGCGCCCTAATGCCGCTGCCTCTGTGCTGTGTAGCACTAAATCTGCAGTTGCTAACTCTGTAGCTAGCGACTGTACAGGGGTATGAGGCAGCGACTCCATGCCTGTGCAGCCACGGCTGGTTGTGACTCGCCGCTTTCCCTTCCCTGTTATGTCCATGCTAGTGATCGGCAGATAAGTGTACCCGCCAGCACGGACTCGAACTCCAGTGAAAGTTTTGACACTTACCTGGAGTCTGAATAGTTACCGCTGGAGGAGCTCTGTTCCTCACAGCCTCTGTGCGTCAATTCGGCTGACGTACTGGTGCGCATGCGGCCTGGCGGGTCTTCTTCATGGAATCACTCACGTAACTCCGAAGTAAAATCGGACAGTACCCTAGCATATAGAACTGTTCAGTATCCTGATTACGGTGGAGAAAAAACTGTTCCTGAATCTGATGGTGTACTTTCAAGCTGCTGTACCATCTGCCCAATGGAAGCAGGGAGAAGAAGGAATGGCCAGAGTGGGACAAGTCTTTGATCATGTCAGCTGCTTCCCCGAGGCTAAAGTGGAGATGGAGTCAATGATGGGTATTCTGTTCTATGTGATGGACTGGACTACATCTACAACACTATACGTACATATTCATCTCTATATAACTAAAAGACTCTGTCTTGTTTGTGTCTATGTGTGTGCCAATCTGGTTAACTCCTATTTTCATCCAAACGCTAGGCCACAGACTTCCCATTTTCACACATCCTACTCACATTTTTCCCATGGTGGTGATAAACATCTTCCCATCGCTTTTCCACGTATATTTCTGAAGTTATTAATACTTGAAATTTAAAAAACAGCCCAATGCACTCGTAAGGCAGGACGGAACACTCCGAGAGGAAGGGGCACCCCAGCACCCGTGATGAACGAGGAGTGACGGTGGCTGCCGATGCCCAATGTCTGCCCGGAACCTGGTGGGGAGGCTGGTGCCGCTGGCCAAGCCCGGGGACTGGGCCTGGGCTGGAGCCGAGCCTGGTGATGGAGCTGGAGTGAAGGCCGAGCCTGGGGCTTGGGATGGGGCCATGACCGGGGCGAAGAAAGAAGCCGGCGCTGGAACCAAAGACGAGCCTGGGTTCAGGGTCGAGCCCGGAGATGAAGTCTGGACCTGGACTGGAGCCCAGGCAGCGGCCGAGCTGACAGCTGGAGTCTACAGCCAGGGCTGGGCCGCGTACGAGAACCAGGCTTAGTTCCAGGCCTTGGCACTACACTATGACCTGGGTAGGTGCTGGGGCAGGGAATTGGAGTGAAGGGAGGAGGATGAGGGAAATGAGAAGGAGGGAGATGGGGTGGGGAGTGGGGTGGTGGAGGGAGATAGGGGGTGTGTGTGTGGAGGAGGGAGATGTGGAGGGGTGGAGGAGAGAGATGGGTGGGGCATGGGGTGCAGAGGGGAAAGTTCCTGGGGAGGTGAGGAAGGAGAGTGGGATGATTGAGCGCAAGGTGCATCTGCTACGACCACCCCGCTTCCCACACAACGCTTCCCCTCCCCCCTTCCCCCACCCCCCCTTCACCCACCCCCCCTTCCAGGCCCGCCTTCCCCCACACCCCCACCTCACCAACATCCCCCTTCCCCACCCTTTTCCCCGCATTCCCCGACACCCAGTGTCGGGGTCAAATTCTTCCCCAGCCCCCTTTCCTGACACTTTTAATTTTTTTTTTTATTAGAAGCAAATGTACAAGAATAAAACGGTCGGCATATAAAATTATACAGTTAATGTACAGCTTCAATTTTAACTTCTTAACTTGAAAATAAATGAAAAGAAAAAAGAAAGACCAAGAGAGAGAAAAAGTGAGAGGTGCAAAGATGGGACCCCAGACTACCAAAGTAGTGTAGCCGAAGAGTGGATTAAAGAAAGAAAGAAAAAGAAAAAAAAGAAAAAGAGAGAAAAGAGCGGTGATATACCTGCCTCTCTCCCCAACCCACCTCACCCCGCCCACCTCAAACAACCCGTAGTTGGATTTCAATCCAAAGTTGTGTTGCGCCATATTATCCTTGTAAGAATTCGGTGAAGGGTGTCCATGTTTTGAAAAATTGATCTGGTTTTTCCCCCAAGACAAATCTAATATTTTACAGATGTAGTGTCTTGGACATTTTTGTAATCCACATCTTAACAGTAGGGACTGATGTTTGTTTCCAAAATTGAAGTGTTAGTTTTTTCACCTTTATCAGGCCATAATTAAAAAAGGTCTTTGAAATAATGTTAGCTCAGAACAGGCTTCTGACGTACCTAGGGGGATCAGTTCAGTGTCGGGGTCCAATTTTATTTTAAGTATTTTAGAAAAAAATTCAAAAATTCCTCTCCAGAAATAATGTAACTTTATACAAAAGGCAAAAGAATGGATTATAGTTGCCTCCTGAAGGAGACATGTATCACAAATAGGAGAAGCATTTGGGAAGATCTTATTCAGTTTAGACTTTGAATAATAGAGTCTGTGCAGTATTTTAAATTGTATTAGCGAATGCCTAACGTTAAGAGAACAGTTGTGTATGTAAAGAAGACTTTCCTCCCATTTGTCATTTAAAATTGTTAGGCCGAGTTCACTTCCCAAGCTCATCTAATGATTCTAATTACTTCCGATGGTGGGGTTTGTATATTTAAAAGCATATTATAAAGGTATGATATTAACTTGTTTGAATCCGAGTTTCTATTCATACATTCGTCTCATGTGTCTGGAACCATATATTGTTAGTCTCGCTCTGACCTGCCAACTGCTGGGAATTCCAACCCCCCACATCGGATAGATATTAACCATATTTTGAATATAAACAGATTCATTGACCGTTACCTAGATTTAGTAAATCTCATGACTATTATGTATAAGATTAAAATAAACGGCTGAGTACGTTTGTTACTAAAATTACTAACTATTACTAACTAACTTAGTCTATATTACTAAAACTAAGATCTTGACCGCTTTCGACTTTCTGTTTTGTGATTTCCGAGAGAACGCCTCCACTTACGGCTGTCATTTTTGGCCACCTCCCTCAGGGTCCCCCTCCACCGGATTGGACTGGAAGATTTTTCCCATTGATGAAAAATCAAAGATATATTAATGTTAAAAAACTTTGCCATTCTCTATGCTGGTGGCAGGGAGGAGAGACTATAAAACCCGGAAGTGTCGTGTTTCACTGGAGGAGCTCTGTTCCTCGCTGCCTCCGTGCGTCAATTCGGCTGACAAACTGGTGCGCATGCGGCCTGGCGGGTCTTCTTCACGGAATTACTCATGTGAATCCGAAATAAAATCAGACAGTACCCTAGCTTATAGAACTGTTCAGTAGCCTGATTACGGAGGAGAAGAAACTGTTCCTGAATCTGATGGTGTACTTTCATGCTGCTGTACCTTCTGCCCAGTGGAAGCAGGAAGAAGAAGGAATGGCCAGAGTGGGACAAGTCTTTGATTATGTCAACTGCTTCCCTGAGGCTAAAGTGGAGATGGAGTCAATGGTGGGTATTCTGTTCTGCGTGATGGACTGAACTACATCTACAACACTATACGTATATATTCATCTCCGTGGACTGGGCCTGGGCTGGAGCCGAGCCTGGTGATGGAGCTGGAGTGAAGGCCGAGCCTGGGGCTTGGGATGGGGCCATGACCGGGGCCGAGAAAGAACCCGCGCTGGAACCAAGGATGAGCCTGGAGTCAGGGACGAGCCCGGAGATAAAGTCTGGGCCTGGACTGGAGCCCAGGCGGCGTCCGAGCTGACAGCTGGAGTCTACAGCCAGGGCTGGGCTTTCAGAAAATGTGTTTTGTTGGCTTGCAAAGTGTTTGCCCAATTGGCTTGGCTTTTAAAGTGCTTTCAACAGTTTTCGGATCGATAAAGCATGAATAAACATTTTATTAGATCAGGCAAGGCAAGGCAAGGCAAATTTATAGCACCATTCGTACAAGCAGCAATTCATAGTGCTTTACAAAAGAAACAAAAGAATAGCATAGTAAAAAGACAGCAGAACAATCATACAACACAGGACAACAAAATAGCCAATAATCAAAAATTACAAAACAAGCAATAAGACAAATGCATGAATAGTAAAACAAAGTCACAAAAACAATAAAATGATTTTAAAAGCACAAAAAAGAGATAAGATTAGAAGGTTAAGATTACCTGCATGTTGGGTTATGGAAAAGCTACAGTAAACAACAGTGTTTTAGGTCTGATTTAAATGAGCTTACAGTCTGTACACACCTCAGGTGTTCAGGGAGCTTGTTCCACAGGTATGGAGCATAAAAACTGAACGCTGCTTCAGCCTTTTTAGTTCTGACCCGGGGAACACAGAGTAAACCTGAAGACCTGAGGAGTCTAGGTGGCTCATATACAACAAGAATGTCAGAGATGTATTTTGGACCCAGACCATTCAGTGCCTTGTA
This sequence comes from Okamejei kenojei, assembly GCA_035221665.1. Taxonomy (NCBI): domain Eukaryota; kingdom Metazoa; phylum Chordata; class Chondrichthyes; order Rajiformes; family Rajidae; genus Okamejei; species Okamejei kenojei. The sequence continues at coordinate 19,324,540 of CM069166.1, read as the reverse complement.
GGCCAGTAACATAATTTTAAAATCTATCCTTTTTACACACAGGGAGCCAGTGCAAAGATTTAAGGACAGGTGTAACCATTATATGGTTATATGGTTATATGGTAATGTGGTCCATTTTCTTGGTGTTGGTCAAGACTCTGGCAGCGGCATTCTGGATAAGCTTCAGTTGTTTAATTGATTTTTTACTGTGACCTGTAAAGTTACCATTACAGTAATCTAACCTACTGAAGATATATGCATGAACAAGTTTTTCAGTATCTTCTTTGGACAGAAATTTCTTGATTGTTGCAATGTTTTTTAGATGGTAATAGGCAGATTTGGTACTGGTCTTTATATGGCTGTTAAAATTCAAATCCAAGTCCATAACTACACCAAGGTTTCTGGCTTTGTCTGTGGTTTTCAGTGCGATTGAGTCATTGAGCACTCATCTCTAGCCTTGTATTTTTGGGACCAAAGACAATAATTTCTGTCTTATTTGCATTGAGCTGGAGGAAGTTCTGGTTCATCCACTCATTGATTTGTTTGACACACTGACTCAGTGAGTGTAGGGGACTATAACCATATAACACCATATAGCAATTACAGCACGGAAACAGGCCCTCTCGGCCCTTCCAGTCCATGCCGACCATTTGCAGTGTCACCACATTGCTATGGTCATGTGGTGACACTGCGATATAAAGTTGTGTGCCATCGGCATAAGTATGGTAGGATATGTTAAAATACTCTATGATCTGAGCTGGGGGAGCATGTAAATATTGAACAAAATGGGTCCAAGAATGAAGCCCTGAGGAACCCCGCATGTGAGTTTTGTACGTTCTGATTCATAATTACCAAGGGAAACAAAATAATCCCGATCTTTCAAGTAGGATTTGAACCAAGTCCAGCACAGAACCAGAGAGTCCTACCCACTTCTCCAGTCTGTCAAGCAGTATGTTATGGTCCACCGTATCAAAAGCAGCACTGAGATCTAGAAGTACCAAAACTGAAGCTTTTGATGCATCACTGTTTAGATGTATGTCGTTTAGGACCTTAGTAAGTGCAGTTTCAGTGCTGTGATGTGGCTGAAATCCTGACTGGAAAACATTAAAAATATTGTTTTGGATCATAAAGCAGTAAATTTGTTGGTAAACTACCCTTTCAATGATCTTTGCCAGAAATGCTAAATTAGATATGGGCCTGTAGCTGCTCAGGCATCCAGATTAGGCATCCACATTCGGCTTCTTCAATAGGGGCTTGATCACTGCAGTTTTTAAGGCTTTGGGAAAATTCCCCAATTGAAGGGAAGTGTTTACTATGTTCAGCACTTCTGGTGCAACACTGTTAAAAATATTTTTAAAGAAGCTTGTGGGCAGCAGATCAAGACAGCAGGTAGTGGACTTTAGCTGTTGAACAGTTTCAGTCAGAGATGCACAATCTAAAAGTTCAAAATGTTGTAGATTCATTAGTGAATCTGGAGGCATAAGTGACAAAGCCATGTTCCCTGAGGTGGAGCTACACATTGTTTGTCTTATCTTCAGAATTTTATCAGTGAAGAAATCTGCAAAGTCATTGCACGACTTGCTGGACAGGAGCTCAGGAGGGACTGATTATTCTTTTTTTTTTTTGTTGTTTATTTTTGTTAGAAGTAAGTACAGTAGTCTGGTACATAAGTACCTAATACATAAATACATATTTTCATTCTTGTACAACTTCATACTTTTGGTTCAATAATAAAAGAACAGTGAGAGAAAAAAGAAATAAAGAGTGTTGGAATAGATAGACAAGCGAGTAGAAACAGAAAACAAAAGAAATTAAAGAAAGAGATGAGAAGTTAAAAGATTGAAAGAAAAGGAAAAAGTAAAGAAAAGAGAGATTAGGAGAGATCTACCTATCTCATATTTTTGCCCATCCGTCACCCAGTTCTAAACCATTTAATTTCTAAGGTTATGTTATGTTGCACCATATGCTTGTGAAAAGTTGATAAACGGAGACCAAATCTTTAAGAATTGGTCTACTTTGCCTAGTAAGAGGAATCTCATTTCTTCAAGATGTAGCATTTCAGACATGTTTGAGATCCACATTTTGAATGTTGGCGTAGGTGCGTTTTTCCAAAATTTAAGTACAAGTTTTTTTGCTGTTATTAGACCATAATTAAGAAAAGCTTATTGGAATATAGTTAGTTTACTTCCCTCTTCCATTGATCCATAGATAATCAATTCGGTATTGGGGTTCAATTTTGTGTTAAATAGTTTTGTAAAAATTCCAAAAATGTAATTCCAAAATGTATACAGTTTTGTACAAGAGACAAAGGAATGTGCTATAGTGGCATTTTGAGTTAGACATTTGTCGCAGATGGGGGAAACATTTGAAAATATTTTATTCAGTCTTGTTTTCGAATAATATAATCTATGTAAAATTTTAAATTGAATTAGGTTATGTCTTACATACATTGAACATTTGTTTACATATAATAAATTTTTATCCCATGCATTTAGTGTTACACAAGTGTTTTTTTTTAATTCTCAGTGATTTATAATCCCATATGAAGTTTATAATATCAGAATCTAATTTTTTGAAGAATTTTTTAGGTAAGTATATTGGTATTGATTGAAATAGGTACAATATATGTGGTAAGAAGATCATTTTTATCGCGTTTATTCTGCCTATTAAAGACATCAGCAGTGTCTTCCAAAATGTAATCAACCCATTTAATTTAGTTAATAAAGGCATATAGTTTGCGTTGAGTAATGATTTATAGTTCGTAGTAATTTGGATGCCCAAATACTTAAATTTTTCCGTTGTAATTCTAAAAGGGAATTTCAACAGATGTGCCGACTCTTGAGGTTTTATCGTCATAATTTCGCTTTTGTTCCAATTTATTCTATATCCTGAAAAAGAACCAAATTCCTCTATTAAATTTAGTATATAACCATATAACCATATAACAATTACAGCACGGAAACAGGCCCTCTCGGCCCTTCCAGTCCGTGCCGACCATTTGTTTTCCCCTAGTCCCATCTACCTGCACTCAGACCATACCCCTCCATTCCCTTCACGTCCATATACCTATCCACTTTACTCTTAAATGTTAAAATCGATCCTGCCTCCACCACTTCTGCTGGAAGCTCATTCCACACAGCCACCACCCTCTGAGTAAAGAAGTTCCCCCTCACGTTACCCCGAAACTTCTGTCCCTTAATTCTCATGTCATGCCCTCTTGTTTGAATCTTCCCTACCCTCAATGGGAAAAACGTATCCACGTCAACTCTGTCTATCCCTTTCATCATTTTAAAGACCTCGATTGAGTCCCCCCTTAACCTTCTGCGCTCCAAAGAATAAAGACCTAACTTGTTCAACCTTTCTCTGTAACATAGTTGCTGGAACCTTGGCAACATTCTAGTAAATCTCCTCTGCACTCTCTCTATTTTGTTGACATCCTTCCTATAAATAGGCGACCAAAATTGTACACCATACACCAGAATTGGTCTTACCAATGCCTTGTACAATTTTAACATCACTTCCCTACTCCTATATTCAATGCTCTGATTTATAAAGGCCAGCACACCAAAGGCTTTCTTTACCACCCTATCTACATGCGATTCCACCTTCAGGGAACTATGCACAGTTATTCCTAGATCCCTCTGTTCCACAGCATTCCTCAATTCCCTACCATTTACCATGTACGTCCTATTTTGATTTGTCCTGCCAAGATGTAGCACTTCACACTTAACAGCATTAAACTCCATCTGCCATCTTTCAGCCCACTTTTCCAAATGGCCCAAATCTCTCTGTAGACTTTGAAAATCTACTTCATTATCCACAACACCACCTATCTTAGTATCATCTGCATACTTACTTATCCAATTTTCCACCCCATCATCCAGATCATTGATGTACATGACAAACAACAGTGGACCCAACACAGATCCCTGAGGCACCCCACTGGTCACCGGCTTCCAACCTGACAAACAGCCATCCACCATTACTCTCTGACATCTCCCATTCAGCCACTGTTGAATCCATCTTGCTACTCCGCCGTTAACACCCAAAGATTGAACCTTCTTAACAAACCTTCTATGGGGAACCTTGTCAAAGGCCTTACTGAAATCCATATAGACAACATCCACTGCTTTACCCTCATCAATTTCCCTAGTTACCGCTTCAAAAAATTCAAGAAGGTTTGTCAAACATGACCTTCCAGGCACAAATCCATGTTGACTGTTCCTGATCAGACCCTGTTTATCCAGATGCTTATATATATTATCTCTAAGTATCCTTTCCATTAATTTGCCCACCACTGACGTCAAACTAATAGGTCTATAATTGCTAGGTTTATTCTTTGAACCCTTTTTAAACAATGGAACAACATGCGCAGTACGCCAATCCTCCAGCACTATTCCCGTTTCTAATGACATTTGAAATATTTCTGTCATAGCCCCTGCTATTTCTACACTAACTTCCCTCAATGTCCTAGGGAATATCCTGTCAGGACCTGGAGACTTATCCACTTTTATATTTTTCAAAAGAGTCAGTACTTCCTCCTCTTTGAATCTCATAGTTTCCATAGCTACTCTAGTTTTTCCCCTTAACTCACAGAGTTCAATATCCTTCTCCTTGGTGAATACCGAAGAAAAGAAATTGTTCAATATCTCCCCCATCTCTTTTGGCTCTGCAGATAGCTGTCCATTCTGGTTCTCTAATGGTCCAATTTTATCCCTCGTTATCCTTTTGCTATTAATATAGCTGTAGAAACCCTTTGGGTTTACTTTCACCTTTCTTGCCAAAGCAACCTCATATCTTCTTTTAGCCTTCCTAATTTCTTTCTTAAGATTCTTTTTACATTCTTTATACTCCTCTAGCACCTCATTTACTCCATGCCTCCTATAATTATTGTAGATATCTCTCTTTTTTTCAAAACAAGTGTCCAATTTCCCTTGAAAACCATGGCTCTTTCCAATTTTTACTATTTCCTTTCAACCTAACAGGGACATAAAGATTCTGTACTCTTACAATTTCCCCTTTAAATGTCCTCCATTTCTCTTCTACATCCTTCCCATGAAACAAAGTGTCCCAATTCACTCCTTTAAAATCCTTACGCATTCCCTCAAAGTTAGCCTTTCTCCAATCAAAAATCTCCATCCTACGTCCAGTTCTGACTCTCTCCATAATTATATTGAAACTAATGGTATTGTGATCACTGGTCCCGAAGTGCTCACCAACGCATACCTCCGTCACCTGACCTGCCTCATTTCCTAACAGGAGGTCCAGCACTGCCCCTTCTCTGGTCGATACCTCTATGTACTGCTGCAAAAAACTATCCTGCACACATTTTACAAACTCCAAACCATCCAGCCCATTTACAGAATGTGTTTCCCAGTCTATTTTTGGAAAATTGAAATCTCCCACAATCACTACCTTGTGCTTACTACTAATATCTGCTATCTCCTTACATATGTGCTCTTCCAATTCTCGCTCCCCATTTGGCGGTCTATAATACACCCCTAAAAGTGTTGCTACACCGTTCCCACTTCTCAGTTCCACCCAAATAGCCTCCCTAGACGAGCCCTCTAATCTATCCTGCCAAAGCACTGCTGTAATATCTTCTCTGACAAGTAATGCAACACCTCCCCCTCTGGTCCCTCCAATTCTATCACACCTGAAGCAACGAAATCCTGAAATATTTAGTTTCCAATCACAGCCCTCCTGCAACCATGTTTCACTGATTGCCACAACATCATATTTCCAGGTGTCAATCCAGGCTCTAAGTTCATCCACCTTACTTACAATGCTCCTAGCATTAAAATATACACATTTTAGAAACCCACCATCCCTTATTCTCTGTCTATTATCTTTTTCATCTTTCTCGCCTACATTTTGGATCCGAGTGCTTCCCTTCTCTGCCTCTTGCCCCACACCCTGACCCCTAGCCCCTCTACCCGAGTCCCTCCCCCCAGCCTTTCTAGTTTAAAGTCTCCCCAGTAGCTTTTGCAAATCTCCCTGCCAGGATATTGGTCCCCCTCGGGCTCAAGTGCAACCCGTCCTTTGTGTACAGATCATGCCTTCCCCAAAAGAGGTCCCAGTGATCAAGAAACTTGAATCCCTGCCCACTGCACCAGTCCCTCAGCCACGCATTTATCCTCCACCTCATTTCATTCCTACTCTCACTGTCACGCGGCACAGGCAGTAATCCTGAAATCGTTACCCTTTTGGTCCTTCTCCTTAACTTTCCCCCCAACTCCCTAAATTCTCCCTTCAGGACCTCGTCACTTTTTCTGCCTATGTCATTGGTACCTATGTGTAGCACAACATCAGGCTCCTCTCCCTCCCTTATCAGAATCTTTTGGACACGTTCTGACACATGCGAGACCCTGGCACCAGGGAGGCAAACTACCATCCGGGTCTCCCGACTGCGTCCACAGAATCGCCTATCCTACCCCCTAACTATAGAGTCCCCTATTACAATTGCCCTCCTCTTTTTGCTACCCTTCTGAGCATCAGGGCCGGTCTCTGTGCCGGAGGCCCAGCCGCTGTTGCTGCCCCCAGCTAGGCTGTCCCCTCCAATCGTACTCAAACCCGAGTACCTATTTTCCAGGTGCACGGTCACAGGGGTACTCTCTAGCCCCTGCCTCTGCCCCTTGCCCTTCCTAACTGTGACCCACTTGTCTGCCTCCTGTGGTTTGGGAGTGACTACCTCCCTGTAGCTCCTCTCTATGATCTCCTCACTCTCCCTGACCAGACGGAGGTCATCGAGCTGCTGCTCCAGGTTCCTAACACAGTCCTTTAGGAGCCCCATGTCAACACACCTGGCGCAGATGTGGATGTCTGGAGGGCTATCAGATTCCCTGACCTCCCACATCTGACATCCAGAACAGTACACTGCCCTGGCCTTCATACTGCCCCCCTTACACAGGATACAATATCAACACAATATAAAGTACACAACAAACTGCTGGAATCTGACTGCCAATCAGCTGCTTACCCTGGTCCACTTCCCCACCAATCAGCTGCTTACCCTAGCCCACTTCCCACCAATCAGCGGCTTCCTCAAAAAAACCCAAAAAAAACCCCACTTCTCCAAATGGAATGTTATGGATTTCGTTAAGCCTCTGAAAAAACAAGCCCCGCGCTTGATTTTATAGCTTACCGGTCGGATGTCGCTCCTCCCCCTCCTCCTCTTCCAACGGCTCCTGTGGGCCTCATATTAGCATATTTGGTATGCTAATTTGCGAATTTGTAATATATAATAATATGTCGTCTGCATATAATGAAATTTTATTATTTGAGTGTTTGGTAATATACCCATGAATATTCGGATGGCTTCTTATACTTTCAGCTAAAGGATCTATCATTAGTGCAAATAGCAGGGGCGATAATGCGCACCCCTGCCTATTGCCCCTTGCTAATTGGAATTTCGGGGATAATATATTATTAGTCAGTATTCTAGCCGTCGGCTTATCATTTTATAATTTTACCCATGAAATAAAATTATTTCCCATGTTAGATTTTTCCAATACTTTAAATAAATATTGCCATGCTACTTGATCAAAAGCTTTTTCTGCATCCAATGAAATCATTGTTAGTTCTTCTTCAGTATTATGTGAGTACATTATATTAGACAGCCGTCTCAAATTGTTAAATGAGTATCTCTTTGGTATGAACCCTGTTTGGTCCGGATTTATTAGTTTACTAACATATTTACTCAATCTTCTCGCTAGGGTCTTTGTCAATATTTTTTGGTCTGTATTTAGGAGTGCAATAGCTCTATATGAGCCTGGGTCTTCTAGATCTTTATCCTTTTTGGTATAAGTGTAATAGTTGACTCAGTGTTTCTGGTTGTTTATTTTCTTCAAAAGCCTGTATATATAAATCTTGCAACCGTGGAGAAATTATCTCGTAGAATCTTTTATAGAATTCATTACTAAAGCCATCTGGTCCTGGCGTTTTGCCATTCTTCAACGAACTAATTGTTTCTTCTATTTCCTGTAATGTAATCTGAGCTCCTAATCCCTCTTGTTCCACCATATTTAATTTTGAAAGATTACAATTGTCTAAGAAATTTGTAATTTGAGTATTATTTGCAGAGGTTTTCGATGTATATAAGTTTTGATAAAATTGAGCAAATCTTTTATTAATATCTTTAGGTAATGTTAGTAATTCCCCTTCGTCTGATTTAATTTTAGTAATTGTATTTTCTCTGTCCCTTTTTTTCAGTTGGCGTGCTAGGAGTTTATGAGGTTTATCACCAAATCGAAATTTTCTTGTTTTGTAATTTGAAATAATCTTATTATTCTGGCCGATAAAATTTTATTTAGTTTATATTTTAGTATTATTATCTTATTATGTTTATCTATAGTTGGTTCTTTGGCATTTTCTAAATCTAATTGTCTAATTTCTTGTTCTAACTGCAATTGTTCAGTATTATTCTTTTTATTTTGGAAAGCTTGATATGAGATTATAGTTCCTCTAATAAATGCCTTAAAAGTTTCCCATAATAAGGAGGGTGAAATATCTGGTGTATCATTTGTCTCAAAGAAGAATCTCATCTGCTCTTTTAAATATGTGCAACCTTGTGAGTTATTTAAAATTTTGGGGTTAAACCTACAAAACGAATTTTTATCAGGCATTCCTTCTAATTTTAAAGAAAAAGTTAACGGGGAATGATCAGAAATAATACTATTATGATATTTAGAATTATATGTATATGGAATTAGTTTTGTGTCCACTAAGAAATAATCAATACGTGAATATGTTTTATGTACTGTTGAATGAAATGAATATTCCATACCTACTGGGTTAGCGATCCTCCATACATCTGTTATATTAGTATTTTTCGTGTATGTATTTAGGTTTTAGATTTTATGTTAGTCCTTTTTTGTTTTGCTGATTTATCCAAATATGGATCTAAATCACAATTCAAATCTCACCCTATTATCACATTTTGATGATTAAGTTCTGAAATTATATCCAAAATTTTACTAAAGAATTGGGGGTTGTCAAAATTAGGAGCATAAATATTTATCAAAGTAAGTGGAGTAGAATAAATTTCTCCCATGACTATGACGTACCTCCCCTCTTTATCTGCTATAGTATTCTTTAATTTAAATGGTATACCTTTACGAATGATAATAGCCGTGCCTCTGGATTCAGAAGTAAATGAAGAGTAGTATGTTTGCCCAATCCAATTTGCCTTCAGTCTTATCTGTGTTTGATATTTCAGGTGCGTCTCTTGTAAGAAAATAATATCACTGTTTAAGGCTTTTAATTGGGCAAAGATCTTTCCCCTTTTAATTGGTTCATTAGCGCCCCTTATATTCCAACTACAAAATGTGATTCCTCCAGTTTTCTTTTGTTTATCGTCTTGCATTATGAATCATGTTAATACCTTTACTTCATATGGTGCAACCTAGAACCTTATAACTCCAGATGAAGGATGATCATCCCCAGCTGTTAAGTTTTGTTGGCATCTCCCCTTCAGAATAAACCTTGAAAAAGACCAGAAAGTGTAGAGTCGTGAAAAGATAATTAACAAACAAAAAGTGATTTTATAATATCCAAAAATAAAGATATTATAATTAAAAACAAACCACCAATAGGTGGTAGAAAAATTCTTATTGACGTCCGTAGATGTTTTTATATGTTTCGCTCTGCCCCCTTGACCAATTATTATTAATTGGAAGAGAGAGCGATACAAAGTTCAAAATTATATATATAAAATAAAACGTACTCCAATAGCTAGATTAGAAATCTATCTTCAAAGAGGAAAAACAAAATAAAAAGTAGTTTCCAACATTAATTATATACTTAGATATAACAGTAATTATGTTAATTATATATCCATATCTATCAATATGCCTAGATTTATTACAATTAATTCTCAAACTTTTGTATCAGACAACAGCAAGTTCCAAGGGGTTAACCAGATTCAGACCCTTGGATAACTTCCAAGTATCTGAGTCTCCTCCCCCCCCCCCCCCCCCCCCCCCCCCCCCCCCTTTACGCGCAATCTAGACTAAGCCTACTGTATCCATAAAATGTGTAAATATGTTATTATTACTTATCAATCATATTTAACTCGTTATTCTTATTAGCAAATAATTAACATCATGAAATAAACATCAGTTATAGTTAAGCTATGCCTTAATATTACCCAATTTTATTAATTATATTTTATGTTAGTATGTAATTATATGTTTCTTAAATCATAAATTTCTATATACAAGTCCACTGATAATATTCTATATTACACTATATTCTCAATTTATTTTCCCCGCCACAGTTTCTCTTCTTTGTCAGTCCTTTGTTGAGATGAAACATAAAATCCGACCTTGAATTAACATTCCAAAGTAAATTGTCTAGACAATGCCTCGAGGAAGGTACGCCATTTTAACAAGAGCAGTCTTTTTTGTATGTTAAAAAAAAAAGAGACACAATCCTTTCTTTGTCGTTTCTCCTCGATGTTATTGTAGGAGACCAACTCCTAACGATCAGTAGACCTCCTTTGTGATACTTTGTGCATATTTAAATGCCTCTTCTGGATCCGTGAATGCACGTTCAACATGGTTATAAGAAATTCTCAATTTAGCGGGATATACTATCCCATATCTTACTCCCGAGACCTCTTTCAGTAGACTTCTCGTGTTTGTAAACTTGTTCCTCTTTTAGAAACATAGAAACATAGAAATTAGGTGCAGGAGTAGGCCATTCAGCCCTTCGAGCCCTCACCGCCATTCAATATGATCATGGCTGATCATCCAACTCAGTATCCCGTACCTGCCTTCTCTCCATACCCTCTGATCCCCTTAGCCACAAGGGCCACATCCAACTCACTCTTAAATATAGCCAATGAACTGGCCTCAACTACCCTCTGTGGCAGAGAGTTCCAGAGACTCACCACTCTCTGTGTGAAGAAAGTCTTTCTCATCTCGGTCTTAAAGGATTTCCCCCTTATCCTTAAGCTGTGACCCCTTGTCCTGGACTTCCCCAACATCGGGAACAATCTTCCTGCATCTAGCCTGTCCAACCCCTTAAGAATTTTGTAAGTTTCTATAAGATCCCCTCTTAATCTCCTAAATTCCAGAGAGTATAAACCAAGTCTATCCAGTCTTTCTTCATAAGACAGTCCTGACATCCCAGGAATCAGTCTGGTGAACCTTCTCTGCACTCCCTCTATGGCAATAATGTCCTTCCTCAGATTTGGAGACCAAAACTGCACGCAATACTCCAGGTGTGGTCTCACCAAGACCCTGTACAACTGAAGTAGAACCTCCCTGCTCCTGTACTCAAATCCTTTTGCTATGAAAGCTAACATACCATTCGCTTTTTTCACTGCCTGCTGCACCTGCATGCCTACTTTCAATGACTGGTGTACCATGACACCCAGGTCTCGCTGCATCTCCCCTTTTCCTAATCGGCCACCATTTAAATAATAGTCTGCTTTCCTGTTTTTGCCACCAAAGTGGATAACCTCACATTTATCCACATTATACTGCATCTGCCAAACATTTGCCCACTCACCCAGCCTATCCAAGTCACCTTGCAGTCTCCTAGCATCCTCCTCACAGCGAACACTGCCCCCCAGCTTAGTGTCATCCGCAAACTTGGAGATATTGCCTTCAATTCCCTCATCCAGATCATTAATATATATTGTAAATAGCTGGGGTCCCAGCACTGAGCCCTGCGGTACCCCACTAGTTACTGCCTGCCATTGTGAAAAGGACCCGTTTACTCCTACTCTTTGCTTCCTGTTTGCCAGCCAGTTCTCTATCCACATCAATACTGAACCCCTAATACCGTATGCTTTAAGTTTTGTATACTAATCTCTTATGTGGGACCTTGTCGAAAGCCTTCTGGAAGTCCAGATATACCACATCCACTGGTTCTCCCTTATCCACGCTACTAGTTACATCCTCGAAAAATTCCACAAGATTCGTCAGACATGATTTACCTTTTGTAAATCCATGCTGACTTTGTCCAATGATTTCACCACTTTCCAAATGTGCTGCTATCCCATCTTTAATAACTGACTCTAGCAGTTTCCCCACTACCGATGTTAGACTAACTGGTCTGTAATTCCCCGTTTTCTCTCTCCCTCCCTTCTTAAAAAGAGGGGTTACATTTGCTACCCGCCAATCCTCAGGAACTACTCCAGAATCTAAAGAGTTTTGAAAGATTTATCACTAATGCATCCACTATTTCCTGAGCTACTTCCTTAAGTACTCTGGGATGCAGCCTATCTGGCCCTGGGGATTTATCGGCCTTTAATCTATTCAATTTACCCAACACCACTTCCCGACTGACCTGGATTTCACTCAATTCCTCCTTTGACCCACAGTCCCCTGCTATTTCAGGCAGATTATTTATGTCTTCCTTAGTGAAGACGGAACCAAAGTAGTTATTCAATTGGTCCGCCATATCCTTGTTCCCCATGATCAACTCACCTGTTTCTGACTGCAAGGGACCTACATTTGTTTTAACTAACCTCTTTCTCTTCACATATCTATAAAAACTTTTGCAGTCAGTTTTTATGTTCCCTGCCAGTTTTCTTTCATAATCTATTTTTCCTTTCCTAATTAAGCCCATGACTTAATTAGGAAATTTTTCCATGACTTCAGCTGGAAAATCACGGAAGAATCTTAGTTTTTCTTCTCCAAACATCAAATTCATACCATATGGAATCTTTTTCATAATTCCTTCAAGGGTTGAAATGTCATAGAATTTCAGAATAGTCTGTCTTGGGGGGGGCAGTTAAGCTTGTTTGAGCCTTACGTCGGACCCGGTGAGCCATATCTATTCTCGGGGCTTCAGACAGCTTTACTTGTTTGAGTAAATTGGCAGCAAACTCCTGAAAGTTTTGTCCAGTCTCCTTTCCCTCTTTTACTCCAATTATCCTCAAATTTTGTCTCCTTGATCTTGCTTCCAAGTCCGTACATTTATACTTCATTTTAGCAAGCTCCCTCCCAGTACTTTCTTGTTCCTTTTTTAGTCTCTTTATCTCCTTAGCCATCTCAATTATCGTATTGTCCATTCCTTCCATAGCCGCCTCAGTAGATTTTAGCATTGCATCCAGTTTTTTATTACAATCCTTATCAACCCGCTTAATTTTTTTGTTTAAATCCTCCTCAACTTCGACCACACGTTTGGTTAAGTCATCAATTTTCCCCATCAGCGTATCATTACCTTGTTTAATTTTTTCAGAGAGGCTTTTGTCCAGCATGAGATTCTCCTCTCGTATCAGTTTAGAAATAACTTCAGTGACTGAAGCTAATACTGACTTTTCCAGATGTTCCATTTGTTCCTCCATTAAAGGCAATTCTGTAGAAGGATTTCGGGAATCAACTTCTTCTTCTGAATTTCCAGCTGATGTTTGAGGGGATTGAGGAGTCTTTTCAGTTTTTTTCAAGTAGGCTCTTGTAGCAGGTCTTGAGGCGGCTTTTGCTTTTGCAGGCTTCTGGCAAGGTTTCTGTCTTTTCATTTAAACTGCAATTATTCTCTGTTATCAGCAGGATTTCTGATAACACACAATTAATAGCAGCTCCAGTAGTTATTTTCAGAACTCCCCCGTCTTCCAACTCATATTTTAGCACATTAGAACATTCTTCGGGAGCAGAGCGAAACAGCGACGTCTCTCACCACACCATTGATGCCACCGGAAGTCCAGGAGGGACTGATGACGAGGGGTTTGTCAGTCTATCCACAACAGCAAATAAGGTGCGGGAAATATTATTTTTGTTGATAACCTCTGAGAAAAAGGACTGCCTTGCCCCTTTCAATTCCTGATTCTAGATACGGAGACTGTCTTTGTAGATGTCGTAGTGGACCTGTAGTTTGGTTTTTCACCACCTACGTTCGGCCTGTCTACACTTTTTCTTTGGGATCTCACTGCTGCGGCATTTCTCCATGGTGACTTTTTTCTTCCAGATAAAACCTTGGTCTTTAGTGGTGCAATAGCATCCATAAGAGTCATAACATTGGAGCTGAAACCATCCACAAGGTCATCGATAGAGGCCGAGGGCAGAGTTGGTGATGGTGTAAAGGCCTGAGTGAACAATGCGCAGAAAGAGCAACATCAGTCACCATAACATCAGAAATGTCGAGACCCTTTGAAATAATCAGATCCAATATATGCCCCTTATTGTGAGTTGGCTCCGTTACATGCTGATTAAATCCAAAGTTGTCCAGAATGTTCAGGAGCTCTTTTGCACCTCCATCCTCTGCAATTCACTATTGAAATCACCACTATTGAAGGCAACACAATCGAAGTCAATGCATACAATGTACAGTAATTTGGCAATCTCATCAAAAAACTGTGCATCATATTTTGGTGGCCTGTAAATAGTTCAAAGAATTGTTCACTGGGGAGAACTCAGCTGAGCTGCGACATATCCGAAGGAGTTGAAATTTCCACAAGACATTTTCTTGCATAATAAAGTCTCCTTATATAAAATGGCAACTCCGCCTCCTTTTCTGTGCATTCTGACTTCATTCATAAAAATAAAACCGGGAGGTGCTGATTCAATCAAAACTGTGTCACTATTATTTGCACTTAAGCATGTTTCTGTTAAAAAGATAAAGTCAAGATAAAATCAGAGCATTGAATATAGGAGTAGGGAAGTAATATTAAAATTGTACAAGGCATTGGTAAGACCAATTCTGGAGTATGGTGTACAATTTTGGTCGCCTAGTTATAGGAAGGATGTCAACAAAATAGAGAGAGTACAGAGGAGATTTACTAGAATGTTGCCAGGGTTCCAGCAACTATGTTACAGAGAAAGGTTGATCAAGTTAGATCTTTATTCTTTGGAGCGCAGAAGGTTAAGGGGGGACTTGATTGAGGTCTTTAAAATGATGAAAGGGATAGACAGAGTTGACGTGGATATTTTTTTCCCATTGAGGGTAGGGAAGATTCAAACAAGAGGGCATGACATGAAAATTAAGGGACAGAGGTTTCGGGGTAACGTGAGGGGGAACGTCTTTACTCAGAGGGTGGTGGCTGTGTGGAATCAGCTTCCAGCAGAAGTGGTGGAGGCAGGATCGATTTTAACATTTAAGAGTAAAGTGGATAGGTATATGGACGTGAAGGGAATGGAGGGGTATGGTCTGAGTGCGGGTAGATGGGACTAGGGGAAAACAAATGGTCGGCACGGACTGGAAGGGCCGAGAGGGCCTGTTTCCGTGCTGTAATTGTTATATGGTTATATGGTTATTGTGCTTAATAATAAATTCATTGATTAAAAATGACTTGCCTACTAGTGATCTAATGTTCAATAGTGCCATACTTGTGTTAAAAGCATGATTTGCATGATTTGCAACAGTTGGCAGAGGTGTGTAGTCCATCGGCCGCAGATTGTCCACACAGACTCCAGCGCCCCTGTTCCTCCTCTCTCGGGTACAGTGCAGCTGGAACGCCGGGCAAACGCAATCAGAGATGGTCTGCTGACGTGACATGTCTGGGAAAAGTGAATGTGAGGTGTCTGGGTAAACCAACCGGAGGCACGACGGCCTCGTACCGGGACCAGGAAGCGCTAACAGCCACGATGCAGGAAATGTGCATGCCGAAATCGAGCAGGAGTGAGAGCGGGCGAGCCTTCTCATCCTCACCGAGTCACCTGCCCATTTTCGCAGTCTCCTGGCTTGCCTGTGCCTACGGGGACAGCTGCAGCATGCATTTACGGCTCCCTCAGGAAAGGTTTGATGTATTGTCTTCGCCTCGAGGTTTCGAGAGCACGCCACCGAGGCACCAATGTCCAGTAGTGTTTGGCGGTCGAAAAATAAATGACTGTATATTGTGCATACACAGTGGCATACATAGTGACACGAACAGAAACAGCACAAACATAAGTGGCAGTGAGCAGAGACGGCGGGCAGCCGGGAACAGGTGTGGCGCGGCCATCTTGTCAGCAGCCATCAGGACTGCGTTTAAATGCAAAATTGGCGCTCATTCCGTGACTTCCGCTTAGTGGCAAGATGGTGCCAATGACGTCATTTTCGGTTAGCGGCAAGATGGCGCTGAGTGCGTCATTTCAGGTTCATGGCAAGATGGTGCTGCCTGCAGAAGGCACAGAGTGAAGACGTCGTTGAATAATTCAAGAGAGCTTACTGCTTTGTCTATGGTGTGTGTGATTGTTGGACGTTATTTAAAGCACGTTTTTGCTTCAGCAGCAGCCTTGACAGGGGGCTTTACATGTTTGAATCATTCGGTTTACACACTGTATGTTCACAACGTTCTGAAGTTACTTAGCATTTTAGTATTGGTTGTGTGTGAGTGAGCCTGTGTGTGGGTGCGTCTGTGTGTGAGTGTATGTCTGAGAGTCTGTGTGTGTGTGTATAGGGGGTTGCATATAAGGTCTCCGGGTGAAAGGGCTTGATGAACAGAACCGCTCAATCCATCTGGAGGACATCACAGCTTCTGGTATATGTTGTTAATACACAAAACGCGTACTTTCCTACCTGTTAAAAACTGTCAAAATGGTGAATATTTGCACTGTAAATAATAGTGGAAGTCAGGGTAACCGTGAGAGACATCTATCCTACTGCAGAATTCCAAAAGTGAAGAGAAATGAAGGTAAAGAGAAGCGAGAGCTGAAGGGACAACAACAGCTAACGTGCTTGCCGAACATTGGCCGTTCAGATATCGAGATTGAAAATATTGGGAATTATCGCATTTGCTCACTGCATTTCATCATCAGTAAGGCATTATTTGTGTTTTTTCTTCATTTATTTGGTATCTAAAAAGTTTCAGAGTGATAAATCTGGCTGAAAATTTTTTTAAATCGCTAATGGTTCTGAAGTGGGCTTTTACATGCAAAGTGAAAATGCTTCTGAAGCGAAATTTACCATATAACCATATAACCATATAACAATTACAGCACGGAAACAGGCTCTCTCGGCCCTTCCAGTCCGTGCCGACCATTTGTTTTCCCCTAGTCCCATCTACCTGCACTCAGACCATACCCCTCCATTCCCTTCACGTCCATATACCTATCCACTTTACTCTTAAATGTTAAAATCGATCCTGCCTCCACCACTTCTGCTGGAAGCTCATTCCACACAGCCACCACCCTCTGAGTAAAGAAGTTCTCCCTCACGTTACATTTATCATTAAAAAAATCTCCAGACTTACCAGTGGTGTGTGGAATAGTAGGTTTTCTATCATTCTGCTATTGAGATGTATATTTTGGCAAATAATAAAATGTCCTGACAGCTTAAGCACCCACTCCCTTTCAATAGGATATTGTCAATTTGTTGAGGTTGATTATGTCCAATTAACAGCTAACAATTATGCCATTCCTTGGCTTGCATCTGAGTGTAATTCAAAACGTACGGTTTGTGATTTTTTTTAAGGATACTGCCAGCCCATCAGCTGTGAGTGACTGAACTGCCAGCCCACCAGCCATGAGTGACTGCACTGCCAGCCCACCAGCCGTGAGTAAGTGAACTGCCAGCTCACCAGCCGTGAGTGACTGCACTGCCAGCCCATCAGCGGTGAGTAAGTGAACTGCCAGCCCACCAGCGGAAAGTGACTGAAATGCCAGCCCAATAATCCATTCAGTCCATCCTCTCCCCCTTTTCTCTCACAGAGTCTGTCACCTGTTTTGGGCATAATTTCTAGTAGTTTCTCAGCTGCCAGCCTGCCAGGTCCGAGTGACTGTACGGCCAGGACTCAGTGACTGAGCTGCCCAGCCTCAGTGACTGAGCTGCCAGCCCAATAATCCATTTGGCCCACAACATCCATACTAGCCCTCTGGAAACCGGTCCCTTCGGCCCACAACACCCATACTAGCGCAACAGAAGACCCACCCCCCCCCCCCCCCCCAACTGGCCATCAATTTTGGAATTGGTGGAGAGGTGGAATATTGCATTGTGTGACCAGCCCTCCCGTGTGATCCTGGGGCCCAACGGGTCCCACTTAGTCTACTATTTTATATGATTATCATAGGTTTAATTATATCATTTGTTAGTGTATTATATAATTATCATGTTTAAATTGTTTTCGAAGCTGAATTATTCAGGAGACCTTGAACAGTCTCCTCGCAAACATGGGGACCTTGAACAGTCTCCCTGCATACATTCCAATCTATCTCTGATAATTTAGTCTCGACTTAACCGCCTGTGAACCTGTCGGCCATCTTATATGCACATTTTTATACATTTAAAAAAACCCACATTATATCACTCTACCCCCTTATAAATACATATAAAAGGGGCAAATTAAACACACAATATAACAAGCAGGTTCAGTAAAGTTTGAGTAATGCAGAGCCCTGCTAGTTATCGGTTAGAATCAATTCATTTTCATACAGATCTGTGCCAAATGTTACTTATCTACTTGTCCTTTGTTATATCCTTTTTTAAGTCTTGCGCATATTTAAATGTATCTTCTGGGTCGATGAAGAAATGCTCTGATTCTCTGTATGTGACCCTTAATTTGACTGGATACATTAGTCCATATCTTAAGCCTGGTATGTCTCTGAGGATAGCACACGACTTGGTGGAAAGTGCTCGCTTCATGACGACCTCTGCTGGATACTTTCTGAAGATTCTTATGTTTTCTCCTTCAAACATCAGGTTTCTTACGCTTGAAGCTTTCTTCATGATATCTTCCAGAACTGATGGGTCTTGTAGTTTAAGAATAATCTAACTTCAAGCTTCAGCTCCGGGTCGGGCTCTCTGAGCTCGATGTGCCCGGTCAATTTTACGTCTCTCAGGCAGCTTACATACCTGTTGAAGTAAGTCAGCAGTGAAGGCCCGCAAATCTTTTCCAACTTCCTTCCCTTCCTTCACTCCAACAATTCTTAAGTTTTGGTGTTTAGATCGACGTTCGAGATCTAGGCATTTCTCGGTCATTCTGGCCAATTGCCCAGAAACACGGTCCAGTTCTTTCTTCAGTCTTTGAGTTGTCTGAGAAATACCCGTAGTAGCAGCCTCCAGTTCTCTGAAGCATTGTTTTGTTTTTTTGAGGTGAGGAGAATGGGTTCCAACTTGTTGCTGATATCCCATTTTAATTTCTCCTTTCAAAGAGGAATTTACCTCTTCGATTCGAGCTTGTAGAGTGTCAATTTTTCTGCAGATTTCTGTTTTCCCCAGCATTGAATTGAACATCAAGTTTTGTTTCTAAGTTTCCAAGCTTTTCAGCCAGCATTTCTCCAAATCTTTTACCATGGCCAGTCTTAAAGCTTGGTCTTCTGCTTGCACTTCCATGGTAGAAATAAGTCTTTCTTCCTCAGATTCTTCAAAAGTTTCTTTCTCTTGCAGAGCTTGCCTTTGAGTTCTGTGTCCACTATGAGGTGGAGTTGGCAGATTCCTTGTGTGAGCCCACTTTGACATTTAAAAATACCGGTATCCAGTCACTATTGCGTCGATTTCTGATGACGTTACTTACGCGACGTCGGACATCTACCGGTGAGTGCTTTTCAGTCGGTCCGTTTTTCTTTTTCAGGTATTTTAATGCGTTTTAACGCATTTTTCGCAGAGGAGCTAAATGCAGTGCCTCTTACTGCTCCATGGCACCACCGGAAGTGTTATGTTCTTCTTTACCCTTTTTGAACCCTTTTTGGGGCCTTTTTGACCCCTTTATCTACCTGTGCGTCGACCTTCATGGAACCATGCACTTGTACTACTAGATCGTTCTGCTCTACAACACTACCCAGGGGCCTACAATTTATTATTACCCATATCACACATCTGAGGTATGCTTTTACAAAATTGTATTCCCTTCGTTTTTACTGCCAGCAGGGGTAACAGGGGAATATTTTCTTGTATTCCCCTTTCTTGCGAACGCCTATGGACTTTACCTGTTAAAACAGCGGGGAATATAGTCTTATATTCCCCTGGTCTCACATCCGGGAACTTGGCAACGTGACGCTGCGTGGGAAATTTAGAATATTCAAACGGCAGACAGGAAGACTGCCGCGTCCATTTTGGTTAAATTTTACGTGGAAGTCCGCCGAGCTGAGATGTTCAGATTTTCCTCTAGATGTCTGATATGGGTAATAATAACAATATTGACTGTCCTCTTTCGGGGGATACGACATATATTGCCCTCACTAGATCCATATTGCCCTCGTCTTCGACTCGGGCAATATGAATCTACTTCAGGCAATATATGTCGTATCCCCCTCAAGGCCAGTCAATATTCTATTATTATGTAGGTCCTGATCTCATTCGATGTTCCAAATTCCATCAACTATTCCTCCGCCCACCTGGCCAATCGATCAAGCTCCTGCTGCAATCATTCACAACCATCTTCACTATCTGCAAAAGCACTAACTTTGGTACCATCAGCAAACTTGCTAATCTTGCCCTATATGTTCTCATCCAAATCATTGATGTAGATGTCAAACAGTAACGGGCCCAGCACCGAACCATGTGACACATCACTCTATTCTCAGAAGCATGGAGACATAAGACACTATTCCCATTTGCCCAGTTTGGCATGTATCCCTCTAGACTTTTTCAATCCATGCAGCTGCCTATGTGTCTTTTAAATATTGTTATAGTTTCTGCCTCTGCTACCTCCTCTTACAGCTCAATAAATTCACCCACCACCGTCTGAATGGAAAGGTTCCCACTCAGGTTTCTACTAATTCTTTCCACTCTCACTTTAAAACTATGTCCTTTGGTTCTTGATTCTCCTACCCTGGCTAAAATACTCTGTGCATTCACCCTATCATTTCCTTCCATGATATGATATACCTCTTCAAATATCGTTCCTTAGCCTCCTGCACTCCAAGCAATAGAATTGTTGCTTGCCAAACCTCTCATTATAGCTCAGACACTTGCGAACAGTGGCGCTGCAGTAGAGATGCTGCCCAATAGCACCAGACACCTGGGTTAGAAAAATAGATGCAGGAATAGGCCATTCGGCCCTTTGAACGTTCAAACCATAACCATTCGATATGATCATGGCTAATTATCTAAAATCAGTACCCCATTCCTGTGTTTTCCCCATATCCCTTGATTCCTTTAGCCGTAAGAGCTAAGTCTAACTCTCTCCTGAACATCAGCATAGGATTCAATCCTGACTGCAGATGCTATCTATGTAGAGTTTACACGTTCTCCCTGTGTCCGCGTGGGTTTCATCCAGGTGCTCCAGTTTCCTCCCACAGCCCAAACTTATGTGTTTGTAGATGAATTGGCCTTTGTAAAATTGTCCCAAGGGTGTAGGAGGTGGATGTGAAATTGGATTAACATAGAACTAGTGAGAATGGGTGATCAATGGTCAGTGTGGTCTAAGTGGGCTGAAGGCTCTCTTTCCATGCTATAAGTTTAAAACTAAAACACTAAGTCTGGCCTGTGGGATGCACTGGGCTACACCGGCAACTCTCTCTTGCCTGAGGTGCAGGTAGAGGCACAATCTCTAATGTCCGAATTACCGAGTCAGCGAAGGCGACAGACCTAGTGTGGTGAAATGGGATCCCTGCAGATGCATAGTCAATTAATTGGAGTTATATAGCCCCGAAACAGGCCCTGTGGCCCAAAGGCTCTGTGCTGACTACAGTGTTAGTGCCACTCTATCCAGTCTCTCCTTGTAACAAGTCCTCCGGTCCCAGTAACATCCTCATCAATCATTCCCGCACCCTCTCCAGCTCAACCACATCCTTCCCATAGTATGGTGACCAGAACGGCACACACTACTCACAGAACATGGAACGGTACAGCATAGGATCAGCCCATCGGCCCACGATGGCTGTGCCGAACATGAAGCCAACACCAACTTTGTGCCTGAATATAGTCCATGTCCCTCCAATCCATGCATGTCATGTGCCTCCCCAAAGATTTCCTAAATAGCACTGTCATATCTGCCTCCACCACCACTACAACCCCACTACCAAACAGGTTCTTCGGCCCAACTCATTCATGCAGACCAAGATGCCTCATTTAAGCTAGACCTCTTTGACAATGTTTGGTCCTTATTGATCTAAATCTTTGTAATTCATGTACCTGTAATGTAGATTTAAATTGCTTTTACAGTACCTGTCTCTACTACCTAATCTGCCAGCTGGTTCCATATATCCACCACATTCTGTGTGAAAAGTTGCCTCTCAGGTTCCTTTCAAATCCCCACTCACCTTAAACCTATATCCTATGGTTCCTAATTCCCCTACCCTGGGTAAAAGACTCCGTGCATTCACCCTATCAATAACCCTCATAATTTTATGCACCTCTATATGATCACCCCTCAGCCTCTCGCATCATCATTGAAAGAAGGAGTCAAGCCCTCTCGTCCCTTCCATTGCTCCCCTGCCCAGCCTCAGGACCTCCCTATTCCCTTCGTCCATATACCTATTCCACTTTTACTTTTAATGTTAAAATCATCTGCCTACCCTTGCGTGCTGCAACGCTTCTCCCTGGCATCGTGTGGGTTTCCTCTGGGTTCTCTGGTTTCCTCCCTCTTCCCAAGATTAGCAGGTTTGGCCTCTGTAAAATTGCTGTGTTGGGTCCACTTTGTGTGTCGGATGTGTGACATGGGCTAACATAGAACAAGCTACATCTTGGCAGGACAAATCAAAAAGTGAATCTAGGAATAACATAGTTCCCTGAAGGTGGATCGATAATTGGGGTAGGATCATTGAATTCTCAATGATTTACCGAGTGCAGTAGTAGCATTTAATACGTATTCAGGCACAATGAATATATGGCATCATAGCAAGGCATTAAAATATCTGCCGACCTTTACTAAAAACTGACCAACAAAAATGGAACTGTCATAAATTCATATGGCAAACTATATAATTAAAAGCCTAATATTCACCACTTCTTGTTTGCGCTGTATATTGATTTTAGAAAAAACGTTACGATTTACGGCTGCGATTTTTGACCATCTTACTCAGAGTCCCCCTCCGGTCATCAGGTGCGAGGATTTTTCCCATCGATGAAACATAAAAGAGTTATTAGTGTTTAAAAATGTTGAGATTCTCTCTCCTGTCAATCACTGCCATGACGGTCACGCCCCTTCCGGGGCTGGGGGGAAGAGCTATAATCATATAACCATATAACAATTACAGCACGGAAACAGGCCCTCTTGGCCCTTCCAGTCCGTGCCGACCATTTGTTTTCCCCTAGTCCCATCTACCTGCACTCAGACCATACCCCTCCATTCCCTTCCCGTCCATATACCTATCCACTTTACTTTTAAATGTTAAAATCGATCCTGCCTCCACCACTTCTGCTGGAAGCTCATTCCACACAGCCACCACCCTCTGAGTAAAGAAGTTCCCCCTCACGTTACCCCTAAACCTCCGTCCCTTAATTCGCATGTCATGCCCTCTTGTTTGAATCTTCCCTACCCTTAATGGGAAAAGCTTGTCAACTCTGTCTATCCCTTTCATCATTTTAAAGACCTCAATCAAGTCCCCCCTTAACCTTCTTAACCAGCTATGAAACCTGGAAGTCTGGATTTGTCGCTGCAAGATGGCGAGGGCGAGGGCGAGGGAAAGGTCACGACTTTCAGTCTGAGCTGTGAATCTGCAGAACACTTAGTGTCTACTGACCTGTGAGTGCCCTTTAAGTGGTTTTTAATGTGTTTTTAAAATGTGGCTTTAAAATGTGTTTTTAAAATGTGTTTTTAAAATGTGGTTTGAAAATGTGTTTTTAAAATGTGGCTTCTCTCACACAGAGTATGTCACCTGTTTTCGACACACTGCTGCAAAACAGGCCAATTTAGAATGATTCGGATGTATCCAGCACCTTGAAGTGACATTGATCACAGTTCTGTCCAGGATCCTATCAGTTTTAACCTTGAGTTCACAAGCTGTTCTTTGCCACTGTGTTTAGCAATTCTGTTCCCAACCAGTGAACTGTCCTTTTTAATAAACTAACTCCATCAGTTCACCGCAAGGCCCTGCAATTTCCTCCTTTGATTCTTAAATCATTATCACAGATAACGATTCACCTAAATCTATATAACTCAAAGTCTCATCTTGACCACTTCCTGGCTGCGCTGTATATTGATTTTAGAAAAAGCTCTACCCTATATCGCTATGATTATTGGCCATCTTACTCACAGTCCTCATCTGCTGAGGCAGCCCTGAGGATTTTTCCGATCGATGAAAAATAAAAAGGTTATGAGTGTTTAAAAAATCTTCAGATCAGGTGATTGGTCCTCTCGCCTGTCAATCACCATGATGAAGGTAACGCCCCTTCCAAGGGGGGCAGGACCATAAAACCCCGGATGCCTGGACGTGAGTCAGTCACTCTGGAAGATCGTGAGGGAGAGGCCACAACTGTGATTCTAAGCTGTGAATCAACTGATCTGTGAGTCTGCAATGTACGTGTAATAAATGATTTGTTAGCCCTTATTGACAATCCCATGAGTTGTTTGGCCTGCCCTGCCTGTGTATGAAACTGCAATGCAAAATTGGATATGAAATGACAATGCCATGAGTTGTTTGGCCTGCCCTGCCTGTGCTAGAAACTGCAATGCAACATTGGAAATGAAATGACAATGCCATGAGTTGTTTGGCCTGCCTTGTGCTTGAAATTATAACCATATAACCATATAACAATTACAGCACGGAAACAGGCCCTCTCGGCCCTTCCGGTCCGTGCCGACCATTTGTTTTCCCCTAGTCCCATCTACCTGCACTCAGACCATACCCCTCCATTCCCTTCACGTCCATATACCTATCCACTTTACTCTTAAATGTTAAAATCGATCCTGCCTCCACCACTTCTGCTGGAAGCTCATTCCACACAGCCACCACCCTCTGAGTAAAGAAGTTCCCCCTCACGTTACCCCAAAACCACTGTCCTTAATTCTCATGTCATGCCCTCTTGTTTGAATCTTCCCTACCCTCAATGGAAAAACGTATCCACGTCAACTCTGTCTATCCCTTTCATCATTTTAAAGACCTCAATCACGTCACCCCTTAACCTTCTGCGCTCCAAAGAATAAAGACCTAACTTGTTCAACCTTTTCTCTGTAACATAGTTGCTGAACACTGGCAACATTCTAGTAAATCTCCTCTGTACTCTCTCTATTTTGTTGACATCCTTCCTATAACTAGGCGACCAAAATTGTACACCATACTCCAGAATTGGTCTTACCAATGCCTTGTACAATTTTAACATTACTTCCCTACTCCTATATTCAATGCTCTGATTTATAAAGGCCAGCACACCAAAGGCTTTCTTTACCACCCTATCTACATGCGATTCCACCTGATTGTCTTGACTTGAAATTGGTTGATTTGACTTAACTTGAAATGGATTGACTTAACTTGACTTGACTTGAAATGGATTGAAATGGTTTGTTGGCTCTGCACTCACTGTGCACCTCCCCCCCCCCCCCCCCCCCCTTTGATAAGGTCCCGCACGGGAGACGGGTGACTAAAATTAGAGCACATGACCACTATTATTGGAATTGGTGGAGAGGTGGAATATTGCGTTGGGGGACCAGCCCTGCCGGGTGAAGCTGCGACCCAACAGGCCCCACTTAGTTTAGTAAGAATTATAAGGAAAGTTTATGCAAGCACATCATTAGATATTTTTAATGGTCTCCATATTTTAGAGACAGCATCCAATACCAATGATGGGTAAGCCTTAAAGAAGCTATTTTTCTCTAAATACAAGAACCGTTTAAGTGCTGAGAGCCTGAAGAGTTATAATGTTAGCTGGGGCTTCTACCACTTGTTTGTAATAATACTTAATAATCATTAAAACACAATAGAAAGAAGGATAAAAAATAAACATGATCAATACATGAATCGAGGAGTCCAGCCATCACATAACCCCTCTCCCCCAGGTGGAGGACTGGGATCATTTTGGGGGAGATTCCATTCTGCTCTTTCGGAAGCAGGGAGTGGGCATGAAGGGAATTCCCTCTTTCAGATGAATGGGGAGATGGGTGAACACGCAACAGCTGGAGCGATTATTTTCTTCAGCATAAGAGGAGGGCATGTACAGGAAGGTGCTGACAAGTGATTATCTGGATAGACACCGATGGCAGGGAGCCTGGTTTGTGGGAAAATAAGAAAGATTAGAACACAAGACTACACAGTTACACGGGTGGTTTTAAAGTGAATAAGGGGGTGGGGTGTCAAATGGGATTGTCAAGGACCGAGTTAAAGGGAAAGAGAGTAAAGGGATGGTTAATGATCCCAGAATTAAGGGGAAAGAAAGCTCACAAAGGGATAGGGGAGTATGGCCAAGTGCAATAGCGATTGATGTGAAAGGTGAGATGCGTAAGGAATTAAAAAGTATTGTATATGAATGCGCGAAGTATAAGAAGTAAAGTCGATGAGCTTGAGGCTCAGTTAGAGGTTGGTAGATATGACATTGTGCGGATTACTGAGACGTAGCTGCAGGAGGATCGGGCCTGGGAACGTAATATTCAAGGTTATGCATCCTATAGAAAGGACAGGCAGGTGGGCAAAGGAGGGGGGTAGCTCTGCTGGTGTGCGATAGAATTCAGTTCCTTGCGAGGGAAGATATAGGGACTGACGAGGAGTTACGGTGCTAGGAATGACATGGACACCACCTCTTTCCTACTCCCGGTCTCCAGGCACGATTGGCAATCCGCCAGCCACTGCCGCCAGCCACGGCACTCACGAAGAATGCTGGAATTCCTCACTAAATGGTGAAATCCTTTAACAAAGGAACGTTTCTGCAGTCCGGCGTTGTCAAACTTTGAAATCCTACTGACTGTCCCTCTTCATTCGGCAAAAACCTTTAAAAGGTTGCTTCGAAACTTCTCAGCCATCGGAGCAGAGAGAAACCCCACCTCTCTCTCCCTCTATCTCCCTCTGGCTCTCTCCTCCTCTCTCTCTCTCTCTCTCTCTATCCTCCTGCCACAGAGCCCAATTTCTTCCCCTTACATTCCATCCACCGACTGCTCATGCATTGCACCCACAAGGTTTCCCTCCTCCATCTGCCCTTTATCTCTCGCTTAAGTGCTTCCAATTATCACATTGCTTACATGGCACATTCCAGTACCCTGTATCCTTTGTGTTCGTGCTTATTACCCTGCAACCTCTGTATCATCCTTCACCATCCCCTCCCCCAGCTCCGTCTGCCAGTTTTCTCCTTCACCAATCACCCTTTCAACCCATCATCTTTCACCGTTCCTTGGTCCACCTGTCAGCCACACGACCCTACCCCATTATTTTGGCATCTTCACCCTTCACAGTCCTGAGTCAAGGTCTCGACCCAAAACATTGACAAATCCGATCCATTGACATCGCTACCCAACACATGCTGCACGATCCACTCAATTCTTGAAGCAGACTGTTTGTATTCCTGTCTCCAGTTGGCACCCTGGCTAAGTCTGTGTTAGAGAACATTTCAAAGAGATGACCATGTATTTTCAGTCTGTGAATCATTTATTCTTACAGGAACAGAATCCCACTGATGGTTGTTCTCCCAAAGCCGACGTGATGACTGAGGATAAAAGTCGGGATGGGAATGGGGATGAGTTTAAATCGTTAGCAACCGAGAGATCCAGCAGCCCATGGCAGACCGAGTGCTAGTGTTCGGTGAAATGTTCGCCTCGGCTACGCTTGGTGTTGCCAATGTTAAGGGAGCCACATCGGGGACACTGGGTGTTGTGGATAGGGTGCATGTGAACCCCTGTCTCCCATGGAAGGGTCGCTGGGGTCCCTTGGTGGAGGCGACGAAGATGTGAGTACAGGTATTACATCTCCTGTTGGTGCAGGGGATGGTACCTGGCTGGCAGTGGGCTGGGAGGAAAGGGATGAATTAACCAAGGAGTACAAGGTCGGAGGAAGGTTGCTTTATTGAATTTGCAGGGTGTTGACGTTGGAGTAGATTCTAAATGCCATTCACAAATATTACTGTATTTCGTTCACTGTGGTTGGCGTTATCGAGAATATTTGCCAATCATAGGATACCCTTAATTAAATACGGGTATCACCCTGCCCCGCCTCTTCGCTACTTGTCCGTGTTTACGGCTTTCATTTGTTAATGATTTGAAATAGAGAAGCTATTGGATTTTTCACCACGTTCATAAACTCCTGCCTGAATTTTGATTGCGTCACCCCGTAAATAAATGTGTTTGTGCATAAACTTAGGTTCTGCAGCATATATCCGAGTTGGCCAAAGATATACTCGGATTCATTGTACTCATTCGGATTAGTTCCTGCAATGCTGTAATATAAGTAATCAAGGACAACTGTTAACCACAAAAGGATAAAACTGCCTGATATGGTGAAGAGTAAAACCACAGACCT
This sequence comes from Okamejei kenojei, assembly GCA_035221665.1. Lineage (NCBI taxonomy): Eukaryota > Metazoa > Chordata > Chondrichthyes > Rajiformes > Rajidae > Okamejei > Okamejei kenojei. The sequence goes on along the minus strand of CM069166.1, from coordinate 19,296,377 downwards.
CCTTCTGCTTTCCATCTCCGGGTCACTGCGCTTCTCTCCTTTGCTCTGACCCCTCAGGCCCTTACGGACCCGACTGGCCATTAAGATGTGCCGGACTGTCAGGATGTTGAAAAATAAAATAAAAGCAAATGGAAACAATGGGGTCACAATTTTATCAAACCTACTAAATATCACCCAGCCTTGTGTAGAATAATAGCCTGATTTAGTCTCGCAGTACCAAGACACATGGTTAATTATCTCTCGAGGTTCCGATATGAAGCCGAAGGGAACGTTTTTCAGACACAGCACAAGGCCGGTTGTTGCCAGAACCAATGACGCAGTTTTCCCGCTGCAATATTTTGGTTTCAGCTTCTGACAACATATGAGGACAAAGCGGTCAAAGGTGAACATGACGGTGAACCAGACAGAGCAATCTTTGGACACACACATGAGGAAAAAGATAACGCTGCAGATAGGATAGATATCCAGAAAGGATCCGGGGAAGTAAAAGCTGATCCGTCTCAGTATGACCGCGGTGACGACAGCCAGTAGATCGGCCGCTGCCATGGCCACCAGGTAGCGAGTGGTGCAGGTGGAGAGGGCGCACTTTCCTCGGGACAAGATCACAATCGCCACCAGATTCACTGTAACAAAGCAAACAGAATGCACAGTAAAAGGCAAGTGTATTTTATTGCCATCTGTCCCCGAGATGAACAATGAAATTCTTAATTACAGCAGTAATATATATATATATATATATGTAATATGTGTAGGAAGGAGCTGAAAATGCTAGTTTAAACCAGACAGACACAAAAAGCTGGAGTAACTCGGCCGGACAGGCAGCATCTCTGGAGAGAAGGAATGGGCGACGTTTCGGGTCGAGTCCCTTCTTCAGACCGGTTACGGATAAGGGAAACGAGAGATATAGACAATGGTGTAGAGAGATAAAGAACAATGAATGAAAGATTTGCAAAAAAAGTAACGATGATAAAGGAAACAGGCCATTGTTAGCTGTTTGTTCGTTGAAATTGGAGAAGCTAGTGCGACGTGGGTGGGGGAGATACTGAGAGAATAGGACAATAGATAATAGACAATAGGTGCTGGAGTAGGCCATTCGGCCCCTCGAGCCAGCACCGCCATTCAATGTGATCATGGCTGATCATTTATTATCAGTACCCCGTTGCTGCCTTCTCCCCATATCCCTTGACTCCGCTATCATTAAGAGCTCCGTCTAGCTCTCTCTTGAAAGCATCCAGAGAACCAGCCTCCACCAGGCAGATGAGGCAGATAATTCCACAGACTCACAACTCTCTGTGTGGAAAAGTTTTTCCTCATCTCCATTCTAAATGGCTTACCCCTTATTCTAATGTCAGGGATACTTGAAGTTAGAAAAATCAAAACTCATACTCCGGGCTCTAATCTGCTCAAACGAAATATGAGATACTGTTGCTCCAATTTGCGTTTAGCCTCTATCTGACAGTGGAGGAGGAGAGAAAGGTCTGTGTGGGAGGCGGAAGGAGGATTAAAGTGTTTAGCAACCCGGATAACAGGTTGTTTCAGGCGGACGGAGCTCAGCGAAACGAGCGCCCCTTCTACGTTTGGTCTCGCCGATGTATAAGAGCCCACATCTTCAACAATGGATACAGTAGATGAGGTTGGAGGAGGAGCAAGTGAACCTCTGCCTAACCTGAAAGGACTGTCAGGGTTCCTGGACAGAGTCAAGGGAGGAGGCATAGCGCCAGGTGTTGCATCTTCGACTGTTGCAGGGGAAGGTAACTGGGGAGGGAGTGGTTTGGGTGGGGAGGGATGAGATATTTATAAATATATATGGAAAGAATATGTTATATATATGTGTGTTATATATACGTACAGATATATACATATATATACATATACACGTATAGTTGTGTGTGTGCGTGTGTATTTGCTTTCCCAGAAGCAAAACTCAACTGCTGCTAATTTCCAACACTTTCTACATTTCCTGAACAGCGTCTGCTTTGATCTGCCGTTTTCACACCTTACCTTCCGTATCTCGAGACACCCTCTCCCCTGAGTCTCAGCATGAAGAAGATTCTCGACGCGAATCATCACCCATTCCTTCTCTCCACACATGCTGCCTGTCCCGCTGAGTTAGTCCGGCATGTTGTGTCTATCTTCATTGAGAATACAGCCAGGCCGATACAGACATCGTTCCCTATTACTATTTTGCAGTCAGAAAGCATTTATAAGGTGAGAGGTGAGAGGGTTCAAAGGGATCGGTAGAAGATTGTTTTGTCACCCAGGGAGCGGCTACAATGAGGAACGCAATCTGTGGCGATCTAATGGATGCAGCGGCGATATGAGAACGAGCTTGAGGATTATTTGAGTCGCCACGTTTTAGAGGTTTAAGGACCTGGTAAATGTGAAGAGATGGGAACATGATAGCTGGCAAGATGGTTGTGGGCTGGAACCCAGTTTCTATCCTTCGTGTCAAATAGCACAAAGAGAAAAAAACCATTGAGTGAATCACACAACGGGCCAGGCAGCCGGAAGAGGAGGGCGACACGGTGACGCTGCGGTAGAGTTGCTCAGCGCTTGCAGCGCCGGAGACCCGGGTTCGATCCCGACTGCGGGTCTCTGTACGAAGTTCGTACGTTCTCCCCGTGACTTGCGTGGGTTTTCTCCGAGAGGTTTCCTCCCACACTCCAAAGACGTACAGGTTTGTAATTGACTTGGTATAAGTGTAAATTGTCCCTAGTGTGTGTAGGATAGTGTTAATGTGCGGGGGTCGCTGGTGGCGCGGACTCGATGGACTCGGATCTCTACACTAAACTAAACTAAAGGAGACAGAAGGAGCATCCGAATGGATCCTTCTTCAGACTGAAAGATCTCACCCGAAAGGTCACCTTTCCTTTCCCTCCACGGTTGCTGAGCCCCTCCTGCACTTGGGCTTTGCTCAAGAATCTCGCATCAAAGGTTCCTTGTGTGTCACGTCACAGGGGGCAGTTGAGGCAGGTACGATCGCAACTTTTAAGAAACATTTAGACAGATACATGGATAGGTTAGATTTTGAGAAACATGGACCAAATGCGGCAGGTGGGACTAGTGTAGCTCGAACATGTTGGCCAGTATGGGCAAGTTGGGCCGAAGGCCCTGTTTCCACACTGTACCGCTCTAAGACTCTAAACACCAAACAATCAAATATACCTGTTGGATAAACGAAGCCACGACCGACAGGTACTAACACTAACAATGATTGAGCAGTTACAGTCACGTACCAGGAACACCAATCACCGCAATGATGATGTAGAATATTTTCCGGAAGCCGTAGAAGGTTTCCAGCATTTTCTGTCTGAATGAAATCACCCAGTGAACGGCAGAGCTCTCCCAATCATATTGACACCGCCTTCCCGGAGGTCTCAATTTATACAAGCCATGGCCCGCCGGGACACAGTGCTTGCACAATCCATAGTTTGAAAAGTGCAAACAAAAACAGATGATGGAAGCAAATTTAAATCCCCGTTGGAGCGTGACGTGCAAGTGAATGTTTAATTCGTGCAATGGAAGAATAATAGAACTGGTCTTGGTTACAAAACTTAACTGGATGTTCTGTGAAACTTTTGAAATGAACTGGTTCAGTTGTATTTGAGGGACATATTTGTGGCGGAGAATGGAAGGGTGAATCCTTGAATAAACAAATGCACAGGTGGTAAAACCGAGTAAAGTAGTGCACGAATAAGCCAGAGGAGCCTGATTTCAGAAATTCCGGCAAGAAAAAACACAATCCAATAATTTACATACTGGGGAATCGCGATGGGGAAAAGAGGCCGACATGGTGAAGGGAACTTAAAGGTAATGCTGGGAGAGATATAGATTTAAGGAGTGTTTTGCTTTTCACGAATTAGCTAAGGGCACGAAGTGCTGGCGTAACTCAGCGGGTGAGGCAGCATCTCTGGAGAACATGGATAGATGGTGACATCTCGTGTCAGGACCGTTCTTCCTCCCGCGTCTAACTCACGAAATAGAGCTGTCGTTCGTTGCACCTATGTATCAGACATATGGGTAGATGGTTTTCTTAATAATTTTCAGGGAGAGAAAGTTAAATACAATTATGGGAAAAGAAGAAGGATGAAAGAGGACAAAGATACATTGATAACTGATGAATTATTTGGAAAGTACATAATCCACATGTAGTCATTGTGTTCTGATAATATTGAAAGACTTCGTGTTCTCTCAGAGTATTCCCCAGTGCGTACTGCAAGGGTCTTGGATAAAGCGACATTCTATGTTTCTATGTTTGAGAAACTCACCGCTGCTGGACGAAATTTTCTGTGTGCGCTGCCCGATCGGAGCTGTAATTAACAGGGTCGGTGCCTGGTGTGAAAGTGTGATTCAGGGTTCAGGTCAAACGCACAATTACCTGCACAACAGCCAGCCGCTGTTATTGACAGTGAAGCTACACTGCGCTGCGCGACCCACATATCTAGACCAGGCCCGACACCTGTTGTCTGCTCTATAATGTTGCAGCAACACACACCGCGTCCACTCACCGCCCGCCACACTGACGTTTTCTGTGAATCAATCCAGAACCGTCCTAATGTCTGTTCCCCGCGGCAAAGGTTCCACTTCATGCAGCGGTGGCGCAGCGGTGGAGTCGCTGCCTCACAGCGCCAGAGACCCGGGTTCGATCCTGACCACGGGTGCTGTCTGTGCGGAGTGTGTTCGTTCTCCCCGTGCCTTGCGTGGGTTTCTCCGGGTGCTCCGGTTTCCCCCACACTGCAAAGACCTACAGGTTTGTGCATTATCTTGTCTGGTATAATTGAAATTTGTCCTAGTGTGTGTATCATATTGTATCGCTGGTCGGTGTGGACTCGTTATGTCGAAGGACCTCTTTCCGCGATGTATCTCTAAACTAAACTAAATTTAACTTCAATAAACCACAATCCATCGCAATCAGACGTGATTTGGCAAATGGGGACCCACCATCACTGCGGCTTCCGACAGCGAAGTTTAGATGCCGGAGGTCCGCACATGGTATGGTTTCCATTGTCGGCGCGGCTTTTACTTTGGATATAGTGCGAAGATGTCTGTCTATTAAACTACTTTAGCAAAAACAAATGAGACACAGCACCGGGACAACCGACTATTTATCTGAACACCTTACCGGGCAAACTGATGGAAACGAACTTTAGCCATAGATTGCAGTCACCGCGAAGAACAACAAATTAATGCCCAACAGTGTCGTGCCGCGACCCGAAACATCACTGCTCCTTCTCTCCAGAGATGCTTTTAAAAAAAATGTCAAAACAGACAAAATAATTCGAGAAATAAATATATACTATATATGATCCATACAAAACTCAACCCGACATTCACGGAAGCTATACATACATACAATACAGTTTCCCCAAATCACAATTTTACCCCACACCATTGCCACTCAAGTGGCCCACGGGCGTGGAATCCCTTCCCTTGTTTTGAGGGGCGTCTCCGCCACACTCTGCCCACCATGTCCAGCAGCAGAAGGACCCGAGACTGTGGTCCTCCCCCACCGAGCCTTGGCGTTGGCTGCACCGAGCTTCAGTGCGTCCCTCAGCACGTACTCCTGCAGTCTGCAGCGGGCCAGTCGGCAACATTCCCGACGGACATCTCGCTCTGCTGGGTGGTGAACAACGCTGGGGCAGACCAAAGAGCGTCTTTCACCAAGTTAATGACCTTCCAGCAGCACTCGATGTCAGTCTCTGAATGCGTCCCCGCATTCAGAGAGTTAGAGCTCTAGGGGCTAGTGGAATCAAGGGATATGCGGAGAAGGCAGACACGGGTTATTGATAGGGGACGATCAGCCATGATCACAATGAATGGCGGTGCTTGCTCCAAGGGCCGAATGGCCTCCTCCTGCACCTATTTTCGACGTGTCTATGTTTCTATGTCACTGGGAACAGGCCTTAAATCACAGATTCCTCCGTGACGTTCAGAATAAACCATGACAGGGACCCTTGCAGACCTCTCCAGACTCTTTGTGAATCCAAACTCTGCAAAGAGGTGGGCAACTGTCTCCTCTCCATAGCAGCCGTCCCGAGGGTAGCGTGCGCTGGTAGTGAGGTTCCGATGGTGCAGGAAGGATCTGACTGGGAGGGCTCCCCTCACCACCAGCCAAGCCAGGTCATGGTGCTTGTTGGTAAGTTCTGGCGATGAGGCATTTTGCCAGACAAGCTGGGCAGTCTGCTCTGGGAACCACGCCACAGGATCCATGGAGTCATTTCCCTGCATTGCCTGCAGGTCGTTCGGTACTGATCACGGGCTTTGGGGAGCATATCAGAAATTGGATCCAACTGCTCTACACCAATATCTGTCGTGCAGTTCACATCAATGGGTGGGAATCAGACAGCTTCCCCATCAGGTCTGGAGTCAGGCAGGGTTGCCCTCTCTCCCCTGTCTTGTTCGTCTGTTGTATTGAACCTTTTGCTGAGTCCATCAGGAAGGAAGCGAACATAAGAGGAGTGACATTGCCAGGCAGTGGGGGCACTCAGGTCAAAACCTCCCTGTACATGGACAATGTCGCCGTCTTCTGCTCAGATCCAGGGTCGGTCCGCAGATTGCTTAGCATCTGCGACCAGTTTGAGTCAACCACGAGAGCCAGGGTGAACCACGGGGAGAGCTCTTTGGCAAATAATTTGAGGAAGGACATCCTTGTGATTGAGGCAGTGCAGCGTAGGTTCACAAGATTGATCCCTGGGATGCTGGGATATGAGGAAAGATTGAAAATACTAGGCTTGTATTCACTGGAGTTTAGAAGGAGGAGGGAGATCTTATAGAAACATAAAATTATAAAAGGACTGGAAAAGCTAGATGCAGGAAAAATGTTCCCAATGTTCGGCGAGTCCAGAACCAGGGGCCACAGTCTTTTAGAATAAAGGGGAAGCCATTTAAGATGGAGGTGAGGAAAAACATTTTCATCCAGAGAGTTGTGAATTTGTGAAATTCCCTTCCAGAGGGCAGTGGAGGCCAAATCACTGGGTGGGTTTGAGGGAGAGTTTGATAGAGCTCTAGAGGCTAGTGGAATCAAGGGATATGGGGAGAAGGCAGGCACAGGCTGTTGATTGGGGACGATCAGCCATGATCACAATGAATGGCGGTGCTGGCTTGAAGGGCCGAATGGTCTCCTCCTGCACCTATTTTCTATGTAACTGGCCCGACCGATCTTCCATCCCCTTCACCATCAAGCCTGACTTCTTGA
>CM069166.1:19264182-19284182 GCA_035221665.1 Okamejei kenojei | reverse complement strand
CCAATCCTTCCTTAGTTATATTAAGTTAACAATCATAATACACCTGTAATCCCCCATAATTGGAGATTTCATGAACTTATTTTGTAACCAGATGTTTGCACCTCTTCAAACGTACTTCAAGCCTTCTTTTCCACAATTATATAGGTTTAGATAAGGCTATGTTTGGATTATACCACTTCTGACTTTGTTTTGATCCATTATCAAATCTTTCATTGGATCATAGTTTTTTTCACCGCAAGTTAAAAGATCTTTGCCTTTGTTTTGATCCATTATCAAAATTTTTCATTGGATCATAGTTTTTCTCCCCAAAGTTTAAAGATCAGTAGTCTGTTCTTTTGTAATTAATATCTTTGATTTATCACAAGGCAGGTTTATTCTATAATAATCAGGAGTTTTATATATCCTGATTTGTATTGATCTGCAAACCTATAGTGCAGATTCGGTAAATTATATATATTTCTTCCTATTGAGCTCCAGAACTGATGGCAATTTATTTTATTTTGAAAGTATTACTTATTTGCACCATTTTGAAATACTTTGAAATTGTATTTCTTATATCTCATATTATTTGAGACATGGATATTATAAACGGATTTACCGTTGATATTTTAATAAAACATAAAAGTTTTATTGTATTCTTGAAGTTGGTGAGATACCATATAATTAATGTTGGCAGCTAGGTTTTCCTCCATAGCTCTCACCACTTCCTTTAGATATAGCAAAAGTCTTTTGCTATCTCAGGCACACATCTGGCCTCACTTTTTTATTTGTGTGTGCATTCATAATTCACATCACCACTTGCAGGTCTGTCTTTTGCAGCCCTGATCCACTTGGAATTAATATCCAAAGAGACTTCCTCCACCCTAATCCAGGGTCCAGGGCCCTTTCAAATTCTCAATTTGACACTAGCCATATTTTGTATATTCAAGCCCCTCAGACGATCTTTTTTTTGGGGAACTGTTTGGGTACTGTGACCCTTGTCTCTTTTTTATATTCTTGGAGTACTTTCTCCATATCGCGAATTTTATTAACTTTTTAAATTACAGCCTTTCTGACTTTTAAAACCTTCTTCCTGCCAAAAGAATTGTGGAGCATTTTAACCCTCTCTACCGTAATTTTAACGTACCAGTATCGGAACCGGCCCCGTAATTAATCTCTCAGTCAAACCATCCCGATCGCTCCTACGGTTGGACCTCCCGAATCGGTCCCTAACCAATTCAACAAGACGACTTTATTCCCTTGAGATGGTGGATGCTGCAAGGACGTTCTTTTCAAAAACTCCGTTGTTTTAACAGAGTTATGGAACAGGAATTCTGTTCAATTTAAACTTTTAACTTTGTTTTTAAAATCCTTTAAAATCCTGGTTTCCACCAGGCACGGAGTTTTCCAGTCCTAAAAAAATTTTGTGGAAGGAGCTGTTCCCGAGTCTGGTGATGCGTGCATTCAACCTTCTGTACCTTCTGACCATCGGGCGCAGGTAGAAGAATGAGCGGAGTGGGTCAACTCTTTGATGTTGCTTTGATAGTGTGAAGTGTAGATGATGTCAATGGTGTGAATTCTGGAATGTGCCACGGGCTGGGCCACACCTTCATCCTGCAATTTCTTGTGGTCTTGGATAGACTTGTACCTTTGCCATGTTATGATTCAACCTGGCCAAATGGTTTTATGCTGCATATCTAGACGTTTGTATGGGTGATTGGAGTCATATCATATGTCCCAAGTCTCCACAATAAGTTTCCATGTTGCACTGTGCTCCCGTGGCTGCTCCATTTCACTCTGAGAACATCCTTGCTCTGAGGTTATTGAACCATAAAGAGGAATCTTGTTTTTTTCGCATTCCTGTACATTATACAGCCAGTCTCTGAATCACATGCAACGGATGAAGTGATCAAATCTATGTTGATGCCTGATCATTGCAAGTCCTCAACATAATGGAATGCATGCAGTCGCTCAGATATTGCCGCAGTTCAACTCACAGGGAGTCTCCAATGAAAGACACCAATGCAACCACCGTTTGCTGAATCGAACTTGAGCACGAGCATTTGAACAACGTATAATGGCACTAACTAATATACGAACATTGTATTCTGATTTTCATGTTTCCAGTGTTATCAATCTGCCGACATTGTTGCCAGTGAGAATAATAGCCTGAGGATACAGGATGGTATTAATTGATTGGTAAATATTCTGCAACAATGGTAGTTGTGTCGTAAAGCTGATAATGCCATGGTCATGTGTACCTCCTCTAACCTCAACTACTGACTCCTAGCTGTGCATCTGCTCCCTGCCTACAAATAAAAGCTGTCGCAGGAGGATCCAGTACAAAGAGATGTTTAATGCTGGTCAACGGACACGGATGACATCCTGCGCGACTGCTGTGCGTCAGTGGACTGGTCCATATTCAGGGATTCCGCAGTTTACCTGAATGAATGCGCCCTGCCATGACTGACGTCATCAACAAGTGCGTGGAAGATTGTTTCGTCGAAGCCAATACGAGCGTTCACCAACTGAAAACCATGGATGAAGCACGTGTTACATTCACAGGTTAAGGACAGGTCTGCTGCATACAAGAGAAACGATCCCGAGATGCCCCGCTATGATCTCCGAAAAGCCATCAGATGCCAAAGGACAATATCTGGAAAAACTTGACTCACAGTATAATCACTCAGACACACATAGAATGTGACATGGTCTGAATAAGATAACTGGCTGGAAAGCGAGGTCATGCAACATCATTGGTGATAGTGCGTCCCTACCCGATGAACTGAATGCATTCTAAGCTCGCTTCGAGCAGAAGCCTAACAGGGCGGTGATGCCTGGCCCTTCAGAACATTGTGCCTCTCCCCAGGGTGACTGCAGCAGAGATTTGATCAGCCTTCCTGAAGGTGAACCCACGGAACGCAACTGGCTCTGGCTGTGTCCTGTGTAGCTGCGTGGTCCAGCTAGTGGGAATATTCGCAGACATCTTTTATCTCTCCCTACTCGGTTCTGAGGTACCTATCTGCTTCAAGAAGACCACCATCGTCCCAGTGCAGAAGAAAAGCAGGAACTTGCATCTGAACGACTACCGTCCAGTGGTCTCGACATCCACCATCAAGAAATATTTTGTGAGGCTAGATATGGAACTCACTAAATTCAGTCTACTAAGCAGCCTTGGCCCACTGCAGTTCACCTACCGCCACAACAGGTCCACGGACGATGCCATCTCCCTGGCTCTACCTGGAGCACCTGGATAAGAGAGACACCTTTGTCAGATTCCTATTCATAGACTACAGCTCTGCCTTTAACTACATTATCCCATCCAAGCTCATCACCAAACTGACGGTACTTACACTTATCTCGGCAACTGGATCTTCAACCTCTTGGCCAACAGACCCCATCAGTGAGGATAGGGGACAAATCAGCCTCCACGATAATCCTCAACACTAGTACTCCACAAGACCGCATTCTCACCCCCCTTCTTTACTCCTTGTACGTCCATGACAATGCAGCCATGTACAAATCTAATTCAATCTTCAAATTCACAGACAACACCACCGTTGTGGTCCAGATATCAAATAATGATGAGGCGGATTACAGGAAAGGGAATTGAGAACTATACATCCCGGTGTCGAGACAACAACCAGGTCTCAATGTCAACAGGCAAAGGAGATGGTGATCAACAAGGTCTCAATGTCAACAGGCAAAGGAGATGGTGATCAACTTCAGGAAGTGAAGCGATACACATACTCTAGTTTGCATTGACTGTGCCAATATAGAGATGATTGAGAATGTCAAATTCCTAGGGCTAAATATCACCAACAACCTCTCCTTGATCACCCATATTGAAGCAACGAGCAATGTCCCTACCCAACTCATTGATAAAACTCTCCCCTATTTGCTGTCTCTCTCAACCCTCTCTCCACATCAACCCTCTCTCTCCCTCCACTCTCCCTTTCTCTCCAATCCCTGTCCGTGTAACACCTTCCCTCTAGTACCTGTTCAAAGTGAGCACAGAATGCATTGGGCTCATAGGAAGGGATGTGTTATTGCCCCCGATACTGCTAGACATCACTTTGTATCTCGCTGTGGTATTCATGTCTTGCTACAATCCACCTGTGTCCGTGTTGTTATTCTGGGACTCCACTCCTGGCATCCGCAATGGCTTTGCACGGGTGGTAAATAAATGTCTTGTACCGTTCGGCATTGCTGGACTTGTGCCATCAGTGGGCCATTCAGGTCATCCGCAGGGTCCTGGAATATGGACCAGTGCACGGACCCAGAGCAGTCGCAAAGGATTCATCTGTTTCCTCAGACCAGCATTGCATGATCATCCCGCTTCAGTTTCTGCTTGTAGGCAGGGAGCAGAAGCACAGCTTGGTGGCCAGAGTTACCAAAGTGCAGTCTGGGAATGCCACGTTAGGTGTCTATGATGGTTGTGCAGCAGTGGTCGAGGGTGGCTGGGTCTCTGCTTGGACAGAGGATATAGTGATCGTATTTGAGAGCACACTGTGGAGGTTCGTTCGCGCATGTGTCAGACGACGTGTAGCTCGCTGTTGGCTTCTGTCATCGTCCAACATGTTGACAGAATTGGTCGCCCGACACGTCACAAAGTGCATCTTGTAATTGTTTCCGGGGATTGCACGAGGAGGCTTCTGTCACGATCCCCACTGTGGAGGTTGGATTGCTTCATGTCCCCAATTACGATAGAAATATAGAAAATAGGTGCAGGAGGAGGCCATTTGGTCCTTCGAGCCAGCGCCGCCATTCATTGTGATCATGGCTGATTATCCACAATCAGTAACCCATGCCTGCCTTCTCTCCATACCCATTGATTCCGCTAGCACCAGGAGCTCTATCTAACTCTCTTTTAAATTCATGCAGTGAGTTGGCCTCCACTGACTTCTATGGCACAGAATTCCTCAAATTCACAACTCTGGGTGAAAACGTTTTTCCTCATCTCAGTTTTAAATATCATCCCCTTTATTCTTAGACTGTTGGCCCTGCTTCTGGACACGCTCAACATTGGGAACATTTTTCCTGCATCTAGCTTGTCCAGTCCTTTTTTTAAATTTCATATGCTTCTATAAGATCCCCCTCATCCTTCGAAACTCCAGTGAATACAAGCCCAGTCTTTTCAATCTTTCCTCATATGACAGTCCCGCCATCCCAGGGATCAATCTCATGAACCTATGCTGCACTGCCTCAATCACAAGGATGTCCTTCCTCAAATGAGGAGACCAAAACTGTACACAATACTCCAGATGTCGTCTTACCAGAGCCCTATACAACTGCAGAAGAACCTTTCTACTCCTACACTGAAATTCCCTTGTTATGACGGCCAACATTCCATAAGCTTTTTTCACTGACTACTGTGCCTGCACGCCAACCTTCAGTGACCCGTGTACAAGGACACCCAGGTCCCGCTGTACCTCCCCCTTACCTAACCTAACCCCTTTGAGATAATAGGTAGACAAAAGTGCTGGAGAAACTCAGCGGGTGCTGCAGCATCGATGGAGTGAAGGAAATAGGCAACGTTTCGGTAGGGTTGAGTTTCAATGTGTTTCCCTACCGAACTCATTTCCACATACCTTGACTTCATCTTATCCTCCTTGGTTAAATCCCTCCCCACCTATGTTCACGACACCTCAGACACTCTCCGTCGTCTCCGTGCATTCCATTCTCTAGGCCCCATCCCATCATCTTCACCATGGATGTCCAGTCACTCTACACCTCCATCTCCCACCAGGATGGTCTCAAAGCCCACCGTTTCTTCCTCGACTGGAGAACTAACCAATACCTGCCCACTGATACTCTCCTCCGCCTAGCGGAGTTGGTCCTTACGCTCAATAACTTCTTGTTTGACTCCTCCCATTTCCTACAAATACAAGACGTAGCTATGGGCACGCGCATGGGCCCCAGCTACGCCTGCCTCTTTGTCGGGTACGTCGAACAATCCTTGTTCGAGGCATACCAGGGCCCCATCCCCGACCTCTACCTCCGCTACATCGACAATTGCTTTGGTGCTACCACCTGCACCCACACACAACTGACAGATTTCATCCGCTTCACCACTAACTTCCATTTGGCACTCAAATACACCTGGACCATTTCCGACACTTCCCTACCATTTCTTGACCTCACTATCTCCATCGCAGGTGATAGACTTCTGACCGACATCCACTATAAACCCACTGACTCCCATGGCTATCTGGACTACTCTTCTTCCCACCCTGCTTCCTGTAAGGACTCCATACCCTACTCCCAATTCCTCCGTCTACACTGCATCTGCTCCCAGGATGTGTTCCACACTGGGGCATCGGAAATGTCCTCATTCTTCAGGGAACGAGGGTTCCCCTCCCCTACTATAGATGAGGCTCGCACCAGGGTATCGTCCATACCCCGTAACACTGCTCTCTTTCCCCATCCCCCCACTCACAACAAGGGCAGTCCCCCTGGTCCTCACCTTTCACCCCACTAGTAGGCATATACAACAAATAGTCCTCCATCAGTTTCGCCACCTCCAACATGACCCCACCACTCGCCACATCTTCCTGTCTCCCCCCCCTGTCTGCTTTCCGCAAAGACTGCTCCCTCCATAACTCCGTTGTCAATTCTTCCCTTCCCTCCCACACCACCCCCTCCCGGGGCACTTCCTCATGCAACCGCAAGAGATGCTACACGTGTCGCTTTACCTCCCCCCTCGACTCCATTCAAGGACCCAAGTAGTCATTCCAGGCGCGACAGAGGTTCACCTGCATCTCCTCCAACCTCATCTATTGCATCCGCTGCTCTAGATGTCAGCTGATCTATATCGGTGAGACCAAGCTTAGGCTTGGAGATCGTTTCGTCGAACACCTACGCTCAGTTCTCAATAACCAACCTGACCTCCCGGCGGCTCAGCTCCCCCTCCCATTCGGAATCCTACCTCTCTGTCCCGGGCCTCCTCCATGGTCAGAGTGAGCACCACCGGAAATTGGAGGAACAGCACCTCATATTCCGCTTGGGCAGTCTGCACCCTAGTGGCATAAATGTTGAATTTTGTTAGCCCTTGCTGTCTCCTCCCTTCCCAGCTCTTCCTCAGCCCTCGGGCTCCTCCTTTTTCCTTTCTGCTCCCCACCCCCCCCCCCCCCCCCCACCCCCCCACCCTCCATGAGCCTGAAGAAGGGTTTTGGCCTGAAACGTTGCCTATTTCCTTCGCTCCATAGATGCTGCTGCACCCGCTGAGATTCTCCAGCACTTTTGTCTACCTTCGATTTTCCAGCATCTGCAGTTCCTTCTTAAACCCATTGAGATAATAATCTGCCTCCTTGTTTTTGCCACCAAATTGGATAACCTCACATTTAACTATAACCAAAGATAGAGAATGAGCTGGAGCCCCATGGTTAATAAATGTTAACACAACCTCAATATCCCATACTTCCGTGTACTTGGGTCTGGAAGAACTTGTGTTAATGATATCCTAAATACTGGACACCAGAGGGTGAAACCCGAGAGAGCGGGTTCCACTTGCTGCAGCAACTACGATGAGAAGCACGTTGGGTACAGTTAATGGGACTATAACTTAATTTATTGTCAAAGACCCATAGAAATGTACTCTAAGATGTCAGTGTCCATGCCATATTATGTGTAACATAACATTTAACAGAAAAAATGCTTCCCATCTCCTGAAGAGGCAAAGTACTGCTTTTCTGTTGCTATCCCTGCACTCTGCAGTGAAACACACATGGATCAGTCTGACAGCCCGAGCCGCAGGAGCGGTCTTCTCAGATTCTGTAAAGCAATGAATTGATTAATCATGTAGAGGCTGGTTCCCAGAATCCCTGGCTGAACCAGCAAAGTTTTATGTTTAGAACCCCATATAATGTTCTATATTAATCCCAACATTTGTGTGAAACCATGGCTGTGTAGGCCAGTCAGACAGTACGAGAACCCTGAATGCGGGATATTGCTGAATATTGCAAGCCCCGACTGATGAGGCAAAAGGGAGTACCACATAAAAGAACATTCCTCCCCTGTGTAGCGAGAATAAGCCTGCATGCAAACATATCGATATTGGGTGCCATCGAGCCACAGATCCTAAAATGCTTCATGACCCAACATCCATACTGTGTTGTCATTGATTTTGCACGATGATACACCAGCGCCACAAAGGTTGGGTAAATAATGACAGGATACTTTGACTTTATTGCATCCATGTGACTAACATATGCCACCACCACAGTGTATCAACTTGGAACTAAGCATGCAGGTTATTCGCACAATAACCCTTTAACCCATAGTA
The DNA here is from genome assembly GCA_035221665.1 of Okamejei kenojei. Classification (NCBI taxonomy): domain Eukaryota; kingdom Metazoa; phylum Chordata; class Chondrichthyes; order Rajiformes; family Rajidae; genus Okamejei; species Okamejei kenojei. The sequence goes on along the minus strand of CM069166.1, from coordinate 19,275,919 downwards.
TACACCGAGTGTCTATAGGTAGTTAATACCAATAACTGAAGAATTGGTGATTCGTGCAAATTCCATCCACCTTCGTTACTAGAGATGGCATTCGTGATTGTCCACCTTAGTTCTAGCACGTGTAAGTAATATAACTGAGGATAATATGACCAAACTACTGGAGTAATGCTGAATGTAGTTCGACCACCATTGTGACTTTGGTAGCTTCAGCTGATAATAGCATCGGTCTGTTAACAATTACCTATATGGCACTTGAGAGGTTAATACTTGAATGTTGAAAGTTCTAATAATGCAAGACCCAATTGAACAGCTGAAACACAGCTGCTATAGCCAATCACACTTGATAAATAGAAGACTGCTTGATAACAAGGTTGTTACAGGCTTCAGTTGATTCCAATCTGTTGCCCCAGGGCAGAATCACAGGTAATTAATAGTTAAAGGTAAATCCGATAAACAACAACTTCCAGTTGGTATCAATTTAAATTTGACTAGATGACTGAAAACAGTTGATTTAAGAAAAACACAGATAGATGCATGCCATAAAGATCCTAAGGAAATAAGTAATTAGACAGTAGAGAATTCCATATACTGAAAGCTATGTTGCACATGGGAATAAATGAAATATGAGCCAACATCTCTCCATCTTTCACAAGGAACAGGCCACGCCTGCCATAATTCCGTGCCTGCCTTGAATGCAGCTCTGGCCATACTATTGGCCTGCCTTAAAACTGCTCCGGCCGTAATACTGAGTCTGCCTCGAAAGACAACTCTGGCCCCAATTCCAAGCCATGCTTGGTACCCTTGTATACTGTGTAATAATTACCCCTCACATGTTATCATTTTCATTTGTACAAAACAAGTGTAAATATTACAAACTTGTAAATGGTCCACTTACCCCATGTTTCGAACAAACCAGACCCACCTACCTCCATGGTTACCGGTGGTCTTATGGTAAGCCCAAAGGCCCCTGATGTGGGTTCCATTCCCATCCTTGATTTCTTTCCTGAGACCGGCTTGGCCCAGCTTTCAAGCGTCCATCAACTTCAGTGAACTGCTTGCTGCCGTTGAGGCGTGGGGGTGTCATCGCCGATACGATGGTTTCATCTGATAGCTCTGTGCACTGCCGGCACTTGTAGCGTGAGGGAATCTGGCCCCTACTGGGTTTTTTGCGTCTTCCCTTGCGAGTATATCCTCGCACTCCCCGCCACCGAGAGGGAGACTCATAGACAGCCCTGACAGGTGCTGCTGCAGGCCCCTGAGGATACCTGCGCTGACATGGCCCCTCGGACCTATATCAGAATATGACTCTGGGCCAGAGCGAAACTGACCCCTGATGCTCCCCTCCTCAGAGAGGGAGACATTGTGCAGCCCTAACAGGTGCCGCTGCCAGCGGGTTGTTCATAATACCCGGGCTGAGATAGCTCTCTTCTGGAGCATATCTCCTCAGGACAACTCCATTCAGGTGCTCCAGGTGGGTTTTAGGAGGGAAGGGCCGTTCACAGACCTCCCATAGAAGGAGGGGGGGACCTCCATGGCCCGGACTCGACCGAATCCCTAAGGCCTGACTGGCCTTCCTCGTGGTTTAACCCCTTTCCTGGGGAACCATAGCGGTCTGTGAGTTGCTGACCCCATAGTTAGTGACTGGGTCTCGAGACTTACTGCCAGTTTTCCCCTTATTTAAGAAGTCCTAAACGGTCTGGGAGCTGCTGACCCCATTGTCAGCGACTGGGGTCGCGAGACCGGTTTACTGCCAGTCTAACCCCTATCAAGGAACCCTTAAGCGGTCTGGGAGCTGCTGACCCATAGATAGATAGGGGTAGCGAGACCGGCTGCCTGCCAGTCTAACTGCGTTTTCTGGGAAGACCTAAGCGGTCTGGGGCTGCTGACCCCATTGTCCGCGACTGGAGTAGCGTGACCAGCTTATTGCCAGTCTGACCGTTTTCTCTAGGAAGACCTAAGTGGTCGGGGGCTGCTGACCCCATTGTCGCACACTGGGGTAGCTAGACCGGCTTGCTGCCAGTCTAACCCCTTTTCCTGGGGAACCATAATGGTGTAGGAGCTGCAGACCCCATAGTGAATGGTTGGGGTTGCAAGACCGGCTGACTGCCAGTCTAACCCCTACTCTTGGGGAACCATGCGGCGTGGGAGCTGCTAACCCCATTAACAGAGACTGGGGTAGTAAGACCGGCTAACTGACAGTCTAACCCCGTTCTCTGGGGGACCATAGCGGTCTGGGAGCCCATACAGGGAGAACCCCCACTCGCATTCCCCTCCTGGGTGTCGCTGATCTCCTTGCCAGCGACTAGGGAGTGAACCCGACGGCTGCCAGCTACCCGCAATTCAGCGGTCCGGACCGGGAGTTCACCACGGTCCATAACCGGTTTCCTGCGGCCCGTCCAACTTTGCCCCGAATTCAGCAGGCAATCCTGCAATACAAAAAAAAGCCCTAGAAATAAGTTAAAAATTACCTTCCAGGTTAAAAAATTTACCGCTGGCAGGAGCCGCATGCCCACCAGTCAGTCCGTGCGCAACGCGTCAGACATAACGGTGCGCATGCGTGGGGACGGCCTTCTCCACGTAGTCACGTGACTCCAAAGTGAAATACGAGTGTTCACCAACTGGAAACCATGGACGAAGTATGAGTTACATTCACAGGTTAAGGACAGGTCTGCTGCATACAAGTGAAACGATCCCGAGATGTCCCGCTATGATCTCCAAAATGCCATCAAAGATGCCAAGAGACAATATCTGGAAAACCTTGCGTCGCAGTATAATCACTCAGACACACGTAGTATGTGATATGGTATGAATAAGATAATTGGCTGGAAAGCGAAGTCAGGCAACATCATTGGTGATAGTTCGACACTACCCGATCAACTGAATGCTTTCTAAGCTCGCTTCGAGCAGAAGTCTAACAGGGCGGTGATGCCTGGCCCATCAAACCAGTGTGCCTCTCCCCAGGGTGACTGTAGCAGAGATTTGATCAGCCTTCAACCCACAGAACACAACTGGCCCAGACAGAGTTCTTGGATGTGTACTGTGTAGCTGCGTGGACCAGCTAGCGGGAATATTCACAGACATATCTAATCTCTCCCTACTCGGTTCTGAGGTACCTATTTGCTCCAAGAAGACCACCATCATCCCAGTACTGAAGAAAAGCAAGACCTTGCGTCTAAACAACTACCGTCCAGTCGACTCGACATCCACCATTATGAAATGTTTTGAGAGGCAAGATATGGAACTCATTAAATCCAGTCTACTAAGCAGCCTTGGCCCACTGCAGTTCACCTACCGCCACAACAGGTCCACGGACGATGCCATCTCCCTGGCTCTACCTGGAGCACCTGGATAAGAGAGACACCTTTGTCAGATTCCTATTCATAGACTACAGCTCTGCCTTTAACTACATTATCCCATCCAAGCTCATCACCAAACTGACGGTACTTACACTTATCTCGGCAACTGGATCTTCAACCTCTTGGCCAACAGACCCCATCAGTGAGGATAGGGGACAAATCAGCCTCCACGATAATCCTCAACACTAGTACTCCACAAGACCGCATTCTCACCCCCCTTCTTTACTCCTTGTACGTCCATGACAATGCAGCCATGTACAAATCTAATTCAATCTTCAAATTCACAGACAACACCACCGTTGTGGTCCAGATATCAAATAATGATGAGGCGGATTACAGAAAAGGGAATTGAGAACTATGTGTCCCGGTGTCCAGACAACAACCTTTATCTCAATGTCAAAGGAGATGGTGATCAACTTCAGGAAGTGAAGCGATACACACTCTAGTTTGCATTGACTGTGCCGACATAGAGATGATTGAGGACATCAAATTCCTAGGACTAAATATCACCAACAACTTCTCCTTGATCACCCATATTGAAGCAACGAGCAATGTCCCTACCCAACTCATAGATAAAACTCTCCCCTATTCGCTGTCTCTCTCCCCCTCTCTCATTCTCTCCATCCGCTCTCCCCTTCTCTCCCTTCCCTGTCCGTGTAACACCTTCCCTCCAGCACTTATTTAAAGTGAGAGCAGAATGCATTGGGCTCATAGGAAGGGATGTGTTATTGCCCGCGATACTGCCAGACATCACTTTGTATCTCGCTGTGGTATTCATGTCTTGCTGCAATCCACCTGTGGCCATGTGGTTATTGCGGGACTCCAGCTTAGTCCGGACTCCACTCCTGGCATCCGCAATGGCTTTGCATGGGTGGTAAATGGGTGGTAAATGGGTGGTAAATAGATTTTTTGTGCTGCTCGGCATTGCTGGACTTGTGCCGGCAGTGGGTTATTCAGGTCATCTGCAGAGTCCTGGAATATGGACCAGTGCACCAACCCAGAGCAGTCGCAAAGGATTCATCTGTTTCCTCACACCAGCACTGCACCATCATCCCGCTTCAGTTTCTGCTTGTAGGCAGGAAGCAGAAGCAGGGCCCGGTGGTCATGATAATTGCTCGTTTCTAAGATTCACCCCAGTCTAGTTTCAGTAAAAACACTGAAGCAAGCACTTGAATCAACTAAATTATATTTTACAAAAAGCGGATCACAGATCACACACTGTACCTATCCCACGACGGGTTTGATCCTTGCGCCATCTGTTCAAGCCCTCTAGGTCTCATGCAGACAGAGGCACTCCAGAAAGGTACGCGGTCCTGAGCACACTTCCAGAAGATATTCACACTTCCAGAAGACAACTTACTTTTATATGTCCCACGAACTCGAGGGCCGAACCACACGGGGGTTGTCTCTTAATCACCCAATTACACATGTCGATTAACCCCATACATAACAGGCATTTCCCTAACCCAATGATACAACAGTTCAATACATTGTATTCACAAAGGACTTCGAGATGATTTCAACTTGGAAACATTTACCCTGATTACCAGAACTCTCAGACAAGGCTCAACACCTCATCCAATCAACACTTAGCAGAGTCCGACTCTGCAACATTATTTACAAGCTATTTACAAGGTGTATGTCTGGTTTGCACCCATCCAACCCATTCCATGCATTTACTACCAGATTGACAGGGTTTGCAAGGCTTCCCATTCTTTGCTTGCAAATTGTATCTAAGTTCCAGACTCCCTGGCACCTCTCGCAGCCTGTCCCATCTCTGCAGAGAGCAATTCCACTTTGACCAAATCTCCTAGCAAACCATTTGAAGTCCTACCTGCTCCAATTTAACCAGGATTAACATTCCTTCATTTTATCATTATGATAATCCATCATAAATGATAACCAAAGTGCCTCCGTAATCAGGTAACCAGATAGACATAAGTGTGCTTTACATTTCCCATTAACACAGAATGATGATGTTCCTTCTCAGAATCTTGTAAAGCGTCCCGAGTTTGCATGGGCATGAGTTCACACGTCCTATCTGAGGAGTCTTTGAATCTCATAGTTTCCATAGCTACTCTACTTTTTCCCCTTAACTCACAGAGTTCAATATCCTTCTCCTTGGTGAATACCGAAGAAAAGAAATTGTTCAATATCTCCCCCATCTCTTTTGGCTCTGCAGATAGCTGTCCATTCTGGTTCTCTAATGGTCCAATTTTATCCCTCGTTATCCTTTTGCTATTAATATAGCTGTAGAAACCCTTTGGGTTTACTTTCACCTTTCTTGCCAAAGCAACCTCATATCTTCTTTTAGCCTTCTAATTTCTTTCTTAAGATTCTTTTTACATTCTTTATACTCCTCTAGCACCTCATTTACTCCATGTCTCCTATAATTATTGTAGATATCTCTTTTTCGAAACAAGTGTCAATTTCCCTTGAAAACCATGGCTCTTTCCAATTTTTACTATTTCTTTTCAACCTAACAGGGACATAAAGATTCTGTACTCTTACAATTTCCCCTTTAAATGTACTCCATTTCTCTTCTACATCCTTCCCATGAAACAAAGTGTCCCCAATTCACTCCATTAAATCCTTCCGCATTCCCTCAAAGTTAGCCTTTCTCCAATCAAAAACCACCACCCTAGGTCCAGTTCTGACTCTCTCCATAATTATATTGAAACTAATGGTATTGTGATCACTGGTCCCGAAGTGCTCACCAACGCATACCTCCGTCACCTGACCTGCCTCATTTCCTAACATGAGGTCCAGCACTGCCCCTTCTCTGGTCGATACCTCTATATACTGCTGCTAAAAACTATCCTGTACACATTTTACAAACTCCAAACCATCCAGGCCCTTTACAGAATGTGTTTCCCAGTCTATTTTTGGAAAATTGAAATCTCCCACAATCACTACCTTGTGCTTACTACTAATATCTGCTATCTCCTTACATATTTGCTCTTCCAATTCTCGCTCTCCATTTGGCGGTCTAAAAGTGTTGCTACACCGTTCCCACTTCTCAGTTCCACCCAAATAGCCTCCCTAGACGAGCCCTCTAATCTATTCTGCCAAAGCACTGCTGTAATATCTTCTCTGACAAGCAATGCAACACCTCCCCCTCTGGTCCCTCCAATTCTATCACACCTGAAGCAACGAAATCCTGGAATATTTAGTTTCCAATCACAGCCCTCCTGCAACCATGTTTCACTGATTGCCACAACATCGTATTTCCAGGTGTCAATCCAGGCTCTAAGTTCATCCACCTTACTTACAATGCTCCTAGCATTAAAATATACACATTTTAGACACCCACCATCCCTTATTCTCTGTCTATTATCTTTTTCATCTTTCTCGCCTACATTTTGGATCCGAGTGCTTCCCTTCTCTGCCTCTTGCCCCACACCCTGACCCCTAGCCCCTCTCCCCAGCCTTTCTAGTTTAAAGTCTCCCCAGTAGCCTTTGCAAATCTCCCTGCCAGGATATTGGTCCCCCTCGGGTTCAAGTGCAACCCGTCCTTTGTGTACAGATCATGCCTTCCCCAAAAGAGGTCCCAGTGATCAAGGAACTTGAATCCCTGCCCACTGCACCAGTCCCTCAGCCACGCATTTATCCTCCACCTCATTTCATTCCTACTCTCACTGTCACGCGGCACAGGCAGTAATCCTGAAATCGTTACCCTTTTGGTCCTTCTCCTTAACTTTCCCCCCCAACTCCCTAAATTCTCCCTTCAGGACCTCGTCACTTTTTCTGCCTATGTCATTGGTACCTATGTGTACCACAACATCAGGCTCCTCTCCCTCCCTTATCAGAATCTTTTGGACACGTTCTGACACATGCGAGACCCTGGCACCAGGGAGGCAAACTACCATCCGGGTCTCCCGACTGCGTCCACAGAATCGCCTATCCGACCCCCTAACTATAGAGTCCCCTATTACAATTGCCCTCCTCTTTTTGCTACCCATCTTTACTTCCCGAGTTTTTGTGGGTGTAAACTCCCTCCATCTGTGTTCCTGCCCAGTCTTCCATTATGTTCCACAGTCGAACCTAAACCCTAGAAAAATACTAAGAAGCTGGATTCAAAGCAAGTTACCATTATACACACATGCTTTCCCACGCACTCGCTATTTCTATTTCACTTGAACCGAGCCCTATTCTATTATCTATTGAACATATTATATTGTATTCCTATCTGTTCCCAAACTACTCTTTAATATTCTAGGATTGACATTAAATCTCCTTCTTCATCCTCACACGGTGGTAGTATGCATATCTGGTGACAAGAAATCATAAAAAATTTAAACTGGGGTCAGTCCAGATTCCCCTAAAGGCGTGACTTTAATTTGAAGCAAACCATGATAAATGTTCCAATTTAACCAAATTCAGTCTCAGCCTTCAATTTATTATTCCGTATTTCAATGCCCATCTCTTCTTCATTCCACAGTATTGTAGCCGATAATTCAATTCCCTTACAATTCCTGTGGAAATCCCAGCTGTTCAAATTTAAACAGTCAATTTCGTTTTGCTATTAATTTTATCGTAAGTCCAATCAAAAATGCCAAATCCATCCAGGGACAATTTATTTTCACCATGATAATATAAGCATCTTTACCGCCAAGGGTTAAACAATTCAAATTCATCGGACGAACACACATCAGCTCTGCTATCTATATAATTAAAAGTCTGATCTTGAACACTTCCTGTTTGCACTGCATATTGATTTTTGAAAAAGCGCTACCACTTACAGCTGTGATTTTTGGCCATCTTACTCAGAGTCCCCCTCTGTTGCGCAGGACAAGAGGATTTTCCCCATCGATGAAAGATAAAATACTTATTAATGTTTAGAATATGTTGAGATTCACTCTCCTGTCAATCACGCCATGAAGGCCACGCCCCTTCCGGTGGGAGAGGGCGGGACTATAAAATCCTGAAGTGTGGACGTGCCTCAGTCGCTGCAAGATGGGGGATGTAGAGATCACGAATCTCATTCTGAGCTGTGAATCAACTGAACACTGAAAACATGCCCACTAAACTGGGTGTGGTTTTATGTCCTTTAATGCGGTGCTTCCAAACTGTGCTTGGAAGGAATAAATGTTTCACTGTGCCTTTCATAAATTGAACACAAACATGAACCACAGCAGTCATCACTGTGGTGGAAGGCACAAAATTTGGCCAGTCCTCCTCCATTTCCTCCCGTGGTCGGGACCTCAACCCTCTGCAGCCGCTGCTGCGGGCATCCACATGAGTAGATAGGTAAAGTCCCGATAAGTCCAGAATCGGTGCGTCCCCACCAGCGACCGCGGCTTCAGGTTGGTGTAGGCTGCAGGCCGGCGGTCGAAGATCTAATGACCCTGCCGCGCTGCAGCGGGAAGCACCGCAGACCACAGGGCCGGCAGTCGGAGCTCGTCTCCAGGGGTCCCCGGCAAGGGACCCCGCTCTTGATGGTAAGTCCCGTCGCGCCCGCGGTAGTAGGAGGCCGCGGGCCGGAGGTCGGAGCTGTCCTCCTCCCGGGTCCCCAACGAGGGATCCCAGGCTGTGGACGCAGCGCCGGCTGGAGCTCTGCAGACCGCGGCTTCAGGCTGCCGCATACCAGCGAACGGAACGCTCCCCTCCGGCGACCCTCGGCGAAGGCTGGCCGGCTCCACGACGAGAGTCCGCGCTGCGCCCGCCGCTGAAACCCCGGGCACGTCTCCGGGAAAGGCCACACCGATCCTCGATGTTAGGCCACGGGGAGGCGACGTGGAAAAAGTCGCCTCTCCGTGGAGGAGGCGACCGAAGCTGTTTCCCCCTTACCCCCCCCCCCCCCACACACACACACACAGGAAACACAGAGAACCACCAAAAACACACATTAGGACAGACTCAATAAATTAAAAAATGTCAAGTATAAAAAACTAACAGGGCTGCCGGCTTGCAGCGCCCCACCGACCTATCCCCTAGGCCCCTCATTCACGGCCGGCTGCAGGACGGTCCCCCCCCCCCCCTCGAGCCCCTGACAGCCCCGCACGACGCCGCCCCTATCCATGGCTGCATGACGCCCCCCCCCCCCCACCCACAGCCTCCGGGTGCCCCCGCCTGACGCCGTCCCATTCCATCGGCTGCAGGACGCTCCCCCCCGACCCTGGCAGCCCCCTCCTAAAGCGCTCTTCCCCCTCAACCGGCCCCCTCCTGAAGCCGTCCCGTCACCAGCTGCAGGATGCTCCCCACTGGTCCCCACCTGAAGCCGGTCGGGAGCAGGAGCGGCAGCGGCAGGCCACGGCAATGATAACCCACGGCAGCGGGTGGCCACAGCAGCGCTCCCCCTCCCGGCTCTCGACAGGCCCCGCCTGAAGCTCCACCTCCCCCATCGGCCACCGACAGCTCCCGCCTGACGCCGTCCCCCTCCGCCGGCTGCAGGACGCTCCCCTCCACTCCCCACCCCCACCCCTACCCCCACCGCCCCCCGCCTGAGGCCGCCCCATCCCAGGCTGCGGGATGCTCCCTGCCTGAAGCCGATGAGGAGCATCCCGCAGCTGGGGACGGGGATGGTTAGAGGGGGCAATTGGGGGTTATGGGTGAGTGTTGGAATATTGCGTTGGGGTAACGGGTTGCGTTGGGGGAACGGATGAGTGGTGGAATATTGCGTTGGGGAATGGGTTGCATTGGGGTACCAGGCCTCTCATGTGACTGGTACCCAACGGACCCACTTAGTCTAGTATACTTATTAAGACTCTGATCTTGTACGTGTGTATATGTAGGTGTCTTTTCATCTTCGCAAAAAAACTACTCAGTTACTATAACATTTTTACATACACCAGTTTACATATTTCCCGTCGAGGCCGGGAACAACTTATCTGTACATTTCATGCTTTATTTCTCGACTTATTACTGATTAAAGTTTAAAAACGTCAAAAGACTCTGAATTTAAAATGACCAACTTTTGCTGATGACGTCACAATGGCTCTGCTTGGAGCTGCCTCACACACAGAATATTCCACTTGCTATCCACAATCCCACACCCCGCGGGCTATCCACAATCCTCCACCTGGGTTATTCACACCCTCCCCTCCCCTCCCAGGTTATTCACACACCCACCCACCCCTGAATATTCACACTCCCCTCCCCTGTCTATTCACTCCCCCCAGATAATTCACACTCCCCCCCAGATCATTCACACCCTCCCTGGGATATTCACACCCACCCACCCCCCCAAAAGGTAGCCAACACCCGCCCTTTCCCTCTACCCCCTCCCTGTCCCTCTCTATCCCTCCCCTCCCCCATCCTCTCCGTCTCAATGTCCTCTGTCTCTACCCCCTCCCACTCTACCCTGCACTGTCTCTGCCCCCATCCTCTCTGACCCCCTCCCTCTCTGACCCCTCCCTCTCTAACCCCCCTCATGCTTTATTTCTCGACTTATTACTGAGTAACGATTAAAAACGTCAAAAGACATTGAATTTAAAACGACCAGCTTTCGCTGATGATGTCACAATGGCTCTGCTCGAAGCCGTCTCACACACAGAATCTTCCACGTGCTTCGAGTGACATCACCCCTCCAATACCCCTCCCCCCCGGGTTATCCACCCCCCTCCCCGGGTTATTCCCAGTACCACTCCGGGTTATTAACACTGCTCCCCGGGGTTATGCACACTCCTCCCTCCCCCTGGCTTATTCACACTGCCGGGTTATTCTTACCTCTGCTACCTCAAAAAGGCAGCCAACACACCCCCCTCTATGACCTCCCTCTCCCTCTACCCGCTCCACTTCCACCTCCCTCTCTACCCCTCCCCCTCCATCTCTAGCCCTTCCCTCTCCCGCTCTAGCTGCTCAAGCACTGTTGGGGACTAATGGATAGGGTGGGGAATGGGGGAACAGGAGCAAATTAATAATATTATAATATCAAGGAGGGACTGGTGTGTGTGTTTGTGTGTGTGAATAACACGGAATGGACATCTACTCCACGGTGAGTCCCCTTGATGTGGCTGCTGCCAAATTGTTTACCTTTTTTTAAAGTTTGTCTTCACAAAATGAATGTTGGTTGTCAGGTGGCTGCTTGCTGCACAATTGTTTGCCTCGCCTTTTTTAAAAAAAGGTTAAGTTCACAAAATGAATTTTGGTAGTCTGGTGGCTGCTTGCTGCCTAATTGTTTGCCTTCCCCTTTATTTTAAAGTTTGTGTTCACAAAATGAATTTTGGTTGTCACGTGGATGCTTGCTGCCCATTTGTTTGCCTTCCCCTTTTTAAAAAAAGTTTGTGTTCGCAAAATGAATTTTGGTTGTCGGCTGGCTGCTTGCTGCCCAATTGTTTGCCTCGCCTTTTTGAAGGGTTTGTGTTCACAAAATGGATTTATGTTGTCAGGTGGCTGCGGCCCAATTGTGTGCCTCGCCTTTTTAAAGAGTTTGTGTTCAC
>CM069166.1:19164182-19256682 GCA_035221665.1 Okamejei kenojei | reverse complement strand
AGGTCACTCATGATCTTGCACACCTCTATAAGGTCTCCTCTCAGTCTCTTACTCTCCAAAGAAAAAGGCCCAGCCCATCCGGTCTCTCCCCATAATGCAAACTCCAAACCCAGGTAGCATCCAGGTGACTCTTTGATGTGCCCTTTCCAGTTTAAGGGCATCCTTCCTATAGCTGTGTGACCAGAACTGCACACAGTTCTCCAAGTGTGGTCTCACCAACGACTTGTACACTTGCATCATGATTCTCCTTCTACAATGTTGCCTGACCTGCTTGGTGTCTCCAGCATTGTGTACATCCCTTTTGCTCACCATGGAACATCTAAACCTCAAACCTGTGGAATTCTCAGTAATACAACAGTAAGTTTGTTTCTCAAAAACATTGGTAATTCTCTTGTCCCATCCATAAACCAGAAGATTCTATCCTGCAAAACTCGAGGATATTCTTCACTGATTACACATGGGAAAAACCTCTCCTTTCCAAACGGGTAAATCTTTTCTGCTCTAAACATTGGCAATCCCGTATCACCAAACATGGTAAAATCAAACGGTGATCATCTCCCCAAAACGATCCATCCGAAAATGTCAACTGATGCTGAGCGGAGATCGCTGGTGTGTCAATGAAGGAATATCAATGATATCTGGAGACGGTCAAACAACTGCAGAAGGCAAAGTACATTAACTGGGGCTGGCCCATTAATGCCCATTGAGGATGGAGGCTCAAGGAGAAGGGATGATGGGGAAACGATGATAACTGGGTTTAGCTCACAGACCCTTCGACACCGAGGCTTGTGACTAGCGCTGTGCCTCAGGGATTGGCGCTGGACCCATTGCTGTTGGTTATCTATATCAACAACTTGGAAGAGAATGTACAAGGCATGATGAGTAAGTTTGCAGATGACACTAAATATATGGTATCATAGAGAGTGGAGAATGTACAAGGCATGATGAGTAAGTTTGCAGATGACACTAAATTTATGGTATCATAGAGAGTGAAGATTGTTATCAAGAATGACAGTGGAATCTTCATCAGCTGGACCAGCGAGCTGAGGCAAGGCAGATGGAGTTTTATTCAGATAAGTGGCAGGTGTTGGATATTGGGAAGTCAAACCAGGGCAGGACTTTGATGGTGAATGGTAGGGCTCTGGGGAGTGTTGTACAGCAGAGCCCTAAGAGCTAATTCTAACTCTCTCTTTAAAACATCCAGTGATTTGACCTCCACTGCCTTCTGTGACAGAGAATTCCACAGATTCACAACTCTCTGGGTCAAGAAGTTTTTTCTCACTAGTTTTTGTCCTAAATGGCCGACCCCTTGTTCTTAAACTGTCACCCCAGGTTCTGGACTCCCCCAACATTAGGAACATTTTCCTGCATCCAGCCTGTCCAATCCTACAAGAATGCCGTATGTTTCTATAAGATCCCCTCTCATCCTTCTAGATACCAGTGAATACAAGCCCAGTCGACCCATTCTTTCATCATATGTCAGGCCCGACATACCGGGAATTAACCTCGTGAACCTACGCTGCATTCCCTCAATATGAAACATTGGTGAGGTTGCGCTGGGAATATTGTCTTCTGTTTTGATCATCCTGCTATAGGAAGAATGTGATTCAGCTGGAAAAAATGCAGAGAATGTTAATGAGGCTGCAACCCAGTCTCAATAGCCCGAGGTGTAAGGAGGGATTGGACAGACTACATTCCTTGGAGCGCAGCAGCAGGTTGTGGCTTGTTCTTATAGAAGTGTATAAATCATGGGGGAATAGCTAGGGTGAATACACAGAGGCATTTTCCCAGGATAGGGGAAGCAAGAAATAGAGGGAATACATTTATGGTGTGAGGGGAAAGATTTAATAGCAGCCTAAGGGGCAAATGTTTTCACACAGAGGATTGTGGGAAGAGGGTATGAGCTGCCAGAGAAGGTAGTTGAGGTGAATACAATAACAGCATGTCAGAAACATATGGATAGTTACAGTACATGGACAGGAAAGGTTTTAGTGGTGTATGGGCCAAATTGGGCCATCTTAGACATCTTGGTCAGCATGGATGAGTTGGGCAGAAGGGCCTGATTCACTGCTGTATGACTCTGACTTTCTATGAGTCACTTGTTGAAGCAACATTGACCACAGTAGGGATGAGGTTGACTGTGAATGGTCAATCGGTACTAACTGGGGAGGAAACGTCAGTGTAAATAAAGGATGGACAATCACCGCTGGCCGGGCTGGGTGGGGATCACATTAACAAGAAACACCAACATGAGAACAACCGTGGAGTGAAGCTCTCACCTCGTGGAGATGGGCCTCCCTCTGCTCAGCCGTGTCCAGCTCACTCTGCCCAATGTACAACACTTGGACTCGGTCGATCATCTTTTCACACTCCTCATCCCACCAGTCTGGAAGATCAAGAGAGGTCTTTAGTCACTGCTGTCTGAGCAAGGCCCACAGGCAGCAACACGGACAGTGTGGGGGTGGTGGGGACAAGATCACATCCCAGTCTACCCCGGCCCCTCTACTCCAGGGCAGCAACACGGACAGTGTGGGGGTGGTGGGGACAAGATCAGACCCCTCTACTCCAGGGCAGCAACACGGACAGTGTGGGGTGGTGGGGACAAGGTCACATCCCAGTCTACCCCGGCCCCTCTCCAGGGCAGCAACCCAGTGTGGGGGTGGGGACTCTACCCCGGCCCCTCTACTCCAGGAACATTCGATGCTGTAATGAACACTCACTGCCTCCCACCACCCCCCTGAGAAAGAAAAGATTTGTAAAAGATGTTTAAAAGACATTTGTGCAGGTACATGAATGGGAAAGATTCAGAGGGCTATGGCCAGACAGAGGTAAATGGGAGCAGCTTGGATTGAGCATCTTGGAGGGCTTGGACAAGTTGGGCCGAAGGGCCTGTTTCTGTGCTGTGTGGCTCCACGACTCACACTTGGACTACTAGTAACCCAGTCGAGTGGCGAGGAACAATCTCTCCCCTGACCCCCTGACCCTACCCTGGTGCTATGAGCAGAAGGGCTGGAGGAAGGGGATCCCCCCCGTGCTCCAGGAGACTTCTCCTGCAAACTCCAACCACTCTGATTATTAAGCAGACCATCAGCTGGCCTGATGTTTGGGCTCCGGGCAGAAAGGGAATCTGTGAACAGCTGTCCCAATGGTTCCTGCGAGATCTCAGCAGGTACCTGGTCCAATGTGTGGTTTGCATTCGGCATCCGACGGCTTGTCTCCCCTGCCTTCTGCACTTGTCCCTCTGCCCGCATCTGGAAGGAGAGAAGAGCTGAGTGAGACCTGGAGCAGTGGAAATGGCCCTGGGCCGGTAATGAGACCTTCCTGTTTCATCCCAGTGCCTCCAGGACCAGACTGGGTGATGGACTGATCAACAGATACAGAAAACCACTGAGATAGACTGTAGATGGAGAAAGGCTGAAGAACAGAGAGTTCTGTAGTACTCGACAAGGCAGGCAGCATCTGTCGAGGCTGAAATAGAACCAATGATTCAGGCAATTAAACTAGCCGTGATGTTCAAACATGCAACTTCCTCCTGAGAAACAGAGCAAAGGACTGGGGGAGAAATGGCGAGTTGTGCTGTGAGTGAACAGAAGAGAGAAGGGTGAATGAGGCATGGAAGTCCGAGAGTGAGACAGAGGATCAGGCGTGTGTGAACCATCGAGGTACAGTGTAAGATACGGACATCCACAGAGACAGTATGTGGACAGAGGTATGGATATGGACCTGGCCATGGAATAGTGAGCCTGTATAAGACCATAAGGCAATAAGATATAGGAGAGGAATTATACCATTCTGCCCATCGAGTTTGCTCTGCATTCGATTGTGGCTGATCGATTTTTCACTCTGAACCTCATTCTCTGCCTACTGCCCGTAGCCTTTGACACCATTACTAATAATGAGCCTGTCAAATTCTGCTTTAAAAATACCCAATGTCGGCCTTCACCGCCTTCTGTGGTAATGAAACCCACAGACTCACCACCTTCTGGCTAAAGACCTTCAGTCCCAGCTCCAATCATTTGCTGCACACACTCCCCCAGTCATCCTGAAGCCACACACTCCCCCACCACCCCGAGCCACGGATTGTGATCTCAAACCGCCGGCCTCCCCGTGTCCAGCACCCTACGCTGGTGGTCAGCCCCGGCTGTAATCCTCAGTGACGTCCCCGTCCACATCCATGGTCCACAACCCAGCACAACACTGACCCAAACATCCCCAGTGACCACTGATCTCCCCATGCTCACCACTGTCATCCCTCTCTCCCCCTCTCACCTCTCCCCCCCTCACTCTCAACCCTCCCCCCCCCCACTCTCACCCCTCTCCCACTCACTCTCAATCCTCTCTCTCCCCCCTCTCCCCCCCACTGTCACCCCTCTCCACCACTCTCAACCCCCCTCCCCCCACACTCCCCCCTCCTCCCACACTCCCCCCTCCCCCCACACGCACCCTTCATCCCCGCTCTCCTCTCTCCCCCTTCTCCCCACGCTCCCTCCTCTCCTCTCCCCCTCTCCATTCCCTCACCCACCAAACCCCAGGCCTCACTCACACCCTGTGCTCAGGCTGCCAACCCACCTCACATGGCCCCATGTACCACCATCAGACCCAGCGGCTTATGGTTGACTGCGGAAAAGGGCATCAAACGTTCCAGAGATGGGGACACTTTGGCAGAGGGGAGGGAGGAAGACCTGAGCCCGTCATTCACCCGCCCGCTGCACTGTGCGTCCAGCAGGTGAACAGGTGGATGAGAGGTTCCAGGGCACAGAGTAAGTGATTGAATGTCCCCACTGACACAAAACCTGGTACCTGAGGACGTGTCTCCCGCTGGGACAGAGGACGGTTCCTGAGTGGCTTCTCCAGTGGCCGGTCCTTCCGTCTCTTCCTTTGTGGATGTCTCCGGGTCTGGAATAAAGGAATAGAGATGGTGGAAGTGGAAAACAGAAACAGGGCATCAGACTGGGACAGAGGTCTGGGGAATAGATGTCGGGTGTGTGGAGAAACAGGGCATCAGACTGGGACAGGGGTCTGGGGAATAGTGAGCCGGGGGATACTGAGTGAGGGACACTGCTGGTCAATGGGAGATATCACGGTGTATCTCAGTCCACAGATGATCGTCCCAGTAATTGATACAGACTGTGACTCACCGGGGCCCAAGCACTTTGTCCAAAAGCCAATTCTCAATCCATGTCGGTGCAGCAGCATCTAAGGAGTGAAGGAGATAGGCAACGTTTCGGCCTGAAAAGTTGTCTATCTCCTTCGCTCCTTGGATGCTGCTGCACCCGCTGAGTTTCTCCAGCCTTTTGTGTACCCTCGATTTTCCAGCATCTGCAGTTTCTTCTTTAACTCTCAATCCATGTCAGTGTGTGAACAATTCCATGTGCTCTGACCTTGTTGACCAGCCTCTTGTGCAGGAATTTATTACAAACCCAGAAGTCTCTGGAATATGAGAGGAAACCGGAGCATCTGGTGAAACCCACGTGGTCATGGGGAGAACGTGCAGACTCCACACAGACAGCAGCTGAGCTCAGCATGGACCCTGGTTCTCTGGCTCTGTGAGGCAGCGGCTCTACCTGCTGCACCACTGCGCCACTTACTAAATGCCGTGTGAAACTACACAATCTACACTGGTTCCCCTCCTGTTCCACTGGTCATGTCGTCAGAGACCTGCAGTGACTGACAAACGTGAAACTCCTGTCCCGGCCCACACTGGCCGTGCGCAGTGCAAGGATTATTGCCACGGTATTGTGTACTCCAGTACAGCCCCACATGCTCGGCACGACTGATGCAGACAAGCACATTGTCACCACTATCACATCTTATTCCATTCACTCTCCCACACGCCCATTCACTCACTTACCCACCACCCGGCAACATCACATACTGACAGAGACCCCGGCCGTTTAGATGGGAAAGTGGGAATCAGACGTGGGCCAGTATCAATAGAACGTGGGAACATTGTATGTGGGAACGTGGGAAAGTATTTGCCTGCAATGTTAATGGGAACGCAGGGACAGTGTATTAGTGGGAGCACTGGGACAGGATGGTGGGGGATGGGTGGGACGGGCTAGGCTAGTGTCGGGCGAGAGGGATGGTTCCCGTGCTGGAGGGGTGGGGACGGGATGGGCCAGCGGTGTGTGTTGACTGGGCAGCTACACAGGGCAGTGATGCTGTGGCTCTGTTGCCTCAGGGTGTGTCAGGATCTCACTCCAGACATGGGTCCCTGCGGGATCATTGATCCTGAGGGTCAGGGAGGGCCGTCTGAAACTGTTCAATCTTCAATCTCACAGCCTTCGTGCAGCCTTCACTCATCACACCACGGCCCGCTCACCCCAGTCTCCCCTCTGCCCCCACTCCATCCCATCTGTCCCTCATTCCACCAATGCCCCACCATCACTACCCTAAACACCCACCCAGTCACCGTTACCCGCACCCCACGCTCACTCCCTCATCACTCTCACTCCCTTATCACTCTCACTCCCCCCCTTCCCGCTCTCACTCCCCCTCCTCACTCACTCCCCCTCCCTGCACTCACCCACTGAACTATCATTCCCTCCCCGCTCTCACTCCCCCTCCCTGCACTCACCCCCTGAACTGTCATTCCCTCCCCGCTCTCACTCCCCCTCACTCTCGCTCCCTCCCCGCCCTCACTCCCCCTCCCCGCACTCACCCCCTGAAATCTCATTCCCTCCCTGCTCTCATTCTGCCCCCCAGCTTTTAAGTCCAGCCTGCTTAATCTCTCCCTATAGCCCAGACCCTTGAGTCCAGGGAAATCTTCTTTTCACCCTTTCCAGCTTGACAACATTGTACCTATAACATGGTGCACAAATCTGAACAGAATACACTAAATGCAGCCTCACCAACTTCTTGTACAACTGCAACATGACTTACCAACTTCATACACAATACTCTGACTGATGAAGGCCAATGTGCCAAAATACTTTTTGACCACTCCATCTACCCGTGACGTTACCTTCATGGAACTATGTTTCTGCTCTCCAAGATGCCTCTGCTCTTCCCAGAGATCTGCCATTCACTGCCTAGGTCCTGCCCATGTTAGACTTCCCAAAATGCAACGCCTCATATTTCTCTGTATTAAATTCCATCAAACATTTCTCAGCCCACCTGGCCAACCGATCAAGATCCTGCTGCAATGTTTGACAACAATCTTCACTATCTGCAATACCATCCACTTTTTGCATCATCTGCAATGTTGCTAATCTTGCCATATACATTCTCATCTAAATTATTGAGTAACGGGCTCAGCACCAAACCCTGATGTTAGGACCTTCAGCACCTCTTCGACCCTAATACTGACTGCTCTCGAGACACTTCCATTGACTGCCCCATGTTCCTCAATCCTCCGATTGCTCGCTATTTTAAAACAGAGGAGAAATACTAATTGAGGACCTTGCCCATCTCCTGTGGCTCCACACAGAGTTGACTGTTTTGATTCCTGATGGGCCCCACTTTCTCTCTGGTTACCCATTTTCCTTTAGTTTAGTCTAGTTCATTATTGTTAGATGTTCCGGGGTACAGTGAAAAGCTTTTGTTTGTGTGCTATCCAGTCACAAGTCGCAGGACTCCAGACTGAAAAACAACCTTCCTTCCATGAAGCCAATTCCATATCCAGTCAGCTAGCTCTCACTTGATCCCATGTGATCTAATCTTCCAGAGCAGCTTACCATGCAGAACCTTATCAAAGCATTTCCTGAAGTCTATATGAACAACGTCTACAGCCATAGCTATGTATGTCACCTCCTTCAAATATCAATCAATTTAGTAAGACTCGACCGCCCACGTACAAAACCATGCTGACTATCCCTAATTAGCCCCTGTTTATCAAAATGCATATATATCTTATCCCTCAGAATCCTCTCTTATCTCCAACAGATGACCTAACTTACCTCGCACAGATCATATACGCTATAATTCCCAAGCTTTTCCTGGGTCTAATGATTCAGATATCTCAGCTAGGGATCCCACAATTTCTTCTCTATTGGAGTGAAATGAAGTGGAATTCATTGTCGCAGACGGCTGTGGAGGGCAAGTCATTGAGTATTTGCAAAGCGGAGTATTTGTAAAGCGGAGTATTTGTACAGCTTCTTGATTATTTAGGGTGTCAAAGGTTATGGGGAGAAGGCAGGAGAATGATGTTGAGAGGAAAAGATAGATCAGCCATGATTGAATGGTGGAGTAGACTGGATGGGCCAAATGGCCTAATTCTGCACATGACTCATGAACTTCTCACATTTCCCACACTGTCCACAGATATATCTGATCAGGCCTGGGAGATGTATCCACCTTCATTTGCCATAGGATGTTCAAGATGTCCTTGACTGTATTACAGACTGTCCTCAAGACATCAGCATTACCTGTCCCAGGTCCTCCATGTCTTTCTCAGTGATAAAAACAGAAGAGAAATACTCCTGGAGGACCTTGTCCACCTCCTGTGGTTCCACACATAGTTTCCCACTTTGGTTTCTGAGGGGCCTTATTATCTCTATAGTTGAGCCGGACTCTTTCTCTCAAAGTACGTATGTATAAAATATTTTTGGATTCTCTGACCCCTTTCAACCTTCTGCCCCGTGGATCACAAACAGTGGGGTTAAGCAACAACACATCATCCAAAATAATTCTCAACACTGGTGACCCACATGAATGTGTTCTCAGTCCCTAAATACATTCCCTATACAATGATGACTGTGGGGCCAAATTCTGCACTAACTCCATCCACAGGTTTGCAGATGACAGCAAGGTGGTGGCCGGATGCATCATGAACAATGATGGGATGGAACATACGAAGAAAATAAAGAGCTTAATAAAATGTTGTCACGGCAACAACCTGTCCCTGGATGTCAGCAAGTTGAGGGAGCTAGTTACCGACATCACGAAGGGTGGTGGAGTATATGCCTCAAACAGCATCAATGGTGCTGAAGTGGATATGTGTTAGAGCAGGGTAAAACAGGGCCAGGAGATAACTCTGGCCAATAGCATTAAGGACAACCCCAAGAGATGTTATAATTAGATAATGGGGAAAAGGGTAACTAGAGAGAGAGTGGGACCCCTCAGGAATCAAAGCGGTCAACTCTGTGTGGAGCCACAGGAGATGGGCAAGGTCGTCAACGAGTATTTCTCCTCTGTATTTACCGAGGAGAAAGACAGGAGGATTGAGGAACTCAAGTGTCTTGAGACCTGTCAGTGTTATGGTCCAAGTGATGCTGAAGATACTATCGTGTATGAAGATAGACAAATCTCCAGGGCCTGATCAGATATATCCGTGGAAATTGTGGGAAACCAGAGAGGAAATTGCGTCAGCCTTGATTAATATTTATGAGTAGTCTTTAAATACAGGACAGGTGTCGGAAGACTGGATGGTGGCAAATGTTGTGACTAAAAAGGTCAATGAGGGAAGAGCTATAGATGTTGTATGAATGGAATTCAGTAAAGCATTCGACAAGTATCCTCATGGTAGGCTGCTCTGGAAGATTAGATGGAATGGGATCCAAGGAGAGATAGCTGAATGGATAGAAAATTGGCTTCATGGAAGGAAGCAGAGGGTGATGGTGGAAGGTTGCTTCTCGGACTGGAGGACTGTGAATACTGGTGTGCCTCAGAGTTTGGTGCAGGGCCCGTTACTGTTTGTCATCTGTATCAATGATTTTGATGAGAACACACATGGCAAGATTAGCAAGTTTGCAGATGATACAAAAGTGGGTGGTTTTACCAATAGTAAAGGTTGTGAAAAATTGCAGCAGGATCTTGATCGATTGGGCAGGTGGGCTGAGGTTGATGGAATTTAATACAGAAATGTGAGATGTGGAATTTTGGGAAGTCTAACATGAGCAGGACCTAGACAGTGAATGATAGTGCTCCAGGGAGTGTTGTGGAGCAGTGGGTCTAGGAGTGTAGGTGCAGAGTTCCCTGAAGGTGGAGTTACATGTAAATCGGGTGGTCAAAATGGCTTTTAGCACATTGGCCTTTATCAGCCAGAGTGTCGAGTATATAAGTTGGGAGGTCATGTTGCAGTTGTTTACGACGTTGGTGAGGCCACAATTAGAGTATTGTGTTCAGTTCTGGACACCGTGTTATAGGAAAGATGTTGTCAAGCTGGAAAATATAGAGAGAAGATTTACAAGGATGTTGCCAGAGCTAGATGACTTTATTCTTTGGAGCACAGGAGGATGAGGGGTGATCTTCTAGAGGTGTCTGAGATCATGAGAGGAATTGATCGGGTAGATGCAGTCTCTTGCCCAAAGTAGGTGAATTGAGGACAGAGGTTGAAGGTGAAGGGGAAAAGATTTAATAGGAATCTGAGGGGTAACGTTTTCTCACAATGGGTGGTGGATGTATGCAACAAGCTGCCAGAGGAGGAAATTATGGCAGGGTTCATCCCAACATTTAAGAAACAGTTAGAGAGGCACACGGATAGGACAGGCTTGGAGTAATATGGACCAAATGCTGGCAGGTGGGGCTAGTGTGGCTGGAACATGTTGGCCGGTATGGGCGAGTTGTTTCCACGCTATATCACTCTATGACCCCATGACAGAGTTTAGGACAAGTGAAAATGTGTGAGTGGGTTTGGTACCTGAGGATGTGTCTCCCTCTGGGACAGAAGCTGAATCCTGGACGGATTCTCCAGTCGATGATCCCTGGGTCTGTTCCACTATGGACATCTGGGGATCTGGAATAAAGGAACAGAGACATGGGAATGTGGCAACACTACAACAGGTCATCAGACAGTCAGCGGAGTTTGGGAATTGGAGGACTGGCTCTGTGGAGAGAGCAGCATCATCAAGTCTCCTTTCACCCACTCTCCTTCTGAAATGTCTCTCCACATCACTCCCCTCAGTCCGAGTCGGGGTGAATTTCAGCGGCTGGCCACAGTCACAGATTATAGAGCACGGAAACAGGCCCTTCAGCCCAACTCATCCATGCCGCCACATCTCAGCTAGTTCCATTTGCCCACATATCTGCCCAAATTCTTCTAAACCTTTCCCATCCTTGTAAATGGTGTTATTATACTGCCTCCACTATCTGCTCTGAAAAATGTAGAAACAAAGACTGCAGATGCTGGTTTATACCAAACATATCACAAAAAACCTAGCGGGTCAGACAGTATCTGTGTAAAAAAGGATGGGTGTAATTTCGGGTCGCTATTGCTCTTCAGTCTGAAGACGTGTCCCGACCCGGAACGTCACCCATCCTTTCTCCAAAGCTGCTGTCTGACCCGCTGAGTTACTCCAGCTTTTTGTGTCCATCTCCAGAGAAAACAATCCAGCATTGTCCAATCTCTCCTTAAAGCTAATGCCCTCTAATCCTGGCCGATTCTCTGGAGAAAGACTCAAAAGGCAGGAGTAACTCAGTGAGACAGGCAGAGCATCTCTGGAGAGAAGGAATGGGTGACAATTTGGGTTGAGACCCTTCTTCAGACTGAGAGTTAGGGAAGAGGGAGACTGGAGATATGGAAGGCTGTGTGAAAACAACAGATCAAAGCAGACTATGACAAGCAAAGTTAGACACAAAATGCTGGAGCACCCTCAGCGGGACAGGCATCTCTGGAGAGAAGAAATGGTCAAGCAAATGTTGAATGGTTCATTGTTAGCGGGGGAAGGGGGGGGGGGAGATGATGACAAGGCATAATATCAGTAAAATCAATCAGGAGGACAGTGAAACGAGTCAGAGAACGAGGGTGGGGGAGGGACGGAGAGAGTGGAAAAGCAAGGGTTATTAGAAGTTAGAGAAATCTATTATCAAACCACTGGGTTGTAAGCTGCTCTAACAAAATATGCTGTTTCTCCAATTTGTGTTGGGCCTCACTCTGACAGTGGAAGAGGCCCAGGACAGAACGGTCAGTATAGGAATGTGAGGAGGAGTTAATGTGTTTAGCAACCGGGAGATCTCGTTGGCCTTGGCGGACTGTGCCGAGGTATTTTGGAGGTGTTTTCTCTGGGTTGTCGGGGCTAAGTATGGATCAGACAGAAGTATATAAAATTATGCAGCAATGATGGGGTAGACATTTAGTACGATAGTGGATATTACGTTTTTTGGTTGGGCATGTGTGTGTGCAGGAAATGTAGGGATATGGATCACGTGCAGGCAGAGGTTTAAATTGGCATCATGTTCGGCACGGACTTTGTGGGGTGATGGGCCTGTTCCTGTAATGTCCTGTTTAGTTTAGTTTAGTTTGGAGATACAGCGTGGAAACAAGGCCCTTCAGCCCACCCAGTCTGCACTGACTAGCGACCCCCCACGCTAACACTAAACTACACACTATACTGCAAACCGCTGGGCCACCGTGCTGCCTTTTTCTATGTTCCATGCTCCCCACCACTGATACCTGAGCTTGCAGACCCTGCTGGGTCACGAGTTAAACCCAGACCAGAGTCTCCAGTCCCTGCGCCCTGGGGTTCCAGAGTTGTGTCCAACAGTGGATCTGGAAGAGGAGAGAGGAGGAGGGACAAGGAGGGTAAATGAGTAAAAACACATTGAACAGCTGATCAGGAGGGAAGTCAGCTGCAGAGACCAAGAGTCACCAGTCCGTGCTGACAGCAACACACACCAAATCTCACAGGTCCCACATCTCACCTGTAACATTACACACTCCTCCAACACGCTCCACGCCACGCTTCCTTGTTCCTCCTCGACTCCTACAGAGCTCTATCCCTGGATCCTGACTAAATCCATCCTTTTCCCAACTCACTCACACCCCTCGCCCAATCCGTGCACACGCTCACTCGCTTCACCATTCAGCCCCTGCCCCCGAGTGTCAGTCAGTCACCAAAATACATTCTCCACAAGCTCTCCACTGACTTTCCCCCTCCTCCCGCAATCTCCAGTCACCCACTCACTCCTTAGGGCAGCACAAGGGGCAGCCGTAGAGTTGCTGCCTCTCTGCGCCAGAGACCCGAGTTAGATCCTGACTACGGCTGCTGTCTGGGCGGAGTTTGCACCTTCTCCATGTAACCGCGTGGGTTTTCCCCGGGTGCTCCGGTGTCTCTCACACTCCAAAGACGAACAGGTTTGTAGGTTAATTGGCTGTGGTATAAATTGTAATTGTCCCAGTGTACAGGATAGTGCAAGTGTACGGGGATCACTGGTCAGCGCGGAATCAGTGTCAACGGTCGAAGGGCCTGTTCCCGTGCTATACCTGCCCTTCTCTTCCACTATACTCACATTTCTATTTGCCCTCCTCCCCTCTCCACACTGTCCCACATCCACCCTCCCCTGGGGTCCGCTCCCACCAATGGATTCCTGGCCCATCTCCCCAGTCTCCCTCCTGCCACCTCCACCCCAAGACCACACCTCCCTCTACCCCCAGCACCAACCTTCCAGACCTCCCCCTCCCCACTCCCCCACTCCCACCTCCCCTCACCCCAGACATCCGCCTCGCCTTTTCCCAGCCTCCCTCCATCACCCAATTCCAAGCCTCCCACAAACCCCTACTCCCCATCTGATCGCACGTCTCCCTCCCCCCACTCCACACACCCTCCCCCAACCCACACCCCCTTCCCCGCCTGCACTCCCCCAGTCCAGACCCCCTCCTTCCCTCTCTCTCTCTCTCTCTCTCTCTCTCTCTCTCTCTCCAGATTTCCTCACCCCACACCCCAGCCTCTCTCCTCCATCTCCTCAATGCCGTCATTCTCCCCTGCCCTTTCCCCACCAGCACGGACGTTTGCGGTCAGAAAAACAATCTCTCCAGCAATACCTGAGCTTGTATCTGGTTCTGGGACAGTGGACACATCCTCCCGGGGTTCAGCTGTTGTTTCCTGGGGTTCGCCTGTTTCCTGGGGTTCAGCTGTTTCCTGAGGTTCAGCTGTTTCCTGGGGTTCCTCAGTTGGTACGGAGGCTGGATCTGTAATAAAGTGTGGACAGACAGTGGGTGTAGTGTGGAAATAATCCAGCAGCTCTGCGGGATGGGAGCAGAGGGAAGTGCACGGCCGACACCAGTCTCTGGTGACACCAATGGTCCAGCCCTCTCCTGCACCGTGTATCCTGACACCCCCAGTACATCCCACTCCACAGTGGAGTGACCGTTACTGCCTCCCAGCTCCTCCACCCCACACACCTCACACATTGGGACCCGTCCCTGCCTCACTCCGCTCTGCTCCCCACTCCCTCTGCTCCTCACCCCCATCATTCCCCTCGTCAATCAATACTCTCCGTCCGTCTCTCTGCCCTCATTCCCCCCCGCTCGCCCCTCCCTGCCCTCTCACCTCCTCCTCGACCCTGCCTCTCCCTCACCCACCCTTTCCCTCTCTCTCACCCACGTACCTCTCCCACCCCCTCTGTCCCACTCCACCCTCTCCCTGCTTCCCCATCACCCGCCGACTCACTCGGTCTCAGGGGAGGGGAGAGGATGGGTCGGTCCTGGGTCGAGTTAGGGGAGGGAGGGAACGGCCTGGTCTCGGGGAAGGGAGGTCACTGGGGCAGGGAGGGGAGGGGAATTGCTCTGTCCAGGGCGAGGGGAGGGATGTGGACCCATTGGTCCTGGGTGGAGGGAGGTGAAGGGAGGGAACGGCCTGGACCTGGGGAACAGATGTCCTGGGGGAGGGTTTAGGTTGGGGATCCAAGGGTGGTCTTGGTCCCGGGGCGCGAGGGAGGACAAGACTCATTAGTTGGGTAGGGGTTGTGGGTCAGTTTGGGTCCCTTGAGGGGGGGATATCTCGGTCCCAGGGAGGGGATCCCTGGCTCGGTCCCAGGGGGCACAGTGAGGGACACTGCGGGTCAGTGGGAGATATCACGGTGTATCTCAGTCCACAGATGGTCGTCCCAGCCAAGTTATTGATACAGACTGTGACTCACCGGGGCCCAAGCACTGAGCCCTCTTGTACCCACACGTCTGCTGCCAACCTGAGAATGATCTGCTTATTCCCACCTGTTGCTCTCTGTCCAAAAGCCAATTCTCAATCCATGTCAGTATGTGAACAATTCCATGTCCTCTGACCTTGTTGACCAGCCTCTTGTGCAGGAACGTACTAAATGTTTTCTGAAAATCCCCCACAGCCCAGCCACTGGTTCCCTCATCTGTTCTACTGGACGTGTCCTCAATGTGCTCCAGGGACATCAGACATGCCGGAAGACTGGATGGGGCAAATGTTGTGACTAAAAAGGTCGATGAGGGCAGAGCTATAGATGTTGTATGAATGGAATTCAGTAAAGCATTCGACAAGTATCCTCATGGTAGGCTGCTCTGGAAGGTTAGATGGAATGGGATCCAAGGAGAGATAGCTGAATGGATAGAAAATTGGCTTCATGGAAGGAAGCAGAGGGTGATGGTGGAAGGTTGCTTCTCGGACTGGAGGCCTGTGACTAGTGGTGTCCCTCAGGGTTCGGTGCTGGACCTGTCACTGTTTGTCATCTGTGTCAATGATTTGATTGAGAACATACATGGCAAGATTACCAAGTTTGCAGATGATACAAAAGTGGGTGGTTTTACCGACGTTAAAGATGGTTGTGAAAAATTGCAGCAGGATCTTGATCGATTGGGCAGGTGGGCTGAGGTTGATGGAATTTAATACAGACATGTGAGATATTGAATTTTGGGAAGTCTAACATGAGCAGGACCTAGACAGTGAATGGTAGTGCTCTAGGGAGTGTTGTGGAGCAGTGGGATCTAGGAGTGTGGGTGCAGAGTTCCCTGAAGGTGGAGTTACATGTAAATCGGGTGGTCAAAATGGCTTTCAGCACATTGGCCTTTATCAGCCAGAGTATCGAGTATCTTAGTTGGGAGGTCATGTTGCAGTTGTTTACGACGTTGGTGAGGCCACAATTAGGGTATTGTGTTCAGTTCTGGACACCGTGTTATAGGAAAGATGTTGTCAAGCTGGAAAATATAGAGAAGATTTACAAGAATGTTGCCAGGGCTAGATAACTTTATTCTTTGGAGCACAGGAGGATGAGAGGTGATCTTCTAGAGGTGTCTGAGATCATGAGAGGAATTGATTGGGTAGATGCAGTCTCTTGCCCAAAGTAGGTGAATTGAGGACCTGAGGACATAGGTTAAAGGTGAAGGGGAAAAGATTTAATAGGAATCTGAGGGGTAACGTTTTCTCACAAAGGGTGGTAGATGTATGCAACAAGCTGCCAGAGGAGGAAGTTGTGGCGGGGACCATCCCAACATTTAAGAAACAGTTAGAGAGGCACACGGATAGGACAGGTTTGGAGGGATATGGACCAAATGCTGGCAGGTGGGGCTAGTGTGGCTGGAACATGTTGGCCAGTGTGGGCGAGTTGTTTTCACACTGGATCACTCTATGACCCCATGACAGGGTTAACGAGGACAAGTGAAAATATGTGAGAGGGTTTGGTACCTGAGGATGTGTCTCCCACTGGGACAGAAGCCGGTTCCTGGACGGATTCTCCAGTCGATGATACCTGGGTCCGTTCCACTGTGGACTTCTGGAGATCTGGAATAAAGGAACAGAGACACGGAAGTGTGGCAACACTACAACATATCATCAGACAGTCAGCGGAGTTTGGGAATTGGAGGACTGGCTCTGTGGAGAGAGCAGCATCATCCAGTCTCCTTTCACCCACTCTCCTTCTGAAATGTCTGTCACTCCATGTCACTCCCCTCAGTCCGAGTCGGGTGAATTTCAGGGACTGGCCACAGTCACAGATTATAGAGCGCGGGAACAGGCCCTTCAGCCCAATTCATCCATGCCGCCACATCTCAGCTAGTTCCATTTGCCCGCAAATTGGCCCAAATTCCTCTAAACCTTTCCTGTCCATGTACATGTCAAAATAGCTTGTATATGATATTAGACCTGCCTCAACTATCTGCTCTGAAAAATGTAGAAACAAAGCTTGCAGACGCTGGTCGGTATAGGAATGGGAGGGTCAGTATAGGAATGGGAGGAGGAGTTAAAGTGTTTAGCAACCGGGAGATCTCATTGGCCTTGGCGGACTGTGTGGAGGTATTCAGGAGGTGTTTTCTCTGGGTTGTTGAGGCTAAGTATGGATCAGACAGAAGTATATACAATTATGCAGCAATGATGGGGTAGACATTTAGAACTTTTCCCCCAGGGTGGAAATGTCAAAGATTAGAAGGCACAGTTTAAGATGCAAAGTCAGGTCAAGTCAATTGTATTTCTATAGCACATTTAAAAACAACTCTCATTGACCAAGTGCTTTAGATTGGTGCTACAAACAGTGGTACATAGGTCAACAATACATAAATAGATACATACATACAGCGTGCCCTCAGAGGACCTCAACAAAGGCTTGAGAGTAGAAATAAGTTTTAAGTCTGGATTTAAAAGAGTCGATGGAGAGGGCAGTTCTGATGGGAAGAGGGATGCTGTTCCATAGTCTAGGAGCTGCAACTGCAAAAGCGCGGTCGCCCCTGCGCTTATGCCTAGTCCGCGGGGTGGTCAGTACACCAAGTCGGCCGATCTGAGGGACCTGGAGATGGTATGGTGGGTAAGCAGATTTTTGATGTAGGTGGGGGCAAGCCTGGACCTGGGGAACAGATGTCCTGGGGGAGGGGTTACGGGCCGGCTTAGGTTGGGGATCCAAGGGTGGTCTTGGTCCCGGGGCGCGAGGGAGGACAAGACTCATTAGTTGGGTAGGGGTTGTGGGTCAGTTTGGGTCCCTTGAGGGGGGGATATCTCGGTCCCAGGGAGGGGATCCCTGGCTCGGTCCCAGGGGGTACAGTGAGGGACACTGCGGGTCAGTGGGAGATATCACGGTGTATCTCAGTCCACAGATGGTCGTCCCAGCCAAGTTATTGATACAGACTGTGACTCACCGGGGCCCAAGCACTGAGCCCTCTTGTACCCACACGTCTGCTGCCAACCTGAGAATGATCTGCTCAGGGAAGATTGGCTGATGCCAGTGTAAAGGGAGTTGCAGTAATCAAGGTGTGAGGAGATAAATGAGTGGATGATCTTTTCGAGGTCGTCAAATTGGAGGAATTGTTTTATTTTAGCTCTTGTTCGAAGCTGGAAGAAGCTAGCTTTTACCATGGAATTGACTTGTTTGTCAAATTTCAACGCGGAGTCAAATATCACGCCAAGGTTTTTGACATGAGGTTTGAGTAATGGGGTAAGGCTTCCAAGGCTGCCTGCTATCGTTTTGATTGAGTCCGAGGGGCCGAGAAGGATGACCTCAGCTTACTCTCATTTAGAAACATAGAAAATAGATGCAGGAGGTGGCCTTTCGGCCCTTCGAGCCAGCACCGCCATTAATTGTGATCATCGCTGATCGTCCCCTATCAATAACCCGTGCCTGCCTTCTCCCCCTATCCCATGATTCCACTAGCCCCTAGAGCTCTATCTATCTCTCTCTGAAACCCATCCAGTGATTTGGCCTCCACTGCTCTCTGCGGCAGGGAATTCCATAAATTCACAACTCTCTGGGTGAAACCGTTTTTTCTCACCTCAGTCCTAAATGACCTCCCCTTTATTCTAAGACTGTGGCCCCTGGTTCTGGACTCGCCCAACATTGGGAACATTTTTCCTGCATCTAGCTTGTCCAGTCCTTTTATAATTTTATATGTTTCTATAACATATCCCCTCATCCTTCTAAACTCCAGTGAATACAAGCCTAGTCTTTTCAATCTTTCCTCATATGACAGTCCCGCCATTCCGGGGATCAATCTCGTGAACCTACGCTGCACTGCCTCAATCACAAGGATGTCCTTCCTCAAATTAGGAGACCAAAACTGTACACAATACTCCAGATGTGGTCTCACCAGAGCCCTATACAACTGCAGAAGAACCTCGTTACTCCTATACTGCAATCCTCTTGTTATGAAGGCCAACATTCCATTAGCTTTCTACACTGCCTGCTGTACCTGCACGCCAACTTTCAGTGACCGGTGAACAAGGACACCCAGGTCTCGCTGCACCTCCCCCTTACCTAACCTAACCCCATTGAGATAATAATCTGCCCCCTTGCTTTTGCCACCAAAGTGGATAACCTCACATTTACCTATATTATACTGCATCTGCCCACTCACTCAACCTGTTCAGGTCACCCTGCAACCTCCTAACATTTAGTTGGAGAAAGTTCTGGGCCATCCAACACTTTATATCCTCGAGGCAGTGCATAAGGCTGAGTAGATTAGATCAGTTGTTGGGCTTCAGGGGGAGATAGAGTTGTGTATCGTCTACTTAGCAGTGGAAGGAAATGTTGTGCAGTTGAATGACTTGGCCTAAGGGGAGCATATACAGGGAGAAGAGAATGGGGCTAGGATGGAGCCTTGTGGAACCCCGCAGCAAAGGCTAGCTGGGGAGGAGAAACAGTTGCCTATGTTTGTAGAGGATCTCCTATCTTTGAGGTGGGAGACGAACCAGCCCAAGGCAGTGCCATCAATACCAACCCCGTACCGGAGATGGTCAATTAGGATGGTGTGGTCGACAGTATCAAATGCTGCGCTGAGGTCGAGAAGGAGCAGGATTGCACAGTCGCCGGAGTCAATAGAGAGAAGTAGGTCGTTATGTATCTTCAACAAGGCAGACTCTGGGCTGTGGTAGGCCCTGAAACGCTGATTGGAAAGTTTTCAGGATGGTAATTTGGTGAAGGTAAGGCATAGGTTGACTTAAAATTACCTTTTCAAGGACCTTTGATAGGAAAGGCAGTTTGGAAATAGGTCTGCAGTTGCTTGGCAAGGTGGGGTCTAGGTTAGGTTTTTTCAGGAGGGGCTGGACCACCGTGTACTTGAATACCCTTCAATACCTGAGTTTGTATCTGGTTCTGGGACGGTGGACACATCCTCCCGGGGTTCAGCTGTTGTTTCCTGGGGTTCGGAGGTTGTTTCCTGGGGTTCGGCTGTTGTTTCCTGGGGTTCGGCTGTTGTTTCCTGGGGTTCAGCTGTTGTTTCCTGGGGTTCAGCTGTTGTTTCCCGGGGTTCTGTTGTTTCCTGGGGTTCGTTGCTGTTGTTTCCTGGGGTTCGGCTGTTGTTTCCTGGGGTTCGGCTGTTGTTTCCTGGGGTTCGGCTGTTGTTTCCTGGGGTTCAGCTGTTGTTTCCTGGGGTTCAGCTGTTGTTTCCTGGGGTTCAGCTGTTGTTTCCCGGGGTTCGGCTGTTGTTTCCCGGGGTTCGGCTGTTGTTTCCTGGGGTTCAGCTGTTGTTTCCTGGGGTTCGGCTGTTGTTTCCTGGGGTTCGGCTGTTGTTTCCCGTGGTTCAGCTGTTGTTTCCCGAGGTTCGGCTGTTTCCCGGGGTTCGGCTGTTTCCCGGGGTTCGGCTGTTTCCTGGGGTTCAGCTGTTTCCTGGGGTTCCTCAGTTGGTACAGAGGCTGGATCTGTAATAAAGTGTGGACAGACAGTGGGTGTAGTGTGGAAATAATCCAGCAGCTCTGCGGGATGGGAGCAGAGGGAAGTGCACGGCCGACACCAGTCTCTGGTGACACCAACGGTCCAGCCCTCTCCTGCACCGTGTATCCTGACACCCCCAGTACATCCCACTCCACAGTGGAGTGACCGTTACTGCCTCCCAGCCCCTCCACCCCACACACCTCACACATTGGGACCCGTCCCTGCGTCACTCCGCGCTACTCCCCACTCCCTCTGCTCCTCACCCCCATCATTCCCGTCGTCACTCAATAAGATTGAGGGGTGATCTCATAGAGACTTACAAAATTCTTAAGGGGTTGGACAGGTTAGATGCAGGAAGATTTTTCCCGATGTTGGGGAAGTCCAGGACAAGGGGTCACAGTTTAAGGATAAGGGGGAAGTCTTTTAGGACCGAGATGAGAAAATCATTTTTCACACAGAGAGTGGTGAATCTGTGGAATTCTCTGCCACAGAAGGTAGACAGAAGTTTAGGGGTAACGTGAGGGGGAACTTCTTTACTCAGAGGGTGGTGGCTCTGTGGAATGAGCTTCCAGCAGAAGTGGTGGAGGCAGGATCGATTTTAACATTTAAAAGTAAAGTGGATAGGTATATGGACGTGAAGGGAATGGAGGGGTATGGTCTGAGTGCAGGTAGATGGGACTAGGGGAAAACAAATGGTCAGCACGGACTGGAAGGGCCGAGAGGGCCTGTTTCCATGCTGTAATTGTTATATGGTAGTTGAGGCCAGTTCGTTGGCCATATTTAAGAAGGAGTTGGATGTGGCCCTTGTGGCTGAAGGGATCAGGGGGTATGGAGAGAAGGCAGGTACAGGATACTGAGTTGGATGATCAGCCATGATTATATTGAATGGCGGTGCAGGCTCGAAGGGCCGAATGGCCTGCTCCTGCACCTAATTTCTATGTTTGTATGTTAATACTCTCCGTCCGTCTCTCTGCCATCATTCCCACCCGCTCGCCGCTCCCTGCCCACTCACCTCCTCCTAGACCCTGCCTCTCCCTCACCCACCCTTTCCCTCTCTCTCACCCACGTACCTCTCTCACCCCCTCTGTCCCACTCCACCCTCTCCCTGCTTCCCCCTCACCCGCCGACTCACTCGGTCTTGAGGGAGGGGAGATCCATGGGGGAGGGGATAGGGGACGGCTCAGGTTGGGGTTCGAAGGGTGGTCTTGGTCCCAGGGGGGAGGGGAGCAGAAGACTCGGTCATTGGGGAGGGGTTGTGGGTCAGTTTGGGTACCTTGAGGGGGGGGAAAGGAGGTTATAGGGGATATCCCAGTCCCAGGGAGGGGGTCCCTGGCTCGGTCCCAGGGGGCACAGTGAGGGACACTACGGGTCAATGGGAGATATCACGGTGTATCTCAGTCCACAGATGGTCGTCCCAGCCAAGTTATTGATACAAACTGTGACTCACCGGGGCCCAAGCACTGAGCCCTCTTGTACCCACACGTCTGCTGCCAACCTGAGAATGATCTGCTTATTCCCACCTGTTGCTGCTCTCTGTCCAAAAGCCAATTCTCAATCCATGTCAGTGTGTGAACAATTCCATGTGCTCTGACCTTGTTGACCAGCCAGGGGATGAGAGCCCGTGTGACTGGGGAACGGGGACCTACCTGTACAATACACAGCGTCGGTGTTGGGTGACGGCCAAAGCTGATACACAAAGTAACCGGTGCAGTTCTTCACCCTGATCTCCTGATGTTTCTCACAGAGCTTTTCATCCTTGGTGAAACAGACTGTCCTGGTCACCTCCCCGTCTCTCACGCTGGGATGGGGACCTGGAATGTGGATTATAAAATGAGCGGACATTTGGATGCTTTCAAGAGAGAGCTAGATAGGGCTCTTAAAAATAGCGGAGTCAGAGGATATGGGGAGAAGGTGGGAACGGGGTACTGTTTGGGGATGATCAGCCATGATCACATTGCATGGAGGTGCTGGCTCGAAGGGCCGAATGGCCTACTCCTGCACCTATTCTTTATTGTCTATTATCAGTTGTAAACTCTGACCCTACCGGCTAACCAGCCTGGTCTCTCCCCGGAGCAGTGATCCCTCTGAACAACAATCGCCGGAATCTTCCATCCAGCTTCCTGGAGCAGGCACAGCATGCGGATGGGATCTGTAGCCCCACTGCCGGGAAACTCCAGGAAGCTGGAGCTACCCCACCGCACTCTGTGAGGATCCAGGGCCGGAGCGTGGTCTGAGTGACTGTGGGGGAACCTCTCAGGGAGTTTGGGTTCCGTGTCTGTGCGAGGGGCCCTCTGGAGAGATCTGTGTCATCAGTCTGACCCTCCCCGACAATAACTGAGACCATCTGTTGTAAACTCTGACCCTACCGTTTAACCAGCCTGGGTACTTCTCGGAGCAGTGATTCACTGGAACGTCAGTCTCCGGAATCTTCCATCCACCAGAACTGAAACAACAGTCAGAGAGTCAGCCCCTGCACTGAGGGAGTTTGTTCACCCAGAGAAAGACCCGGAATCAGGGCCATTCTGACCGCACCCCCTCCCCGTTCAACATTCCCGGGAATCCAATGTTGTTTTCCCTCCGCTTCCATCTTCCCCGGTCTCTCTCTCTCCACAATGTGGGATCTCCCCATTCTCAGTATTGACGCCCCGTCCCATTGCAGCAACTGATGATCCCCATCTCCCTACATCTCCCCTTCACACGCCCCTCATTCTCCCGTTTACATTCTCCATCAGTGTCCAATTTCTCAGCAATGATTGCCTCACGTTACCTGTTAAATCTGTACCATCCCACTGCAAGATTTCCATCACCCATCCATGTCCCACCGCTGCACTCAGTGTGGGAACAATCCGTGCTCCTCCAGGGCTGATCCAGGACGGTGTGGGTCACACACGGGTCACCGAGTGCGGAGTCTGTGGTTGAGGGACAGAATGATGTTCGGTGTTAATGTCAAGTTCAGCTCCTGTCCCCAGCCTCTTGTTCCCCACCTCCCTCATCTGCTCGATCTCATCAGTCGCATCTCGAGGTTGCTTCGATATCCATATTGTAAGCTAAAGGAAGGACCCTTTCCATAACGTAAGGCAGGACCCGGCCAACGTAGATTGGAAGCAGTTACATGGATAAAACATGCAACATGTGGGAATCCTTTAAACAGGAAATGGTGAGACTTCACGGTAAATGTGTTCCCATTCTCGATTGTCACTGGGAGATATCACAGTGTATCTCAGTCCCCAGGGACACTGACTGTGGACAGTGAGGGACACTGGGGGTCAGTGGGAGATATCACGGTGTTTCTCAGTCTGCAGGGAACACTGATTGTGGACTGCAGCTGTCTACATATGGACAACCTCTGGTCCCCTTCTTTATTCCTTGTACACCCACGACTGTTCAGGCAAATACAAATCCATCTCAATTTGCAAATTTGGAGACGGCACCACCATTGTGGGTCAGATATCAATAACGAGACTGAGTACAGGAAGGAGATTGAGAACCTCATAACCTATGGGGAGAATGGGGTTGAGAGGGAAAGTTAGATCAACCATGATTGAGTGGCGGAGTAGACCTGATTGGCTGAATAGCCGTATTCGACACTTAGAACCAATAAACTTATGAAGCAAAGCAGTTCACATACATTGAGGGAACTGAAGTAGAGATGGTTGAAAGTTTCAAATTCCTCGGAGTAAATATCACCAGCAACTTGCCCTGGACCACCCATATCAATGCAATGGCCAGGAAAGCACACAAACGTCTCTACTGCCTCAGAAGTAAGAAAGCTCGACATGTTCCCACGTCGTGCCAACTTCAACAGAAGGACCACAGGAAGCATTTTATCTATATCCATCACAGCTTAGCTTGGGAACAGCTCCATCCATGACTGCAAGACATTGCGATGTTACAAAAATTATCTTCAGCGGCGCTGCAGTTCTGCCACTGGCCGTGTGCTAGACTTTTGCGCCTTTGAGTGGGTGGGGGCGGATTAATCTGCTTATCGGAGGCGGCTGTCCTCGTGCTGCTAAGCTGCTGAAGAACAATCGATAGGACTTCCGTTCCCGATTTTTTTAAATTTAATCGCGAGACAATTCAATAATTACATTAAAATAAAAAGTGACTTCTAACGCCCTCAATGCCTACAACGGGACGGATCGCATGAAGGGGACAAAACATAATGTAAGTCGTTTATTTTACATATAAACTTGTTTCTCGGGATGGCTTTAATCTAATTTTCATTTGCGAATGTGATTAGGGCCCCATGCGAACTGGCAGTGTTTTTCGATCGCTTTCCAGAAAAACCCACTTGCAAGATGATTGTAGTCCTCTTTTGTTTGGACATTCATGTCATAGGAGCATCTAAATGTGCTATTGTCTACCCATAGTCAATATTTTTAGACAAAATATCAGTTTTAGTCCCATGTATTGTGCAAAGTATTTGGTGGATTGATGTTTCTAGATTAATTTATGGGAATTAAACATTAAATTCCTTCCATCTGGCATATAAGTTCATGACAGTGAGATTTAAAAATCATGTTATATTGTGTATTCGTGTGTGAATGGGATTAGTTTGTTACTTGGATAGGCTATTTAAAAATATATCCTCTTCTTAAGAAATTGAATCTACAGGACAGAAGGGCATGTCATGCGTGGTTTGAAGAGCAAAACTTGTAGTTTACAATGCCAACATTGAAAAGTTGAGAAAAAACAAGGTGTACAGAGTTGCTTATTGGTTACAATCTGAGGAATATGATGATGCTACTGATTATGATATGCCAATGTAGCAGCTAGCAACTGATCTTCTCCATAAAGACCTGGTCTATTGCTAGAAATCGTAATTCATTTACCTATCTGTTACTGATTTACAGCATATAATACAATAATATTGAAGTTCTGATCTTGAGAATACCACATTTTTGAATTTTCAAGGCAGTCTTGGTGTTTATTACTATTTCCGTCACAACGGTCAATTTTGTAATTAACTATAATTCGGTAATTAACTAATTATATGCTTCAATTTCAGGTCATCCAAGTAAGATGTTTTACATTTCTTTCAGAATGCTTCAATCTACAATAACTGAAAATTTCATTCAGTTCTCTTGATTTTTAAGAAAGTTATGGGCTTTTGACTGTCCTCGATCACAGCTTTTGTGTGAAGTCAATGGAAAAGCAATAGGGAACAAGATGCTAATTTCCGAGTATGAAAAGGGCCATAACTATTTTTTAATACTTAAGATATGGAAGTGAATTAGGTGTCAAATTAAACTTATTTTTATGCTTTATCTGATGGGATAAATTGCAGACTTGATTTTTAAAATCTCAAAATTTTGTAACATTGCTACAAGACATTGCAGAGAATTGTGGAGGCACCCAGACCATCATGCAAACCAACCTCCCTTCCATTGATTCCATCTACACTTCATACTGCTTGGCAAGGCCACCAGCATAATCAAGGACCCAGTCTCACTCCCGGACATTACCTTTTCTCCCCTCTCCCTTCAGGCAAGATTTATAGAAGTGTGAAAACGCACACCTTTCTCCTTCGCTCCTTAGATGCTGCTGCACCCGCTGAGTTTCTCCAGCTTTTTGTGTAACTCCAGATTCAGAGACAGTTTCTTCCCAGCTGTTATCAGGCAACTGAATCATCCTATCACCAATTAGAGAGTGGTAATGACCTCCCATCTACCTCATTGCAGACCCTCGTACGATCTATAATTGGACTTTGCTGGACATTATGATGCAGTAAACATTATTCCCTTTATCCTGTGTTTGAACACTGTGGAGGGCTTGATGGAAATCATGTATAAACTTCCCGCTAACTGGATAGCACACAACACAATGCTTTTCACTGTACCCTGGTACATGTGACAATAAACTAAACACAGTGACTAAATTCACTGTGGACAGTGAGGGACTGAGGGGTCAATGGGAGATATCACGTTGTATCTCAGTCCCCGGGGAACACTGACTAGCTGTGGAAGAGAGGGACTTTTAAAAAGGCCAGCTGGTTACAGAGGCTCCACTGTTAATGGGATGAGGTGAGTTTCAGTTGGAGAAGCTGAAAACACATCGCATCCCGAGTGATTGCTCCTTAGTGGGTGTATAAAGGGAAGGTAGATACGTGGAGGGGCCTGTATGGAGCGGCCGTGTTTACGTACAAGTGCCGTGTGGGGGGTAAGTGCGAGGCTTTGGCTTGAGAGGCTTCGGCGTACAGGGTGACAGCGGGATAAGGTCTGGTTTGTGGTTATTTTTCTATTATACACTCTCCGTGGTCTAGTGCAGTAATGATGGCAGGTAGGGCAGTTAGTGCTCCTCCTGCAGGATGTGGGGAGTAGGGAATCCTTCAGTGTTGCTGAGGACTATGCCTGTGGGAGGTGTGTCCAGCTGCAGCTCCTTACAGATGGCGTTAGGGAACGGGAGCAGTAGCTGGATGACCTCAGCATCATCCGGGACACTGAGGATGTCACAGATAGGAGTCACAGTGAGGTGGTCACGCCTCGGGTAGGGGCAGAAAGTAGACGGGTGATCACCGGGAAAGGGAGTAGTGAGAAAGTACTGTAGTGAGGAATCTCCTGTGGCCATTCCCCTCGACAACAGGTTTGTCCCTTTGGATACTGTTGGCGGGGATGAGGGGCCGTGGGGGGGGGGGGGGGCAGCAGCAGTCAGGACTGTGGCATCAAACCCGGCTCTGAGGCACAGTGGGGAAGGGCACAGTCAGGCAGAGTGAGAGTGATTGGAGAATCATTAGTTAGGGAAACAGACAGGAGATTCTGGGGCAGCAAATGAGACTCCAGGATGGTGTGCTGCCTCCCTGGTGCCAGGCTCCAGGATGTCTCCCAGCCGCTGCAGAACATTCTCAAGGGGGAGGGGGAGCAGCCAGAAGTCATTGTGTACGTCGGCACAAATGACAGAAGCAGGAAAAGGGATGAGGTCCTGTGGACTGAAGATAGGGAATTAGGCAAAAGGCTAATGCAGGACCTCCAGGGTAGTAATGTCTTGATTGCCACAGGTGCCACATGCTAGTGAGGGTAGGAACAGGAAGATAGGCCAGATGAATGTGTAGCTGAGGAGTTGGTGTTGGGGGCAGGGAAGATAGAGGTGGTGGTAAAAGAGGCGGGGCAGTTGCTTTGCTGATTGAGGAGAAGGTCCCAGCAATCGTTGGAGATGACATTACTGACGGTTCATCCAGTGGAGCTGAGAACTGAAAAGGGGATGATCACCTTGTTGGCTGTGTACGATAGGCCCTCAAATAGACAGCGGGAATTAGAAGAACAAATGTACTGGGAGATTGTAGACAGCTGCAAGACTAAAGGGACACTATGTGGTCGGTGGGAGATATCACAGTTTATCTCAGTTCCCAGAGAACTGACTGTGGACAGTGAGGGACACTGCTGGTCAGTGGGAGATATCACGGTGTATCTCAGTCCACAGATGATCGTCCCAGCCAAGTTATTGATACAGACTGTGACTCACCGGGGCCCAAGCACTGTGCCCTCTTGTACCCACACATCACTGCTTCCAACCTGAGAATGATCTGCTTATTCCCACCTGTTGCTCTCTGTCCAAAAGCCAGTTCTCAATCCATGTCAGTGTGTGAACAATTCCATGTGCTCTGACCTTGTTGACCAGCCTCTTGTGCAGGAACGTACTAAATGCTTTCTGAAAATTCCCCACAGCCCAGCCACTGGCTCCCTCATCTGTTCTACTGGACGTGTCCTCAACGTACTCCAGGGACTGTGAAACATGAAATTCCTTCCACAGCCCACATTCGGTGTGTCGGCGCCTTGTGGCTGCAGCTCACCTGCAGTCCGACTGTCTTTTTCTCTTTTTATTTTGTCTTGTTAGGTGTATATTTTCGGTTTATGTTTAGTGGTGTATATGATGGTGGGGGGAAAACTTTTAAACTTTTTAATCTCTTCCTTGAACGGAGACGCGACCTTTTCCTTGCCGTGTCTCCGTTTCGCTGGGACCTAACATCGTTGAACTGGTGGCCTCCAACCGGAATCGACCTGAGAGCTCCAGTCGGAGAGCCTGCGGACTCACTCACCATCGCGGAGCTGGCTGACTCGGAGGCTGTGGTGGAGCGGCAGCTGCGACCCGACTGCAGAACTTCGGAGGCTTTGGCCGCAGGCGCTGTGGATGGTAAAATCGGGAGCTCGCAGGACTTACCATTGCCCGCCGGGGGCTTAACACAAGAGCCTAGATCGCTTCGACGCGGAAGAATAACAAACAACAGGGAAAAGACTTTTGCCTTCCATCACAGTGAGGAAGTGTTTGGAGATTCACATTGATGGATGTTTGTGTCAAATTGTGCTAATTGTGTGTTATGTTTACTTTGCTGTTACGACCACGGGGAACGTAATTTTGTTCAAACCTCTGTTTGTTTGAATGACAATAAAGGTGTTATTATTATTATTGTCTCTAACAGTGACACCGACTCCCTTCGCTCGCACTTCCCCATCACACAGGAGAATCACTGTGAACCCGGCAAGTTGAATGGGGAAAGTCCTGAAAAGTTCAGTTAACCTGAACACTCCGCCCTTGTGTGTTGGTGACGCAGGATGTCACAGAATATCTCCACAACCCCAACAGCCCGTGTGACTGGGGAACGGGGACCTACCTGTACAATACACAGCCTCCTTGTCGGGTAACGGCCACAGCTGATACACAAAGTAACCAGTGCAGTTTTTCACCCTGATCTCCTGATGTTTCTCACAGAACTTTTTATCCTTGGTGAAACAGACTGTCCTGGTCACCTCCCCGTCTCTCACGCTGGGATGGGGACCTGGAATGAGGATTATAAACATTGTAAAATGTACCCGGTGCCACAGTGCGGTGGGGAATGTGAATGTGGAGCCAGTGTAAGGCAGTGATCACAAGCCACGGTCGGGTCTGACCTGCCTCAGTCAGCGGTGAGCTGCTGCCCTCACCCTCCCCACCCACACTCCCCACAGCAGCCCCTGCTCCCTGAGACCGGCTCCTGGTGCTGACACCCTAGGGTGCCGGGGTCTGGTCTGGAAACATGAGCCACCCCCCCCCATGGGAGCTGACAGCTGCTGATGAGCGGACATGAAAAGTTTAGACAGACACGAGCCGAATTAGTAGCTCTGATGGGACATCATGGTGGACATGGGACGGTCCCATTTCTGTGACGTATGACTTATGACTAATTATATAATATATAGTTCAGCCTCATCGGAAATGCCACTAGATTGCAATAATTGTAGCCACGACACATCACAAACACTTCATTCACACATCATAAGCACATTTGTGCTAAATGTTGTGTGTATTTAATTTCTCTGCCTCGTTGCTGAACTGTGGGTGTCCTGAGACGGGCCCAGCTCCCTGGGAGCTGCTCCTCCACTGAAACTGCTCTGGCTCTGATCCGGTGCAGGGACAACATGGTGGATGTAATGTACCACGGCTCTCACTCAGGCTGATTAATGTGTACATCTCACCCATGTGGAGGGCGCGGCTGGACGTTCTCCAGTAGCTCCCACCGCTGCTGGCCTTGTCTCGGCAGCTCGTTCTGGCCTGTGACTTCAACTGTATCATTGATGTGGCTGGACAATATGGCAGTGCCGATAATAGACTGGACAGCACGTTCAAGCTCCTGATGGAGACGGTAAAAGACGCAAAGATGCACGACGGGTCCCAGTCGCGGTTCACCTGGTTGAGATCGGACGGATATGTCACGCTGGTGTTCTTCTCTGACCACTGCCTTCCTCAGGTTTCCTGTCCCCTACATGAGGACCGGAAGGTAAGCAGAGGGACGTGAAAGTTAAATGTGAAGCTGATGACATCAGAGAACGTTGAGGAGCTAAAGAGAGAAAGCAAACAAGGAGAACATCAAGAGGTTCTTCATATTTAAAGGGGTTCAGAGAGCAAGACAGAGTTAGAGGGAATTGTGTCAACTCCAGACAGATTTGCAGCAACTGCTCCTTCTGCAGTCAAGAGGGGTGGATGTGAGGGAGGAACGTTGAAGGTCCGGCAAGCTCGGCTCTTTACTTCTGAATCCTCCAAGATGATCTTCCGCCAAGTGGAGCGGGATGAGACGTGCTCATGCTTCTTCTTCCATAAAGTTCACAGGGGGAGCTCTGTGATGAACAGACTTAGGGAGGAGGACGGCTCGGTAACAACCTTGCAGACGGATATGCTGAGGATCTGCAAATCCTTTTATATGGATTTGTATGACAGAAAGGCCACAGACAGCACTGCCTCCCAGAACTTCCTGTCCTCTATCATGGAGGTCTTGGAGGACAGCAAGCGGGAGAGTCTGGACCAACCACTGATCCTAGAGGAGCTGACTGGCTCCATCCGTTCCATTGACTGGAGCAAAAATCCTCAGAAGCAATGGCTTACCAGCCTAGTTATATCCGGCTCAGTGGGACTGGGTGGGCCAAGACCTGCTGGAAGTGTACAACGACAAGCTTCTAGCAGGCAGCATGTCAGACTACATGAGGAAAGACAACATCACCCTAATCTACAAGCAGAAAGGGGAGATGAAGGATGTAAGGAAATAGAGACCCATCACATTGTTGAATGTGGATTATAAGATCCTGTCGAAGGCCATCGCCAACCGGGTCACATCTGCTCTGGGACGGCTGATCCATCCGGACCAAACCTGTGCGGTTCCTGGCAGGAAAATCTCAGACAGCCTAGCTCTGCTACATGCAGGACAGACAGGTGGATGCCTGCCTAGCCTGGTGTTGACGTGGACAGAAAATTGGTTGGCAGATAGGAAGCAAAGTGTAGGAGTGAATGGGTCCTTTTCAGAATGGCAGGCAGTGGCGAGTGGAGTGCCACAAGACTCGGTGTTGGGGCCGCAACTGTTTACCATATATATTAATGATTTGGAAGAGGGAATTAGGAGCAACACTAACAAGTTTGAGGATGACACAAAGTTGGGTGGCAGTGTGAACTGTGAAGAGGATGTTAGGAGGTTGCAGGGTAACCTGGACAGGTTGAGTGAGTGAGCAGATGCATGGCAGATGCAGTATAATATCGATAAATGTAAGGTTATACACTTTGGCGCCAAAAAGAAGGGGGCAGATTATTATCTCAATGGGGTTAGGCTAGGTAAGGGGGAGATGCAGCGAGACCTGGGCGTCCTTGTACACCAGTCACTGAAAGTTGGCGTGCAGGTACAGCAGGCAGTGAAGAAAGCTAATGG
Source organism: Okamejei kenojei (assembly GCA_035221665.1). Classification (NCBI taxonomy): domain Eukaryota; kingdom Metazoa; phylum Chordata; class Chondrichthyes; order Rajiformes; family Rajidae; genus Okamejei; species Okamejei kenojei. The sequence goes on along the minus strand of CM069166.1, from coordinate 19,225,271 downwards.
AATGTTGGCCTTCATAACAACAGGATTTCAGTATTGGAGTTAAGAGGTCTTCTGCTGTTGTATAGGGCTCTGGTGAGACCACATCTGGAGTATTGTATACAGTTTTGGTCTCCTAATTTGAGGAAGGACATCCTTGTGATTGAGGCAGTGCAGCGTAGGTTCACGAGATTGATCCCTGGAATGGCGGGACTGTCATATGAGGAAAGATTGAGAAGACTAGGCTTGGATTCATTGGAGTCTTGAAGGATGAGGGGGAATCTTATAGAAACATATAAAATTATAAAGGAACTGGACAAGCTAGATGCAGGAAAAATGTTCCCAATGTTGGGTGAGTCCAGAACCAGGGTCCACAGTCTTAGAATAAAGGGGAGGCCATTTAGGACTGAGGTCAGAAAAAACTTTTACACCCAGAGAGTTGTGAATTTGTGGAATTCCCTGCCACAGAGGGCAGTAGAGACCAAATCAATGGATGGATGATTTGTTTTTACAGAGGCCACAGGAGCCGTTGGTGTGGGAGGAACCCAAATCTGTAACGTTCCACATCTGTAACGTTCCATTCGCATTTCAAAATAAGTGGGCTTGAGGAAGCCGCTGATTGGTGCAAGCGGACTGGTGGAAGCAGCTGATTGGGATCATCTGATGGAAGCATCTGAGTCAGATCCCTGCTGATTTCTTCCAGCACTTTGTATTGTATACTGGGTAAGGGGGGGGGGGGGGGGGGGTGTATGAGGGCCAGGGCAGGTTATTGTTCTGGATGTCAGGTGTGCTACGTCATGGAGTCTGATAGCCTTCCAGACGTCCACATCTGCGCCAGGTGCATCGAGATGGGGCTCCTAAGGGACCATATTAGGAACCTGGAGCAACAGCTCGATGACCTCTGTCCGGTCAGGGAGAGGAGATACAGACAGGCGGTCACTCCAAGACCACGGGAGGCAGACAAGTGGGTCACGGTTAGGAGGGGCAAGGGGCAAAGGCAGGGACTAGGGGGGGGGGGGGGGGGGGGGAGTATGAGGCCAGGGTAGTTTACCGTTCTGGATGTCAGATGTGGGACGTCATGGAGTCTGATAGCCACCCAGACGTACACATCTGCGCCAGGTGCATCGAGATGGGCCTCCTAAGGGACCTTATTAGGAACCTGGAGCGGCAGCTCGATGATCTCTGTCTGGTCAGGGAGAGCGAGGAGGTCATAGAGAGGAGTTACAGACAGGCGGTCACTCCAAGGCCACGGGAGGCAGACAAGTGGGTCACGGTTAGGAGGGGCAAGGGGCAGAGGCAGGGACTAGAAAGTCCAGTGGCTGTACATCTTGGCAATAAGTACTCCTGTTTGAGTACTGTTGGGGGAGACAGACTACCTAGGGGTAGCGACAGAGGCACAGAGAAGGGTAGGGAAAAGAAGAGGAGTGCATTAGTAATAGGGGACTCTACAGTTAGGGGGTCAGATAGGTGATTCTGTGGACACAGTCAGGAGACCCGGATGGTAGTTTGCCTCCCTGGTGCCAGGGTCTAGGATGTGTCTGAATGTGTCCAAGATATCGTGAAAGGAGAGGGAGAGGAGCCCGAGGTCGTGGTACATATAGGTACCAATGACATAAGTAGAAAAAGAGAAGTGGTCCTGAAAGGAGAATTTAGGGAGTTAGGAGGAGAGTTAAGGAGAAGGACCGCGTAGGTAACAATCTCAGGATTACTGCCTGTGCCACGCGACAGTGAGAGTAGGAATGGAGCGAGGAGGAGGATAAATGTGTGGCTGAAGGACTGGTGCAGAGGGCTGGGATTCAAGTTTCTGGATCATTGGGACCTCTTTTGGGGAATGTGTGACCTGTACAAAAAGGACGGGTTGCACTTGAACCTGAGAGGAACCAGTATCCTGGCGGGGAGATTTGCAAAGGCTACTGGGAAGACTTTAAACTAGAATGGTTGGGGGAAGGGATTCAAATAGAGAAAGCTAGTAGACAGTGTGTGAGGCAGGAGGCAGAGAATGGAAGCACTCAGACCAAACATGTAAGGGAGAAAGAAGAAAAATATAATAAACAGAGAAGAAGAGGTGGTGGGTTTCTTAAATGTGTGAGCAGAGAGACAGAGGGGTGTAAAATGATGGTAGAAGCCAAAGGTAGCAAGGTGAAAAGTAAAAGTGGCAGGCAGACAAATACAAGGCAAAAATCAAAAAGGGCCACTTTTCAACATAATTGTATAAGGGGTAAGAGTGTTGTAAAAACAAGCCTGAAGGCTTTATGTCTCAATGCAAGGAGCATTCGTAATAAGGTGGATGAGTTGAATGTGCAGATAGTTATTAATGAATATGATATAGTTGGGATCACGGAGACATGGCTCCAGGGTGACCAAGGCTGGGAACTGAACATCCAGGGATATTCAATATTCAGGAGGGATAGGCAGAAGGAAAAGGAGGTGGGGTAGCGTTGCTGGTTGGAGAGGAGATTAACGTAATAGAAAGGAAGGACATTAGCTTGGAGGATGTGGATTCAATATGGGTAGAGTTGTGAAACACAAAGGGGCAGAAAACGTTAGTGGGAGTTGTGTACAGGCCACCTAACAGTAGTGGTGGAGTTGGGGATGGCATCAAACAGAAAATTAGAAATGTGTGCAACAAAGGTAAAACAGTTATAATGGGTGACTTCAATCTACATATAGATTGGGTGAATCAAATTGGCAGGGGTGATGAGGAAGAGGATATCTTGGAATGCATGCGGGATAGTTTTCTAAACCAACATGTAGAGGAACCAACGAGAGAGCAGGGTATTCTAGACTGGGTATTGAGTAATGAGGAAGGGTTAGTTAGCAGTCTTGTTGTGCATGGCACCTTGGGCAAGAGTGACCATAATATGGTTGAGTTCTTCATTAGGATGGAGAGTGACATAATTAATTCAGAAACAAGGGTTCTGAACTTAAAGAAAGGTAACTTTGAGGGTGTGAGATGTGAATTGGCTAGGATAGACTGGCAATTGATTCTTATAGGGTTGACGGTGGATAGGCAATGGAAGGCATGTAAAGACTGCATGGATGAACTACAAAAATTGTTCATCCCAGTTTGGCAATATAATAAATCAGGGAAGGTAGTGCATCCGTGGATAACAAGGGAAATCAGGGACAGTATCAAAACAAAATGTGGGGAAAGTAAACCCAAAGGGTTTCTACAGCTATATTAATAGCAAAAGGATAACGAGGGATAAAATTGGACCATTAGAGAACCAGAATGGACAGCTATCTGCAGAGCCAAAAGAGATGGGGGAGATATTGAACAATTTCTTTTCTTCGGTATTCACCAAGGAGAAGGATATTGAACTCGGTGAGTTAAGGGGAAAGAGTAGAGTAGCTATGGAAACTATGAGATTCAAAGAGGAGGAAGTACTGACACTTTTGAAAAATATAAAAGTGGATAAGTCTTCAGGTCCTGACAGGATATTCCCTAGGACATTGAGGGAAGTTAGTGTAGAAATAGCAGGAGCTATGACAGAAATATTTCAAATGTCATTAGAAACGGGAATAGTGCCGGAGGATTGGCGTACTGCGCATGATGTTCCATTGTTTAAAAAGGGTTCAAAGAATAAACCTAGCAATTATAGACCTATTAGTTTGACGTCAGTGGTGGGCAAATTAATGGAAAGGATACTTAGAGATAATATATATAAGCATCTGGATAAACAGGGTCTGATCAGGAACAGTCAACATGGATTTGTGCCTGGAAGGTCTTGTTTGACAAATCTTCTTGAATTTTTTGAAGCAGTAACTAGGGAAATTGATGAGGGTAAAGCAGTGGATGTTGTCTATATGGATTTCAGTAAGGCCTTTGACAAGGTTCCCCATGGAAGGTTGGTTAAGAAGGTTCAATCTTTGGGTGTTAATGGCGGAGTAGCAAGATGGATTCAACAGTGGCTGAATGGGAGATGTCAGAGAGTAATGGTGGATGGCTGTTTGTCAGGTTGGAAGCCGGTGACCAGTGGGGTGCCTCAGGGATCTGTGTTGGGTCCACTGTTGTTTGTCATGTACATCAATGATCTGGATGATGGGGTGGACAATTGGATAAGTAAGTATGCAGATGATACTAAGATAGGTGGTGTTGTGGATAATGAAGTAGATTTTCAAAGTCTACAGAGAGATTTGGGCCATTTGGAAAAGTGGGCTGAAAGATGGCAGATGGAGTTTAATGTGTGAAGTGCTACATCTTGGCAGGACAAATCAAAATAGGACGTACATGGTAAATGGTAGGGAATTGAGGAGTGCTGTGGAACAGAGGGATCTAGGAATAACTGTGCATAGTTCCCTGAAGGTGGAATCACATGTAGATAGGGTGGTAAAGAAAGCCTTTGGTGTGCTGGCCTTTATAAATCAGAGCATTGAATATAGGAGTAGGGAAGTAATGTTAAAATTGTACAAGGCATTGGTAAGACCAATTCTGGAGTATGGTGTACAATTTTGGTCGCCTAGTTATAGGAAGGATGTCAACAAAATAGAGAGAGTACAGAGGAGATTTACTAGAATGTTGCCAGGGTTCCAGCAACTATGTTACAGAGTAAGGTTGAACAAGTTAGGTCTTTATTCTTTGGAGCGCAGAAGGTTAAGGGGGGACTTGATTGAGGTCTTTAAAATGATGAAAGGGATAGACAGAGTTGACGTGGATACGTTTTTCCCATTGAGGGTAGGGAAGTTTCAAACAAGAGGGCATGACATGAGAATTAAGGGACAGAGGTTTCGGGGGTAACGTGAGGGGGAACTTCTTTACTCAGAGGGTGGTGGCTGTGTGGAATGAGCTTCCAGCAGAAGTGGTGGAGGCAGGATCGATTTTAACATTTAAGAGTAAAGTGGATAGGTATATGGACGTGAAGGGAATGGAGGGGTATGGTCTGAGTGCAGGTAGATGGGACTAGGGGAAAACAAATGGTCGGCACGGCCTGGAAGGGCCGAGAGGGCCTGTTTCCGTGCTGTAATTGTTATATGGTTATATGATAAAAGATGAAGCATACAAATTAGCCAGGAAAAGCAGCCTACCAGAGGACTGGGAGAAATTCAGAGTCCAACAGAGGAGGACAAAGGGCTTAATTAGGAAAGAGAAAATAGATTATGAAAGAAAACTGGCAGAGAACATAAAAACTGACTGCAAAAGTTTTTATAGATATGTGAAGAGAAAAAGATTAGTTAAAACAAATGTAGGTCCCTTGCAGTCAGAAATGGGTGAATTGATCATGGGGAACAAGGACATGGTAGACCAATTGAATAACTTCTTTGGTTCTGTCTTTACTAAGAAAGACACAAATAGTCTGCCGGAAATAGCAGGGGACCGGGGGTCAAATGAGATGGAACTGAGTGAAATCCAGGTTAGCCGGTAAGTGGTGTTAGGTAAATTGAATGGATTAAAGGCCGATAAATCCCCAGGGCCAGATAGGCTGCACCCCAGAGTACTTATGGAAGTAGCCCCAGAAATAGTGGATGCATTAGTGATAATTTTTCAAAACTCTTTAGATTCTGGAGGAGTTCCTGAGGATTGGAGAGTAGCTAATGTGGGGAAACTGCTAGAGTCAGTTATTAAAGATGGAATAGCAGCACATTTGGAAAGTGGTGAAATCATTGGACAAAGTCAGCATGGATTTATGAAAGGTAAATCATGTCTGACGAATCTTATAGAATTTTTCGAGGATGCAACTAGTAGAGTGGATAAGGGAGAACCAGTGATATGTTATATCTGGACTTTCAAAAGGCTTTCAACAAGGTCCCACATAAGAGATTAGTATGCAAACTTAAAGCACACGGTATTGGGGGTTCAGTATTGATGTGGATAGAGAACTGGCTGCCAGACAGGAAGCAAAGGGTAGTGGTAAACGGGTCCTTTTCAGAATGGCAGGCAGTGACTAGTGGGGTACCCCAAAGCTCAGTGCTGGGACTCAAGCTATTTACAATATATATTAATGATTTGGACAAGGGAATTGAATTCTACGTCTCCAAGTTTGCGGATAACACAAAGCTGGGGGGCAGTGTTAGCTGTGAGGAGGATGCTAGGCGGCTGCAAGGTGACTTGGATAGGTTGGGTGAGTGGGCAAATGCATGGCAGATGCAGTATAATGTGGATAAATGTGAGTTTATCCACTTTGGTGGCAAAAACAGGAAAGTAGACTATTATTTGAATGGTGGCCGATTAGGAAAAGGGGAGATGCAACGAGACGTGGGTGTCATGTTACACCAGTCATTCAAAGTAGGCATGCAGGTGCAGCAGGCAGTGAAGAAAGCAGATGGTATGTTAGCATTCATAGCAAAAGCATTTGAGTATAGGAGCAGGGAGGTTCTACTGCAGGGTCTTGGTGAAACCACACCTGGAGTATTGCGTACAGTTTTGGTCTCCTAATCTGAGGAAATACATTCTTGCCATAGAGGGAGTACAGAGAAGGTTCACCAGACTGATTCCTGGGATGTCAGGACTTTCATATGAAGAAAGACTGGATAGACTCGGCTTGTACTTGCTAGAATTTAGAAGATTGAGGGGGGACCTTATAGAGACTTACAGAATTCTTAAGGGGTTGGACAGGCTAGATGCAGGAAGATTGTTCCCGATGTTGGGGAAGTCCAGGACAAGGGGTCACAGCTTAAGGATAAAGGGGGGGAAGTCTTTTAGGACCGAGATGAGAAAAATATTTTTCACACAGAGAGTGGTGAATCTCTGGAATTCTCTGCCACAGAATGTAGTTGAGGCCAGTTCATTGGCTATATTTAAGAGGGAGTTAGATGTGGCCCTTGTGGCTAAGTTCAGGAGAGAATATGGAGAGAAGGCAGGTATGGGATGCTGAGTTGGATGATCAGCCATGATCATATTGAATGGCAGTGCAGGCTCCAAGGGCCGAATGGCCTACTCCTGCACCTATTTTCTTAGTTTATATGTTTCTAAGAGAGAGTTAGATAGAGCTCTAGGGGCTGGTGGAATCAAGGGATATGGGGAGAAGCAGGCACGGGTCATTGATTGGGGACGATCAGCCATGATCACAATGAATGGCGGTGCTGGTTTCATGGGCCGAATGGCCTCCTCCAGAACCTATTTTCTATGTTTCTATGTTAGTCAGCTTGGACCAGGAGAAGGCCAACAACAGGATATCGCACACGACCATGAGGGACGTACTCTCCAAAATGGGCTTTGGGGTGGGAATCAGAAATTGGATCCAACTGCCCTACACCGATATCTGTAGTGTTGTCCAAATCAATGGGTGGGAATCAGACAGGTTTGTCGTCAGGTGTGCAGTCAGGCAGGGTTGCCCTCTCTCCCCTGTCTTGTTCATCTGTTGTGTTGAACCTTTTGCCGAGTCCATCAGGAAGGATACGAGCATAAGAGGAGTGACATTGCCAGGCAGTGGGGGCACTCAGGTGAAAACCTCCCTGTCGCTGTCTTCTGCTTGGATCCCGGGTCGGTCCGCAGATTGACCAGCATCTGCGACCAGTATGAGTCAGCCACGGGAGCCAGGGTGAACCGCAGGAAGAGCGAGGCCATGTTCTTTGGCAACTGGCCCGACCGATCTTCCTTCCCCTTCACCATCAAGCCTGACTTCTTGAAGGTGCTGCGGATCTGGTTCAGGGGGGCTGAGGCATGTGACAAGAATTTGCTGGAGCTGATAGCCAAGGTGGGGAAGAAGCTGGAGCTGTGGAAGCAATGCTCCCTCTCCATAACAGGGAAAAATGTGGTCATCAGGTGTGAGGTGCTCTCGGGGCTGCTGTACTTGGCGCAAGTGTGGCCTGGCCCTCGTTGCTACGCCACAGGAATCACCCGGGTCATCTTCCAGTTTATCTAGAGGTCGAGGATGGACCAGGTGCGACGGGCAACAGTGGACAACCAGTCAGCAGACAACGGGGAGTAAAAGCGTGCCTAACGTCGCCCTCACTCTGATAGCCACCTTCGCATGTGGCTGCATCAGGCGGAGCGTAGTCAAGGCACGTGGGCACCTAGTGTCACTACCTGCTGAGGTTCTACCTGTCCCCGGTGTTGCGAAGGATGGGCCTGGCGCAGATGCCACGCAATGTGCCAGTCAGCTGGACATTGCCGCCCCATCTGTCATTTGTGGAAAGGTTCTTCCAGACCAACACCTTTGACCACAAGTCCATCGGGCAGTGGTCAACACGGAACGTCCTGCAGGAACTGCAATGAAATGACGTGATGGATCCTGTGGCGTGGTTCCCAGAGCAGACTGCCCCGCTTGTCTGGCAAAATGCCTCATCACCAGAACTCACCAACAAGCACCAAGACCTGTCTTGGCTGGCGGTGAGTGGAGCCCTCCCAGTCAGATCCTTCCTGCACCGTCGGAAACCACTCATTACCAGTGCACGCTGCCCTCGGGACGGCTGCTACGGAGAGGAGACGGTTGCCCACCTCTTTGCAGAGTGTCGATTCGCAAAGAGAGTCTGGAGAGGACTGCAAGGGTCACTGTCACAGTTTATTCAGAACAGTTCCGTCACAGAGGACTCTGTGAATTACCGACTGTTCCCAGGGACACATTCAGAGACTGATGCTGGAAGGTGATCAACTCGGTGAAAGACGCTCTTTGGTCTGCCCGAGCATTGTTGACCACCCAGCAGAGCGAGATATCCGTCGGGGAATGTTGCCGACTGGCCCGCTGCAGACAGCAGGAGTACGTGCTGAGGGACGCACTGCAGCAAACATCAAGGCTCGGTGGGGGAGGACCACAGTCAAGGGTCCTTCCGCCGCTGGACATGGGGTGCAGGGTGTGGTGGAGACGCCCTCAAAATAAGGGAAGGGATTCCACGCCAGTGGGCCACATGAGTGGCAAGGGTGTGGGGTAAATTTGTGATTTGGGCAAACTGTATTGAATGTATGGATAGCCTCTGAGAATGTCGGATGATTTTTTTCCACGGTTCATGAATTGTATATATTTATTACCTGAATAAAGTCTATTTTAAAATTTAAAACAAAAACCACGGGCGGATGGGATCCGTAGCCCCACTGCCGGGAAACTCCAGGAAGCTGGAGCTTCCCCACCGCACTACGTGAGGATCCAGGGCCGGAGCGCGGTCTGAGTGACTGTGTGGGAACCTCTCAGGGGGTTTGGGTTCCGTGTCTGTGCGAGGGGCCCACTGGAGAGATCTGGGTCGTCAATCTGACCCTCCCCGACAATAACTGAGACCATCTGTTGTAAACTCTGAACCTACCGGCTAACCAGCCTCGTCTATTCCCGGAGCAGTGATCCTTCGGAACGACAGTCTCCGGAATCTTCCATCCACCGGAACTGAAACAACAATCAGAGAGTCAGCCCCTGAACTGAGGGAGTTTGTTCACCCAGAGAAAGACCCGGAATCAGGGCCATTCTGACCGCATCCCCTCCCCGTTCAACATTCCCCGGAATCCAATGTTGTTTTCCCTCCGCTTCCGTCTTCCCCGGTCTCTTTCTCCACAATGTGGGATCTCCCCATTCTCAGTATTGACACCCCGTCCCATTGCAGCAACTGATGATCCCCATCTCCCTACATCTCCCCTTCACACGCCCCTCATTCTCCCGTTTACATTCTCCATCAGTGTCCAATTTCTCAGCAATGATCGCCTCACGTTACATTGCTTGTCAGAGAGGATATTACAGCAGTGCTTTGGCAGGATAGATTAGAGGGCTCGTCTAGGGAGGTTATTTGGGTGGAACTGAGAAGTGGGAACGGTGTAGCAACACTTTTAGGGGTGTATTATAGACCGCCAAATGGGGAGCGAGAATTGGAAGAGCAAATATGTAAGGAGATAGCAGATATTAGTAGTAAGCACAAGGTAGTGATTGTGGGAGATTTCAATTTTCCAAAAATAGACTGGGAAACACATTCTGTAAATGGGCTGGATGGTTTGGAGTTTATAAAATGTGTGCAGGATAGTTTTTTACAGCAGTACATAGAGGTATCACCCAGAGAAGGGGCAGTGCTGGACCTCCTGTTAGGAAATGAGGCAGGTCAGGTGACGGAGGTATGCGTTGGTGAGCACTTCGGGACCAGTGATCACAATACCATTAGTTTCAATATAATTACGGAGAGAGTCAGAACTGGACGTAGGGTGGAGATTTTTGATTGGAGGCTAACTTTGAGGGAATGCGTAAGGATTTTAAAGGAGTGAATTGGGACACTTTGTTTCATGGGAAGGATGTAGAAGAGAAATGGAGGACATTTAAAGGGGAAATTGTAAGAGTACAGAATCTTTATGTCCCTGTTAGGTTGAAAGGAAATAGTAACAATTGGAAAGAGCCATGGTTTTCAAGGGAAATTGGACACTAGTTTCGAAAAAAGAGAGATATCTACAATAATTATAGGAGGCATGGAGTAAATGAGGTGCTAGAGGAGTATAAAGAATGTAAAAAGAATCTTAAGAAAGAAATTAGGAAGGCTAAAAGAAGATATGAGGTTGCTTTGGCAAGAAAGGTGAAAGTAAACCCAAAGGGTTTCTACAGCTTTATTAATAGCAAAAGGATAACGAGGGATAAAATTGGACCATTAGAGAACCAGAATGGACAGCTATCTGCAGAGCCAAAAGAGATGGGGGAGATATTGAACAATTTCTTTTCTTCGGTATTCACCAAGGAGAAGGATATTGAACGGTGAGTTAAGGGGAAAAAGTAGAGTAGCTATGGAAACTATGGGATTCAAAGAGGAGGAAGTACTGACACTTTTGAAAAATGTAAAAGTGGATAAGTCTCCAGGTCCTGACAGGATATTCCCTAGGACATTGAGGGAAGTTAGTGTAGAAATAGCAGGAGCTATGACAGAAATATTTCAAATGTCATTAGAAACGGGAATAGTGCCGGAGGATTGGCGTACTGCGCATGTTGTTCCATTGTTTAAAAAGGGTTCAAAGAATAAACCTAGCAATTATAGACCTATTAGTTTGACGTCAGTGGTGGGCAAATTAATGGAAAGGATACTTAGAGATAATATATATAAGCATCTGGATAAACAGGGTCTGATCAGGAACAGTCAACATGGATTTGTGCCTGGAAGGTCATGTTTGACAAACCTTCTTGAATTTTTTGAAGCGGTAACTAGGGAAAGTGATGAGGGTAAAGCAGTGGATGTTGTCTATATGGATTTCAGTAAGGCCTTTGACAAGGTTCCCCATGGAAGATTGGTTAAGAAGGTTCAATCTTTGGGTGTTAATGGCGGAGTAGCAAGATGGATTCAACAGTGGCTGAATGGGAGATGTCAGAGAGTAATGGTGGATGGCTGTTTGTCAGGTTGGAAGCCGGTGACCAGTGAGGTGCCTCAGGGATCTGTGTTGGGTCCACTGTTGTTTGTCATGTACATCAATGATCTGGATGATGGGGTGGAAAATTGGATAAGTAAGTATGCAGATGATACTAAGATAGGTGGTGTTGTGGATAATGAAGTAGATTTTCAAAGTCTACAGAGAGATTTGGGCCATTTGGAAAAGTGGGCTGAAAGATGGCAGATGGAGTTTAATGCTGATAAGTGTGAAGTGCTACATCTTGGCAGGACAAATCAAAATAGGACGTACATGGTAAATGGTAGGGAATTGAGGAATGCTGTGGAACAGAGGGATCTAGGAATAACTGTGCATAGTTCCCTGAAGGTGGAATCGCATGTAGATAGGGTGGTAAAGAAAGCCTTTGGTGTGCTGGCCTTTATAAATCAGAGCATTGAATATAGGAGTAGGGAAGTAATGTTAAAATTGTACAAGGCATTGGTAAGACCAATTCTGGAGTATGGTGTACAATTTTGGTCGCCTAGTTATAGGAAGGATGTCAACAAAATAGAGAGAGTACAGAGGAGATTTACTAGAATGTTGCCAGGGTTCCAGCAACTATGTTACAGAGAAAGGTTGAACAAGTTAGGTCTTTATTCTTTGGAGCGCAGAAGGTTAAGGGGGGACTTGATTGAGGTCTTTAAAATGATGAAAGGGATAGACAGAGTTGACGTGGATACGTTTTTCCCATTGAGGGTAGGGAAGATTCAAACAAGAGGGCATGACATGAGAATTGAGGGACAGAGGTTTTGGGGTAACGTGAGGGGGAACTTCTTTACTCAGAGGGTGGTGGCTGTGTGGAATGAGCTTCCAGCAGAAGTGGTGGAGGCAGGATCGATATTAACATTTAAGAGTAAAGTGGATAGGTATATGGATGTGAAGGGAATGGAGGGGTATGGTCTGAGTGCAGGTAGATGGGACTAGGGGAAAACAAATGGTCGGCACGGACTGGAAGGGCCGAGAGGGCCTGTTTCCGTGCTATAATTGTTATATGGTTATTATATGGTTATATGTTTATCCAAGCAACCTCGAGATGGGACTGATGAGATTGATCCCCTGGACACTGGCATGAAGCTGATGGGCCGAGTGGTCGTCCTTGTGGCAATCAGTTCATGGTGGGAGAGCGATGAAGCTGGGTTTAGAGACGTGGGATTGGTGCCTGCGTTTATCCGGGAGATGGTATCATTGGTCAGGGAGTGAACGGGAGATTATTGGTGCTCGGGGATGGTGAGGGTGGAGATGCAGATGAGGGAGGTGGGGAACAAGAGGCTGGGGACATGAGCTGAACTTCACATTAACACCGAACATCATTCTGTCCCTCAGCCACAGACTCCGCACTCGGTGACCCATGTGTGACCCACACCGTCCTGGATCAGCCCTGGAGGAGCACGGATTGTTCCAAGACTAAGTGCAATGACCAGGCAGAGAAGGATGATGGAAAACTTGCAGTGGGATGGTACAGATTTAACAGGTAACCGTATAACCATATAACCATATAACCATATAACAATTACAGCACGGAAACAGGCCCTCTCGGCCCTTCCAGTCCGTGCCGACCATTTGTTTTCCCCTAGTCCCATCTACCTGCACTCAGACCATACCCCTCCATTCCCTTCACGTCCATATACCTATCCACTTTACTTTTAAATGTTAAAATCGATCCTGCCTCCACCACTTCTGCTGGAAGCTCATTCCACACAGCCACCACCATCTGAGTAAAGAAGTTCCCCCTCACGTTACCCCTAAACTTCTGTCCCTTAATCCACATTGTAACCTAAAGGAAGGCCCGTTTCCATAAGGTAAGGCAGGACCCGGCCAAAGCAGATTGGAAGCAGTTACATGGATAAAACAACATGCAACATGTGGGAATCCTTTAAACCGGAAATGGTGAGACTTCAGTGTAAATGTGTTCCCATTCTCGATTGTCACTGGGAGATATCACAGTGTATCTCAGTCCCCAGGGACACTGACTGTGGACAGTGAGGGACACTGGGGGTCAGTGGGAGATATCACGGTGTATCTCAGTCTGCAGGGAACACTGATATTGGACTGCAGCTGTCTACATATGGACAACCTCTGGTCCCCTTCTTTACTCCGTGTACACCCACGACTGTTCAGGCAAATACAAATCCATCTCAATTTGCAAATTCGGAGACGGCACCACCATTGTGGGCCGGATATCAATAACGAGACGGAGTACAGGAAGGAGATTGGGAACCTCATAACCTATGGGGAGAATGCAGGAGAATGGGGTTGAGAGGGAAAGTTAGATCAACCATGATTGAGTGGCGGAGTAGACCTGATGGGCAGAATAGCCGTATTCTGCAGTTAGATCCAATAAACTTATGAAGCAAAGCGGTTCACATACATTGAGGGAACCGAAGTAGAGAAAGTTTCAAATTCCTCGGAGTAAATATCACCAGCAACTTGTCCTGGACCACCCATATCAATGCAATGGCCAGGAAAGCACACAAACATCTCTACTGCCTCAGAAGTAAGGAAGTTCCACATGTCCCCAAGTCGTGCCAACAGATGCACCACAGAAGTTTGTTGGTTGTTTGTTTGTTTGTTTTTTTGCACAAAGTCCGCGAGCATCGCCACTTTTCATTTCACTGCACATCCCGTATGTGTATGTGACGAATAAACTTGACTTGACTTGACAGAAAGGATTTGATCCAGATCCATCGCAGCTTAGTTTGGGAACAGCTCCATCCAAGTCTGCAAGACATTGCAGAGAATTGTGGAGGCACCCAGACCATCATGCAAACCAACCTCCCTTCCATTGATTCCATCTACACTTCATACTGCTTGGCAAGGCCATCAGCATAATCAAGTCCCAGTCTCACTCCCGAACACTGCCTTTTCTCCCCTCTCCCTTCAGGCAAGATGTATAGAAGTGTGAAAACGCACACCTCCAGATTCAGAGACAATTTCTTCCCAGTTGTTATCAGGCAACTGAATCATCCTATCACCAATTAGAGAGTGGTAATGACCTCCCATCTATCTCATTGCAGACCCTCGTACGATCTATAATTGGACTTTGCTGGACATTATGATGCAGTAAACATTATTCCCTTTATCCTGTGTTTGAACACTGTGGAGGGCTTGATGGAAATCATGTATAAACTTCCCGCTAACTGGATAGCACACAACACAATGCTTTTCACTGTACCCTGGTACATGTGACAATAAACTAAACTAAATTCACTGTGGACAGTGAGGGACTGAGGGGTCAATGGGAGATATCACGTTGTATCTCAGTCCCCGGGGAACACTGACTAGCTGTGGAAGAGAGGGACTTTTAAAAAGGCCAGCTGGTTACAGAGGCTCCACTGTTAATGGGATGAGGTGAGTTTCAGTTGGAGAAGCTGAAAACACATCGCATCCCGAGTGATTGCTCCTTAGTGGGTGTATAAAGGGAAGGTAGATACGTGGAGGGGCCTGTATGGAGCGGCCGTGTTTACGTACAAGTGCCGTGTGGGGGGTAAGTGCGAGGCTTTGGCTTGAGAGGCTTCGGCGTACAGATAAGGTCTGGTTTGTGGTTATTTTTCTATTATACACTCTCCGTGGTCTAGTGCAGTAATGATGGCAGGTAGGGCAGTTAGTGCTCCTCCTGCAGGATGTGGGGAGTAGGGAATCCTTCAGTGTTGCTGAGGACTATGCCTGTGGGAGGTGTGTCCAGCTGCAGCTCCTTACAGATGGCGTTAGGGAACGGGAGCAGTAGCTGGATGACCTCAGCATCATCCGGGACACTGAGGATGTCACAGATAGGCATCACAGTGAGGTGGTCACGCCTCGGGTAGGGGCAGAAAGTAGACGGGTGATCACCGGGAAAGGGAGTAGTGAGAAAGTGCAGGAATCTCCTGTGGCCATTCCCCTCGACAACAGGTTTGTCCCTTTGGATACTGTTGGTGGGATGAGCGACTAGGGAAGGGCAGCAGCAGTCAGGTCTGGGGCATCAAACCCGGCTCTGAGGCACAGTGGGGAAGGGCACAGTCAGGCAGAGTGAGAGTGATTGGAGAATCGTTAGTTAGGGAAACAGACAGGAGAAAATGAGAATCCAGGATGGTGTGCTGCCTCCCTGGTGCCAGGGTCCAGGATGTCTCCCAGCCGCTGCAGAACATTCTCAAGGGGGAGGGGGAACAGCCAGAAGTCGTTGTGTACGTCGGCACAAATGACAGAGGCAGGAAAAGGGATGAGGTCCTGTGGACTGAAGATAGGGAATTAGGCAAAAGGCTAATGCAGGACCTCCAGGGTAGTAATGTCTTGATTGCCACAGGTGCCACATGCTAGTGAGGGTAGGAACAGGAAGATAGGCCAGATGAATGTGTAGCTGAGGAGTTGGTGTTGGGGGCAGGGAAGATAGAGGTGGTGGTAAAAGAGGCGGGGCAGTTGCTTTGCTGATTAAGGAGAAGGTCCCAGCAATCGTTTGAGATGACATTACTGACGGTTCATCCAGTGGAGCTGAGAACTGAGAAGGGGATGATCACCTTGTTGGCCGTGTACGATAGGCCCTCAAATAGACAGCGGGAATTAGAAGAACAAATGTACTGGGAGATTGTAGACAGCTGCAGGACAGTGAGGGACACTGCGGGTCAGTGGGAGATATCACGGTGTATCTCAGTCCACAGATCATCGTCCCAGCCATGTTATTGATACAGACTGTGACTCACCGGGGCCCAAGCACTGAGCCCTCTTGTACCCATACGTCACTGCTTCCAACCTGAGAATGATCTGCTTATTCCCATCTGTTGCTCTCTGTCCAAAAGCCAGTTCTCAATCCATGTCAGTGTGTGAACAATTCCATGTGCTCTGACCTTGTTGACCAGCCTCTTGTACAGGAACGTACTAAATGCTTTCTGAAAATTCCCCACAGCCCAGCCACTGGCTCCCTCATCTGTTCTACTGGACGTGTCCTCAACGTTCCCCAGGGACTGTGAAATGTGAAATTCCTTCCACAGCCCACATTCGGTGTTTCGGCGCCTTGTGGCTGCAGCTCACCTGCAGTCCGACTGTCTTTTTCTCTTTTTATTTTGTCTTGTTAGGTGTATATTTTCGGTTTATGTTTAGTGGTGTATATGATGGTGGGGGGAAAACTTTTAAACTTTTTAATCTCTTCCTTGAACGGAGACGCGACCTTTTCCTTGTCGTGTCTCCGTTTCGCTGGGACCTAACATCGTTGAGCTGGTGGCCTCCAACCGGAATCGACCTGAGAGCTCCAGTCGGGAGAGCCTGCGGACTCACTCACCATCGCGGAGCTGGCTGACTCGGAGGCTGTGGTGGAGCGGCAGCTGCGACCCGACTGCAGAACTTCGGAGGCTTTGGCCGCAGGCGCTGTGGATGGTAAAATCGGGAGCTCGCAGGACTTACCATTGCCCGCCGGGGGCTTAACACAAGAGCCTAGATCGCTTCGACGCGGAAGAATAACAAACAACAGGGAAAAGACTTTTGCCTTCCATCACAGTGAGGAAGTGTTTGGAAATTCACATTGATGGATGTTTGTGTCAAATTGTGCTAATTGTGTGTTATGTTTATTTTGCTGTTATGACCGTGGGGAACGTAATTTTGTTCAAACCTCTGTTTGTTTGAATGACAATAAAGGTGTTATTATTATTATTGTCTCTAACAGGGACACCGACTCCCTTCACTCGCACTTCCCCATCACACAGGAGAATCACTGTGAACCCGGCAAGTTGAATGGGAAAGTCCTGAAAAGTTCAGTTAACCTGAACACTCCGCCCTTGTGTGTTGGTGACGCAGGATGTCACAGAATATCTCTACAACCCCAACAGCCCGTGTGACTGGGGAACGGGGACCTACCTGTACAATACACAGCGTCCTGGTTGGGTGACGGCCACAGCTGATACACAAAGTAACCGGTGCAGTTCTTCACCCTGATCTCCTGATGTTTCTCACAGAGCTTTTCATCCTTGGTGAAACATACTGTCCTGGTCACCTCCCCGTCTCTCACGCTGGGATGTGGACCTGGAATGAGGATTATAAACATTGTAAAATGTACCCGGTGTCACAGTGCGGTGGGGAATGTGAATGTGGAGCCAGTGTAAGGCAGTGATCACAAGCCACGGTCGGGTCTGACCTGCCTCAGTCAACGGTGAGCTGCTGCCCTCACCCTCCCCACCCACACTCCCCACAGCAGCCCCTGCTCCCTGAGACCGGCTCCTGGTGCTGACACCCTAGGGTGCCGGGGTCTGGACTGGAAACACAAGGCCCCCCCCCCATGGGTGCTGACAGCTGCTGATGAGTGGACATGAAAGGTTTAGACAGACACGGGCAGAATTAGTAGTGCAGATGGGACATCATGGTGGACATGGGCCGAAGTCCCATTTCTGTGACGTATGACATGACTAATTAAATATATAGTTCAGCCTCATCGGAAATGTCACTAGATTGCAATAATTGTAGCCACGACACGTCACAAACACTTCATTCACACATCATAAGCACATTTGTGCTAAATGTTGTGTGTATTTAATTTCTCCGCCTCGTTGCTGAACTGTGGGTGTCCTGAGACGGGCCCAGCTCCCTGGGAGCTGCTCCTCCACTGAAACTGCTCTGGCTCTGATCCGGTGCAGGGACAACGTGGTGGATGTAATTACCTGGTAGGGGAGAGGGTTCTCCCAGCATCGCTTCTCGGCCTTTTGGCTAAGATCAAGTGTAGTATCTGTTCTTATCAGTTCTGAGTGAAAGAGACTATCTGTTCTTATTAGAACAGTTCTGGCGGTTCCTTGGGGACAAGGGCCGTGGATTGCGGAGCAAAATCATTGAGGAGTCTGTCGGCTGCGGGCTTAGAGGTGGATCCATGCTGGTTGGGAAACCAACCTAACACCTTGTTCAGCCACAATGTCATCAGGAGCAGGAGTACAGGGTATTCGGAATACCCTGCGAATAAGCGTGGGGACCTCAGCAAGGGGACCCCCTTCTCACGAGACTTGTTCGTGAAGAAGGTCTTGCTAGATGCCTGCAAATTTGAGGCCAAGGACATCTACTCCCTCCAGGATTTTCCGGGTAACGGATATTTTGACGTTACCTTCAAGTATCCAACGGGATGGCAGAAGGTGATGGAAGACTTCCGGGAGAGGGGGAATGAAGCTCCGCTGTCGCTGCTGAAAGTGCAGCCGCTCTTCACCCTCCCCACCCAGAAGGAAAGATTCATTACAATGCACATGTTTAACCCACATGTGCCCGTAGTGGATGTCCTCACCTTCCTTGCCCGCTACGGTGAGGGAACAGGAAACTGTGTGGACGTGAAGGACATGCACGGGATTTGGACCAGCAAGCGGCAAGTCAAGGTAAAGCTGAGGGTGGACAAGGACGGAGAAATCGTCCACCCCCCCCCCCCCCTCGGTTTTCGCAGTTGGAGGAAACCGAGGATACTTGAGCTATGTAGGGCTGTGCAGGAAATGCAACAAGCCTGGGCATGTGATGGCCCAATGCACTGCAGTTGTCTGCAAAAACTGCAAGACGGAGGGCCATGAGACAAAGGACTGTCAGGCCAGCAAGAACTGCAACCTGTGTGGGGAGGCAGGCCACCTTTACAGGGCTTGCCCTAAAAGAGCCTGCACCTACGCACAGGCGACAAGAGGGGCTGCTGCCAGCACCCCAAAGGGGGGGCGAGGCACCCCTCACCACTGCCAAGACCCCAGCAGAGAGGGAACACAGATGAGGACAGCCTAACCACCTTGAGGCCCCAAGTGCCAAAAAGAGACGCCCAGCATCTTGCCCAGGAGGGAGAGTCGATGGAGGAGGGGGAACAGCAGGAGAAATGGACAACGGTGAAGTACAAGAAGAGGGGTCAGCCCAAAGAGCCGAGGCCGGAAAGGAGTGGTAAGTCAAAAAGTAAATCACAAAAAAGGTGTCTTTCTCTTAGAGAAGGCAGCAACCTCTCCTCCTCATCGGAGGATGAGGCGACCGGGAAGTCCCAACGAGGGAGGCCGAGGAAGAAAACGGGGGTGGAAAAGAGAGAGGCCACGACGATCACCTCCCAGCCCCAGGAGACCGAGAGCAGAGAAGTGGCCGAGGGGCTCTAGCCCCAGGACATCGGGAGCAGTGCAGCGGTCGAGGGGCTCCAGCCCCAGGACATCGGGGGCAGTGCAGCGGTCGAGGGGCTCCAGCCCCTGGAGACAGGGATCATCACAGCGGCCAGTGGGCCCCAGCTCCGGGCGACCGGGAGTAGCACAATGGCCGATGGGCCCCAGCTCTGGGTGACCGGGAGCATTGCAGCAGCCCATGGGCCCCAGCTCTGGGCGACCGGGAGCATTGCAGCGGCCCATGGGCCCCAGCTCCAGGCGACCGGGAGCATTGCAGCGGCCAATGGGCCCCAGCTCCGGGCGACCGGGAGCATTGCAGCAGCCCATGGGCCCCAGCTCCAGGCGACCGGGAGCATTGCAGCGGCCAGTGGGCCCCAGCTCCGGGCGACCGGGAGCATTGCAGCAGCCCATGGGCCCCAGCTCCAGGCGACCGGGAGCATTGCAGCAGCCCATGGGCCCCAGCTCCAGGCGACCGGGAGCATTGCAGCGGCCCATGGGCCCCAGCACCGGGCGACTGGGAGCAGAGCAGAGGCCGTTGGGCCCCAGCTACAGGAGACAGAGGAAGCGGCGTGCCCAAAAGGGGGTGGAACGAGAAGGCCCCCCCCAACGACACCTTTGGTTACGCCACCTGAAACCCACCTCACTGCTGGATTCCTGAGCCCAGGAAAGCTGAGGCAATTCACCGAAGCGGTGCGAATGAGGGGACAGGGAAATGGTCAGTGACTCTAAAGACAATGGAGCTCAAACTGGCATCTTTAAACATGCGCAGTATAAAGAGCACTGCGCGATGTGTTAATGCCTTACAGTACCTGGCCAAGGTCAAGGCAGATGTGACTTTTCTTCAGGAGTGTGGGCTGCCACACCTCCGCTGCTATCGGAGGTGGTCGCGATGGTGGCCCCACGGACTGTCGGTGTGGTCGGGGGGAAATGACTGTCGTGCTTCCGGCCTGGGGATTTTGTTGCGGGGAGGAAACTTCACCATCACTGAGGTCAAGGAAGTGGTTGGAGGGCGTCTCCTCGTGGTGGATGTTATGTACCGTGGCTCTCCGCTCCGGCTGATAAATGTGTATGCCTCACCCACGCAGAGCGAGCGGCTGGCCGTTCTCCAGCAGCTCCCAGTGCTGCTGGCCACGTCCCGGCAGCTTGTTCTGGCCGGTGACTACAACTGCATCATTGATGCGGCTGGACGATCCGGCAGTGCCGACAGCAGACTGGACAGCACGTCCAAGTTCCTGATGGAGATGGTAAAAGACGCAAAGCTGCGCGACGCCTTCAGCGACCCTGCAGGCGGGTCCCAGCCGCGGTTCACCTGGTCGATATCGGATGGTTTAGCCCGATTTCGGATAGACTTTGTCTTCACGACGAAGGCCGTCACGGTGAGACACACTGACCTCAAGCCAGTGTTCTTCTCCGACCACTGCCTCCTTCAGGCTTCCTGTCACCTACGGGAGGACCGGAAGGCAGGCAGAGGGACGTGGAAGTTAAACATGAAGCTGTTGACCCCAGAGAATGTCGAGGAGCTAAAGAGGGACTACGCATGTTGGAGAACGGTGAGGCCCCTCTTTGACTCCCCCACACTCTGGTGGGAAGCAACCAAGGAGAACATTACGAGGTTCTTCATAATTAAAGGGGTTCAGAGAGCAAGACAGAGTCAGAGGGAATTGTGCCAACTCCAGACAGATTTGCAACAACTGCTCCTTCTGCAGTCGCGCGGGGTGGATGTGAGGGAGGAACTTAGAGAGTTGAAGGACCGGCAAGCTCAGCTCTTCACCTCTGAATCCTCCAAGATCATCTTCCGATCTAGGGTCCGCCATGTGGAGCAGGATGAGACGTGCTCACGTTTCTTCTTCCATAAGGTTCACAGGGGGAGCTCTGTGATGAACAGCCTTAGGGAGGAGGACGGCACGGTAGCATCCTCACAGACAGACATGCTGAGGATCTGCAAATCCTTTTACACAGATTTGTATGACCAAAAGACCACAGACAGTACCTCCTCCCAGAACTTCCTATCCTCAATCACGGAGGTCTTGGAGGACAGCAAGCGGGAGAGTCTGGACCAACCACTGACCCTAGAGGAGCTGACTAGCTCCATCCGTTCCTTTGACTCGAATAAAACTCCCGGAAGCGATGGCTTACGGACCGAGTTGTATTCGGCTCTGTGGGACTGGATGGGCTCGGACCTGCTAGAAGTGTACAACGACATGCTTCTAGCTGGTAGCATGTCAGACTCCATGAGGAAGGGCAGCATCACCCTAATCTACAAGCAGAAGGGGGAGATGAAGGACATAAAGAATTGGAGACCCATAACACTCCTGAATGTAGACTACAAGATCCTGTCTAAGGCCATCGCCAACCGGGTCAAGTCTGCTCTGGGACAGGTGATCCACCCAGACCAAACCTGTGCTGTACCTGGCAGGAAAAATCTCAGACAGCCTAGCGCTGCTGAGAGATACCATCGCCTACATGCAGGACAGGCGGGTGGATGCCTGCCTAGTCAGCTTGGACCAGGAGAAGGCCTTCGACAGGATATCGCACACGTACATGAGGGACATGCTCTCCAAAATGGGTTTTGGGGAGGGAATCAGGAATTGGATCAAACTGCTCTACACCAAGATCCGTAGTGCAGTCCAAATCAATGGGTGGGAATCAGATAGTTTCTCTGTAAGGCCTGGAGTCAGGCAGGGTTGCCCTCTCTCTCCTGTCTTGTTTGTCTGCTGTATTGAACCCTTTGCCGAATCCATCAGGAAGGATGCGAGCATAAGAGGAGTGACATTGCCAGGCAGTGGGGGCATTCAAGTAAAGACCTCCCTGTACATGGATGATGTCTCTGTCTTCTGCTCGGATCCAGCGTCGATCCGCAGACTGATTAGTATCTGCGACCAGTTTGAGTCGGCCATGGGAACCAGGGTGAACCGCAGGAAGAGCGAGGCCATGCTCTTTGGCAACTGGCCTGACAGATCTTCTGTCCCCTTCACCATTAAGCCTGACTTCTTGAAGGTGCTGGGGATCTGGTTCGGGGGGGGCTGAGGCATGTGACAAAAATTGGCTGGAACGGATAGCCAGGGTGGGGAGGAAGCTGGAGCTGTGGAGGCAACGCTC
Organism: Okamejei kenojei; assembly: GCA_035221665.1. Classification (NCBI taxonomy): domain Eukaryota; kingdom Metazoa; phylum Chordata; class Chondrichthyes; order Rajiformes; family Rajidae; genus Okamejei; species Okamejei kenojei. Next base: position 19,202,897 of record CM069166.1, on the reverse strand, counting down.
CCTCTCCATAACGGGAAAGAATTTGGTCATCAGGTGTGAGGTGCTCTCGGGGCTGCTGTATTTGGCACAAGAGTGGCCAGTCCCTCCCTCATACGCCACAGGGATCACCCGGGCCATCTTCCAGTTCATCTGGAGGTCGAGGATGGACCGGGTGCGACGGGCCACAATTTACAAGTCAGCAGACAACGGGGGTAAAAGCGTGCCCAACGGCGCCCTCATTCTGATGGCCACCTTCGTGTGTGGCTGCGTCAGGCGGAGTGTAGAGCCAAGGCACGTGGGCACCAAGTGTCACTACCTGCTGAGGTTCTACCTGTCCCCGGTGTTGAGAAGGATGGGCCTGGCGCAGGTGCCACGCAATGTGCCAGTCAGCTGGACATTGCCGCCCCATCTGTCGTCGGTGGAAGGGTTCTTCCGGACCAACACCTTTGACCACATGTCCATCGGGCAGTGGTCAGCACAGAATGTCCTGCAGGCACTGCAGGGAAAGGACTCTATGGACCCGGTGGCGTGGTTCCCTGAGCAGACTGCCCAGCTTGTCTGGCAAAATGCCTCATCGCCAGAACTCACCAACAAGCACCAAGACCTGGCTTGGCTGGCGGTGAGGGGAGCCCTCCCAGTCAGATCCTTACTGCACCGTCGGAACCTCACTGCCAGCGCACGCTGCCCTCGGGACGGCTGCTATGGCGAGGAGACGGTTGCCCACCTCTTTACAGAGTGTGGTTTTGCTAAAAGAGTCTGGAGAAAAATGCAAGGGTCCCTGGTACGCTTTATCCCGAACAGCTCCGTCACAGAGGACTCGGTGATTTACGGACTGTTCCCAGGGACACATTCAGAGGCTGACATCGAGTGCTGCTGGAGGGTCATCAACTCGGTAAAAGACGCCCTTTGGTCTGCCCGAGCATTGTTCACCACCCAGCAGAGCGAGATGTCCGTCAGGGAATGTTGCCGACTGGCCCGCTGCAGACTGCAAGAGTACGTGCTGAGGGACGCACTGAAGCTCGGTGCAGCCAACGCCAAGGCTCGGTGGGGGAGGGCCACAGTCTAAGGTCCTTCCGCTGCTGGACATGGGGGGCACAGTATGGTGGAGACGCCTCTCAATATAAGGGAAGGTATCCCACGCCACTGTGCCACATGAGTGGCACGAGTGGGGGACTGATTTGTGGAAATTTGGGGAAAAGAAATGTCTAAACTGTATTCATCAATTTGTACAGCCCCCGAAAATGTCGGATGGATTTTCTGCAAGGTTCATGTATGTATATATTTATCACGAATAAAGTATATTTTGAAATTTAAAAAAAAACGTGGTGAATGTAATGTACCACGGCTCTGCAGTCAGGCTGATTAATGTGTACATCTCACCCATGTGGAGGGAGCGGCTGGACGTTCTCCAGTAGCTCCCACCGCTATTGGCCTTGTCTCGGCAGCTCGTTCTGGCCTGTAACTTCAACTGTATCATTGATGCAGCTGGACGATCCGGCAGGGCCAATAACAGACTGGACAGCACGTTCAAGCTCATGGACCGGAAGGCAGGCAGAGGGACGCGGAAGTTAAATGTGAAGCTGATGACATCAGAGAACGTTGAGGAGCTAAAGAGGGAAAGCAACCAAGGAGAACATCAAGAGGTTCTTCATATTTAAAGGGGTTCAGAGAGTTAGAGGGAATTGTGTCAAAACAGATTTGCAGCAACTGCTCCTTCTGCAGTCGAGAGGGGTGGATGTGAGGGAGGAACGCAGAAGGTCCGGCAAGCTCGGCTCTTTACTTCTGAATCCTCCAAGATGATCTTCCGCCAAGTGGAGCAGGATGAGACGTGCTCATGCTTCTTCTTCCATAAGGTTCACAGGGGGAGCTCTGTGATGAACAGACTTAGGGAGGAGGACGGCTCGGAAACAACCTTGCAGACGGATATGCTGAGGATCTGCAAATCCTTTTATACGGATTTGTATGACGGAAAGGCCACAGACAGTGCCGCCTCCCAGAACTTCCTGTCCTCTATCATGGAGGTCTTGGAGGACAGCAAGCGGGAGAGTCTGGACCAACCACTGATCCTAGAGGAGCTGACTGGCTCCATCCGTTCCATTGACTGGAGCAAAAATCCTCAGAAGCAATGGCTTACCAGCCTAGTTATATCCGGCTCAGTGGGACTGGGTGGGCCAAGACCTGCTGGAAGTGTACAACGACAAGCTTCTAGCAGGCAGCATGTCAGACTACATGAGGAAAGACAACATCACCCTAATCTACAAGCAGAAAGGGGAGATGAAGGATGTAAGGAAATAGAGACCCATCACATTGTTGAATGTGGATTATAAGATCCTGTCTAAGGCCATCGCCAACCGGGTCATGTCTGCTCTGGGACGGCTGATCCACCCGGACCAAACCTGTGCTGTTCTGACAGGAAAATCTCAGACAGCCTAGCGCTGCTACATGCAGGACAGACAGGTGGATGCCTGCCTAGCCTGGTGTTGACATGGATAGAATATTGGTTGGCAGATAGGAAGCAAAGAGTAGGAGTGAACGGGTCCTTTTCAGAATGGCCGTCAGTGATGAGTGGAGTGCTGTAAGGCTCGGTGTTGGGGCCGCAACTGTTTACCATATATATTAATGATTTGGAAGAGGGAATTAAGAGCAACACTAACAAGTTTGGGGATGACACAAAGCTGGGTGGCAGTGTGAACTGTGAAGAGGATGTTAGGAGGTTGCAGGGTAACCTGGACAGGTTGAGTGAGTGGGCAGATGCATGGCAGATTCAGTATAATATCGATAAATGTAAGGTTATACACTTTGGCGCCAAAAATCAAGGGGGCAGATTATTATCTCAATGGGGTTAGGTTAGGTAAGGGGGAGGTACAATGAGACCTGCGTGTCCTTGTACACCGGTCACTGAAAGTTGGCGTGCAGGTACAGCAGGCAGTGAAGAAAGCCTATGGAATGTTGGCCTCCATAACAACAGGATTTCAGTATCGGAGTAAAGAGGTTCTTCTGCAGTTGCATAGGGCTCTGGTGAGACCACATCTGGAATATTGTATACAGTTTTGGTCTCCTAATTTGAGGAAGGACATCCTTGTGATTGAGTCAGTGCAGCGTAGGTTCACGAGATTGATCCCTGCGATGGCGGGACTGTCATATGAGGAAAGATTGAGAAGACATGGCTTGGATTCACTGGAGTCTTGAAGAATGAGGGGGAATCTTATAGAAACATATAAAATTATAAAAGAACTGGACAAGCTAGATGCAGAAAAAATGTTCCCAATGTTTGGCGAGTCCAGAACCAGGGCCACAGTCTTAGATTAAAGAGGAGGCCATTTAGGACTGAGGTGAGAAAAAACTTTTCCACCCAGAGAGTTGTGAATTTGTGGAATTCCCTGCCACATAGGGCAGTGGAGGCCAAATCATTGGATGGATGATTTGTTTTTACTGGTCTTTGTTTTTACAGAGGCCCAGGAGCCGTTGGTGTGGGAGGAACCCAAATCTGTAACGTTCCATTCGCATTTCAAAATAAGTGGGCTTGAGGAAGCTGCTGATTGGTGCAAGTGGACTAGAGGAAGCAGCTGATTGGTAGTCAGATCCCTGCTGATTTCTTCCAGCACTTTGTATTGTATACTGGGTAAGGGGGGGGGGGGGGGGGGGGGGGGGGGGGGGGGGTGTATGAGGGCCAGGGCAGGTTATTGTTCTGGATGTCAGGTGTGCGACGTCATGGAGTCTGATAGCCTTCCAGACGTCCACATCTGCGCCAGGTGCATCGAGATGGGGCTCCTAAGGGACCATATTAGGAACCTGGAGCAACAGCTCGATGACCTCTGTCCAGTCAGGGAGAGGAGATACAGACATGCGGTTACTCCAAGACCACGGGAGGCAGACAAGTGGGTCACGGTTAGGAGGGGCAAGGGGCAAAGGCAGGGACTAGAGAGTACCCCGGTGGCTGTACATCTTCCAATAAGTACTCCTGTTTGAGTATTGTTGTGGGGGATAGACTACCTAGGGGTAGCGACAGCGGCCGGGCCTCTGGCACAGAGAAGGTTTGTACAGAAAGGTAGGGAAAGGAAGAGCGCATTAGTAATAGGGGACTCTATAGTTAGGGGGTCAGGTAGGTGATTCTGTGGACACAGTCAGGAGACCTGGATGGTAGTTTGCCTCCCTGGTGCCAGGGTCTAGGATGTGTCTGAATGTGTCCAAGATATCCTGAAATGGGAGGGAGTGGAGACTGAGGTCACGGTACATATAGGTATCAATGACACAGGTAGAAAAAGAGAAGTGGTCCTGAAAGGAGAATTTAGGGAGTTAGGTGGAGAGTTAAGGAGAAGGACCGCGTAGGTAACAATCTCAGGATTACTGCCTGTGCCACGCGACAGTGAGAGTAGGAATGGAGCGAGGTGGAGGATAAATGCGTGGCTGAAGGACTGGTGCAGAGGCAGGGATCCAAGTTTCTGGATCATTGCAACCTCCTTTGGGGAATATGTGACCTGTACAAAACGGACGGGTTGCACTTGAACCCGAGGGGGACCAGTATCCTGGCGGGGAGATTTGCAAAGGCTACTGGGAAGACTTTAAACTAGTTGGGGGGAGGGATTCAAATAGAGAAAGCTAGTAGACAGTGTGTGAGGCAGGAGGCAGAGAAGGGAAGCATTCAGACCCAACATGTAGGGGAGAAAGAAGAAAAATATAATAAACAGAGAAGAAGAGGTGGTGGGTTTCTTAAATGTGTGAGCAGAGATTACATAATATATTTCCAAAATTATCGCCTATATGTGATAAATGTCAAATCTCAGAAGCAAATTTGTCACATTCATTCACTAATTGTATAAAGATTGTAGAATATTGGAACGAAATATTTAAGATAATTTCGAATGTTATTAATATTACTATGATTTCTGATCCAAAGTTAATAATACTTGGAATACTTGAAACGGACCAACTAATTACAATGAACCAAAGAATTTTTATCGACTATTGTCTAATAATTGGGAAAAAATTAATACTAAAATTTTGGAAAGGCCCTGCATCCCCAACAATTAAAATGTGGAATACAGAAATGTCGGAGACACTTCACTTGGAGAGATTGAGGCTTGTCCTTATGGATAGGTTAGATCTCTTCAGAGAGATTTGGTCTCCATATATTAAATATTTACAGGGTCATAACGGTTCGGCGCGAAGACTTGACTGAGGCCTGAATATCTGAATGGATGAAGAAATATATATAATAAATCATGAATATATCTCCAAGGACGGATTAATGAATAATATTCCAATCTCCATCAAACTTTCAACACTCCCTGGCAACATTCTAGTAAATCTCCTCTGTACTCTCTCTATTTTGTTGTCATCCTTCCTATAACTAGGCGACCAAAATTGTACACCATACTCCAGAATTGGTCTTACCAATGCCTTGTACAATTTTAACATTACTTCCCTACTCCTATATTCAATGCTCTGATTTATAAAGGCCAGCACACCAAAGGCTTTCTTTACCACCCTATCTACATGCGATTCCACCTTCAGGGAACTATGCACAGTTATTCCTAGATCCCTCTGTTCCACAGCATTCCTCAATTCCCTACCATTTACCATGTACGTCCTATTTTGATTTGTCCTGCCAAGATGTAGCACTTCACACTTATCAGCATTAAACTCCATCTGCCATCTTTCAGCCCACTTTTCCAAATGGCCCAAATCTTTCTGTAGATTTTGAAAATCTACTTCATTATCCACAACACCACCTATCTTAGTATCATCTGCATACTTACTTATCCAATTTTCCACCCCATCATCCAGATCATTGATGTACATGACAAACAACAGTGGACCCAACACAGATCCCTGAGGCACCCCACTGGTCACCGGCTTCCAACCTGACAAACAGCCATCCACCATTACTCTCTGACATCTCCCATTCAGCCACTGTTGAATCCATCTTGCTACTCCGCCACTGACGTCAAACTAATAGGTCTATAATTGCTAGGTTTATTCTTTGAACCCTTTTTAAACAATGGAACAACATGCGCAGTACGCCAATCCTCCGGCACTATTCCCGTTTCTAATGACATTTGAAATATTTCTGTCATAGCTCCTGCTATTTCTACACTAACTTCCCTCAATGTCCTAGGGAATATCCTGTCAGGACCTGGAGACTTATCCACTTTTATATTTTTCAAAAGTGTCAGTACTTCCTCCTCTTTGAATCTTATAGTTTCCATAGCTACTCTACTCTTTCCCCTTAACTCACCGAGTTCAATATCCTTCTCCTTGGTGAATACCGAAGAAAAGAAATTGTTCAATATCTCCCCCATCTCTTTTGGCTCTGTAGGTCCCTTGCAGTCAGAAACGGGTGAATTGATCATGGGGAACAAGGACATGGTAGACCAATTGAATAACTTCTTTGGTTCTGTCTTCACTAAGAAAGACACAAATAGTCTGCCGGAAATAGCAGGTGACCGGGGGTCAAATGAGATGGAACTGAGTGAAATCCAGGTTAGCCGGTAAGTGGTGTTAGGTAAATTGAATGGATTAAAGGCCGATAAATCCCCAGGGCCAGATAGGCTGCATCCCAGAGTACTTATGGAAGTAGCCCCAGAAATAGTGGATGCATTAGTGATAATTTTTCAAAACTCTTTAGATTCTGGAGTAGTTCCTGAGGATTGTAGGAGAGTAGCTAATGTAACCCTGAGGAGAGTAGCTAATGTAACCCTGACGATTGGAGAGTAGCTAATGTGGGGAAACTGCTAGAGTCAGTTATTAAAGATGGAATAGCAGCACATTTGGAAAGTGGTGAAATCATTGGACAAAGTCAGCATGGATTTATGAAAGGCAAATCATGTCTGACGAATCTTATAGAATTTTTCGAGGATGCAACTACTAGAGTTGATAAGGGAGAATCAATGATATGTTATATCTGGACTTTCAAAAGGCTTTCAACAAGGTCCCACATAAGAGATTAGTATACAAACTTAAAGCACACGGTATTGGGGGTTCAGTATTGATGTGGATAGAGAACTGGCTGCCATACAGGAAGCAAAGGGTAGTGGTAAACGGGTCCTTTTCAGAATGGCAGGCAGTGACTAGTGGGGTACCCCAAAGCTCAGTGCTGGGACTCAAGCTATTTACAATATATATTAATGATTTGGACGAGGGAATTGAATGCTACATCTCCAAGTTTGCGGATGACACAAAGCTGGGGGGCAGTGTTAGCTGTGAGGAGGATGCTAGGCGGCTGCAAGGTGACTTGGATAGGTTGGGTGAGTGGGCAAATGCATGGCAGATGCAGTGTAATGTGGATAAATGTGAGTTTATCCACTTTGGTGGCAAAAACGGGAAAGTAGACTATTATTTGAATGGTGGCCGATTAGGAAAAGGGAAGATGCAACGAGACGTGGGTGTCATGTTACACCAGTCATTCAAAGTAGGCATGCAGGTGCAGCAGGCAGTGAAGAAAGCAGATGGTATGTTAGCATTCATAGCAAAAGCATTTGAGTATAGGAGCAGGGAGGTTCTACTGCAGGGTCTTGGTGAAACCACACCTGGAGTATTGCGTACAGTTTTGGTCTCCTAATCTGAGGAAATACATTCTTGCCATAGAGGGAGTACAGAGAAGGTTCACCAGACTGATTCCTGGGATGTCAGGACTTTCATATGAACAAAGACTGGATAGACTCGGATTGTACTTGCTAGAATTTAGAAGATTGAGGGGGGACCTTATAGAGACTTACCGAATTCTTAAGGGGTTGGACAGGCTAGATGCAGGAAGATTGTTCCCGATGTTGGGGAAGTCCAGGACAAGGGGTCACAGCTTAAGGATAAGGGGGGGAAGTCTTTTAGGACCGAGATGAGAAAAATATTTTTCACACAGAGAGTGGTGAATCTCTGGAATTCTCTGCCACAGAATGTAGTTGAGGCCAGTTCATTGGCTATATTTAAGAGGGAGTTAGATGTGGCCCTTGTGGCTAAGTTCAGGGCGTATGGAGAGAAGGCAGGTATGGGATGCTGAGTTGGATGATCAGCCAAGATCATATTGAATGGCGGTGCAGGCTCCAAGGGCCGAATGGCCTACTCCGGCACCTATTTTCTTAGTTTATATGTTTCTAAGAGAGAGTTAGATAGAGCTCTAGGGGCTGGTGGACTCAAGGGATATGGGGAGAAGCAGGCATGGGTCATTGATTGGGGACGATCAGCCATGATCACAATGAATGGCGGTGCTGGCTTCATGGGCCGAATGGCCTCCTCCAGAACCTATTTTCTATGTTTCTATGTTAGTCAGCTTGGACCAGGAGAAGGCCAACAACAGGATATCGCACACGACCATGAGGGACGTACACTCCAAAATGGGCTTTGGGGAGGGAATCAGAAATTGGATCCAACTGCCCTACACCGATATCTGTAGTGCTGTCTAAATCAATGGGTGGGAATCAGACAGCTTCGTCATCAGGTGTGCAGTCAGGCAGGGTTGCCCTCTCTCCCCTGTCTTGTTCATCTGTTGTATTGAACCTTTTGCCGAGTCCATCAGGAAGGATGCGAGCATAAGAGGAGTGACATTGCCAGGCGGTGAGGGCACTCAGGTCAAAACCTCCCTGTACATGGACGATGTCGCTGTCTTCTGCTTGGATCCCGGGTCGGTCCGCAGATTGACCAGCATCTGCAACCACTTTGAGTCGGCCACAGGAGCCAGGGTGAACCGCAGGAAGAGCGAGGCCATGTTCTTTGGCAACTGGCCCGATCGATCTTCCGTCCCCTTCACCATCAAGTCTGACTTCTTGAAGGTGCTGCGGATCAGGTTCAGGGGGGCTGAGGCGTGTGACAAGAATTTGCTGGAGCTGATAGCCAAGGTGGGGAAGAAGCTGGAGCTGTGGAAGCAATGCTCCCTCTCCATAACAGGGAAAAATGTGGTCATCAGGTGTGAGGTGCTCTCGGGGCTGCTGTACTTGGCGCAAGTGTGGCCTGTCCCTCCTTGCTAGGCCACAGGAATCACCCGGGTCATCTTCCAGTTTATCTGGAGGTCGAGGATGGACCAGGTGCGACGGGCAACAGTGGACAACCAGTCAGCAGACAACGGGGGTAAAAGCGTGCCTAACGTCGCCCTCACTCTGATAGCCACCTTCGCATGTGGCTGCATCAGGTGGAGCGTAGTCAAGGCACGTGGGCACCAAGTGTGACAACTTGTTGAGGTTCTACCTGTCCCCGGTGTTGCGAAGGATGGGCCTGGCGCAGATGCCACGCAACGTGCCAGTCAGCTGGACATTGCCACCCCATCTGTTTTTGTGGAAAGGTTCTTCCAGACCAAGACCTTTGACCACAAGTCCATCGGGCAGTGGTCAACACGGAACGTCCTGCAGGAACTGCAGCAAAATGACTCGATGGATTCCTGTGGCGTGGTTCCCAGAGCAGACTGCCCCGCTTGTCTGGAAAAATGCCTCATCGCCAGAACTCACTAACAAGCACCAAGACCTGTCTTGGCTGGCGGTGAGTGGAGCCCTCCCAGCCAGATCCTTCCTGCACCGTCGGAACCCCTCATTACCAGTGCACGCTGCCCTCGGGACGGCTGCTACGGAGAGGAGACGGTTGCCCACCTCTTTGCAGAGTGTCGATTCGCAAAGAGAGTCTGGAGAGGACTGCAAGGGTCACTGTCACAGTTTATTCAGAACAGTTCCGTCACAGAGGACTCTGTGATTTACCGACTGTTCCCAGGGACACATTCAGAGACTGACATCGAGTGATGCTGGAAGGTCATCAACTCGGTGAAAGACGCTCTTTGGTCTGCCCGAGCATTGTTGACCACCCAGCGGAGCGAGCTATCCGTTGGGGAATGTTGCCGACTGGCCCGCTGCAGACAGCAGGAGTACGTGCTGAGGGACGCACTGCAGCAAACATCAAGGCTCGGTGGGGGAGAACCACAGTCAAGGGTCCTTCCGCCGCTGGACATGGGGTGCAGGGTGTGGTGGAGACGCCCTCAAAATAAGGGAAGGGATTCCACGCCAGTGGGCCACATGAGTGGCAAGGGTGTGGGGTAAATTTGTGATTTGTGGAAACTGTATTGAATGTATGGATAGCCTCTGAGAATGTCGGATGATTTTTTTCCACGGTTCATGAATTGTATATATTTATTACCTGCATAAAGTCTATTTTAAAATTTAAAACAAAAACCACAGGCGGATGGGATCCGTAGCCCCACTGCCGAAAAACTCCAGAAAGCTGGAGCTTCCCCACCGCACTACGTGAGGATCCAGGGCCGGAGCGCGGTCTGAGTGACTGTGGAGGAACCTCTCAGGGAGTTTGTGTTCCGTGTCCATGCGAGGGGCCCTCTGGAGAGATCTGGGTCGTCAGTCTGACCCTCCCCTACAATAACTGAGACCATCTGTTGTAAACTATGAACCTACCGGCTAACCAGCCTGGGTACTTCCCGGAGCAGTGATCCTTCGGAACAACAGTCTCCGGAATCTTCCATCCACCGGAACTGAAACAACAATCAGAGAGTCAGCCCCTGAACTGAGGGAGTTTGTTCACCCAGAGAAAGACCCGGAATCAGGGCCATTCTGACCGCACCCCCTCCCCGTTCAACATTCCCGGAATCCAATGTTGTTTTCCCTCCGCTTCCGTCTTCCCCGGTCTCTCTCTCCACAATGTGGGATCTCCCCATTCTCAGTATTGACGCCCCGTCCCATTGCAGCAACTGATGATCCCCATCTCCCTACATCTCCCCTTCACACGCCCCTCATTCTCCCGTTTACATTCTCCATCAGTGTCCAATTTCTCAGCAATGATCGCCTCACGTTACCTGTTAAATCTGTACCATCCCACTGCAAGATTTCCATCATCCTTCTCTGCGTGGTCGTTGCACTTAGTCTTGGAACAATCCGTGCTCCTCCAGGGCTGATCCAGGACGGTGTGGATCACACACGGGTCACCGAGTGCGGAGTCTGTGGCTGAGGGACAGAATGATGTTCGGTGTTAATGTCAAGTTCAGCTCATGTCCCCAGCCTCTTGTTCCCCACCCCCCTCATCTGCATCTCCACCCTCACCAACCCCGAGCACCAATAATCTCCTGTTCACTCCCTGACCAATGATACCATCTCCCGGATAAACGCAGGCTCCAATCCCACGTCTCTAAACCCAGCTTCATCGCTCTCCCACCATGAACTGATTGCCACAAGGATGACCACTCAGCCCATCAGCTTCATGCCAGTGTCCAGGGGATCAATCTCATCAGTCCCATCTCGAGGTTGCTTGGATAACCATATAACCATATAATAACCATATAACAATTACAGCACGGAAACAGGCCCTCTCGGCCCTTCCAGTCCGTGCCGACCATTTGTTTTCCCCTAGTCCCATCTACCTGCACTCAGACCATACACCTCCATTCCCTTCACGTCCATATACCTATCCACTTTACTTTTAAATGTTAAAATCGATCCTGCCTCCACCACTTCTGCTGGAAGCTCATTCCACACAGCCACCACCCTCTGAGTAAAGAAGTTCCCCCTCACGTTACCCCTAAACGTCTGTCCTTTAATCCACATTGTAACCTAAAGGAAGGCCCGTTTCCATAAGGTAAGGCAGGACCCGGCCAAAGCAGATTGGAAGCAGTTACATGGATAAAACAACATGCAACATGTGGGAATCCTTTAAACCGGAAATGGTGAGACTTCAGTGTAAATGTGTTCCCATTCTCGATTGTCACTGGGAGATATCACAGTGTATCTCAGTCCCCAGGGACACTGACTGTGGACAGTGAGGGACACTGGGGGTCAGTGGGAGATATCACGGTGTATCTCAGTCTGCAGGGAACACTGATATTGGACTGCAGCTGTCTACATATGGACAACCTCTGGTCCCCTTCTTTACTCCGTGTACACCCACGACTGTTCAGGCAAATACAAATCCATCTCAATTTGCAAATTCGGAGACGGCACCACCATTGTGGGCCGGATATCAATAACGAGACGGAGTACAGGAAGGAGATTGGGAACCTCATAATCTATGGGAAGAATGCAGGAGAATGGGGTTGAGAGGGAAAGTTAGATCAACCATGATTGAGTGGCGGAGTAGACCTGATGGGCAGAATAGCCGTATTCTGCAGTTAGATCCAATAAACTTATGAAGCAAAGCGGTTCACATACATTGAGGGAACCGAAGTAGAGAAAGTTTCAAATTCCTCGGAGTAAATATCACCAGCAACTTGTCCTGGACCACCCATATCAATGCAATGGCCAGGAAAGCACACAAACGTCTCTACTGCCTCAGAAGTAAGGAAGTTCCACATGTCCCCAAGTCGTGCCAACAGATGCACAACAGAAGTTTGTTGCTTGTTTGTTTGTTTGTTTTTTTGCACAAAGTCCGCGAGCATCGCCACTTTTCATTTCACTGCACATCCCGTATGTGTATGTGACGAATAAACTTGACTTGACTTGACAGAAAGGATTTGATCCAGATCCATCACAGCTTAGTTTGGGAACAGCTCCATCCAAGTCTGCAAGACATTGCAGAGAATTGTGGAGGCACCAGACCATCATGCAAACCAACCTCCCTTCCATTGATTCCATCTACACTTCATACTGCTTGGCAAGGCCATCAGCATAATCAAGGACCCAGTCTCACTCCCGAACACTACCTTTTCTCCCCTCTCCCTTCAGGCAAGATGTATAGAAGTGTGAAAACGCACACCTCCAGATTCAGAGACAATTTCTTCCCAGTTGTTATCAGGCAACTGAATCATCCTATCACCAATTAGAGAGTGGTAATGACCTCCCATCTATCTCATTGCAGACCCTCGTACGATCTATAATTGGACTTTGCTGGACATTATGATGCAGTAAACATTATTCCCTTTATCCTGTGTTTGGACACTGTGGAGGGCTTGATGGAAATCATGTATAAACTTCCCGCTAACTGGATAGCACACAACACAATGCTTTTCACTGTACCTTGGTACATGTGACAATAAACTAAACTAAATTCACTGTGGACAGTGAGGGACTGAGGGGTCAATGGGAGATATCACGTTGTATCTCAGTCCCCAGGGAACACTGACTAGCTGTGGAAGAGAGGGACTTTTTAAAAGGCCAGCTGGTTACAGAGGCTCCACTGTTAATGGGATGAGGTGAGTTTCAGTTGGAGAAGCTGAAAACACATCGCATCCCGAGTGATTGCTCCTTAGTGGGTGTATAAAGGGAAGGTAGATACGTGGAGGGGCCTGTATGGAGCGGCCGTGTTTACGTACAAGTGCCGTGTGGAGGGTAAGTGCGAGGCTTTGGCTTGAGAGGCTTCGGCGTACAGATAAGGTCTGGTTTGTGGTTATTTTTCTATTATACACTCTCCGTGGTCTAGTGCAGTAATGATGGCAGGTAGGGCAGTTAGTGCTCCTCCTGCAGGATGTGGGGAGTCAGGGAATCCTTCAGTGTTGCTGAGGACGATGCCTGTGGGAGGTGTGTCCAGCTGCAGCTCCTTACAGATGGCGTTAGGGAACGGGAGCAGTAGCTGGATGACCTCAGCATCATCCGGGACACTGAGGATGTCACAGATAGGAGTCACAGTGAGGTGGTCACGCCTCGGGTAGGGACAGAAAGTAGACGGGTGATCACCAGGAAAGGGAGTAGTGAGAACGTGCAGGAATCTCCTGTGGCCATTCCCCTCGACAACAAGTTTGTTCCTTTGGATACTGTTGTGGGGATGAGCGGCCGTGGGGGGGGGGGGGGCCGCAGCAGTTGGGTCTGTGGCATCAAAACCGGCTCTGAGGCACAGTGGGGAAGGGCACAGTCAGGCAGAGTGAGAGTGATTGGAGAATCATTAGTTAGGGAAACAGACAGGAGATTCTGGGGCAGCAAATGAGACTCCAGGATGGTGTGCTGCCTCCCTGGTGCCAGGGGCCAGGATGTCTCCCAGCCGCTGCAGAACATTCTCAAGAGGGAGGGGGAACAGCCAGAAGTCGTTGTGTACGTCGGCACAAATGACAGAGGCAGGAAAAGGGATGAGGTCCTGTGGACTGAAGATAGGGAATTAGGCAAAAGGCTAATGCAGGACCTCCAGGGTAGTAATGTCTAGATTGCCGCCGGTGCCACATGCTAGTGAGGGTAGGAACAGGAAGATAGGCCAGATGAATGTGTGGCTGAGGAGTTGGTGTTGGGGGCAGGGAAGATAGAGGTGGTGGTAAAAGAGGCGGGGCAGTTGCTTTGCTGATTAAGGAGAAGGTCCCAGCAATCGTTTGAGATGACATTACTGACGGTTCATCCAGTGGAGCTGAGAACTGAAAAGGGGATGATCACCTTGTTGGCCGTGTACGATAGGCCCTCAAATAGACAGCGGGAATTAGAAGAACAAATGTACTGGGAGATTGTAGGCATCTGCAAGACTAAAGGGACACTATGTGGTCTGTGGGAGATATCACAGTTTATCTCAGTTCCCAGGGACTGTGGACAGTGAGGGACACTGTGGGTCAATTGGTGATATCACAGTGTATCTCAGTCCACAGATGATCGTCCAAGCCAAGTTATTGATACAGACTGTGACTCAAGGGGGCCCAAGCACTGAGCCCTCTTGTACCCACACATCACTGCTGCCAACCTGAGAATGATTTGCTTAGTCCACCTGTTGCTCTCTGTCCAAAAGCCAATTCTCAATCCATGTCAGTGTGTGAACAATTCCATATGCTCTGACCTTGTTGTCCAGCCTCTTGTGCAGAAACGTACTAAAAGCTTTCTGAAAATCCCCCACAGCCCAGCCACTGGTTCCCTCGCCTGTTAACATAGAAACATAGAAACATAAAAAATACGTGCAGGAGGAGGCCATTCGCCCCTTCGAGCCAGCACCGCCATTCATTGTGATCATGGCTGATCGTCCCCAATCAATAACCCGTGCCTGCCTTCTCCGCCTATCCCTTGATTCCACCAGCCCCCAGAGCTCTACCTAACTCTCTCCTAAATCCATCCAATGATTTGGCCTCCACTGGCAGGGAATTCCACAAATTCACAACTCTCTGGGTGAAAAGGTTTTTCTCACCTTAGTCCAAAATGGCCTCCCCTTTATTCTAAGACTGTGGCCCCTGGTTCTGGACTCTCCCAACATTGGGAACATTTTCCTGCATCTAGCCTGTCCAGTCCTTTTCTTATACTATATGTTTCTATAAGATGCCCCCTCATCCTTCAGGACTCCAGTGAATCCAAGGCTAGTCTTTTCAATCTTTCCTCATATGACAGTCCCGCCATCCCAGGGATCAATCTCGTGAACCTACGCTGCACTGCTTCAATCACAAGGATGCCCTGCCTCAAATTAGGAGACCAAAACTGGACACAATACTCCAGATGTGGTCTTACCAGAACCCTATACATCAGCAGTAGAACCTCTCTATTCCTATACTGAAATCCTCTTGTTATGAAGGCCAACATTCCATTAGTTTTCTTCATTGCCTGCTGTACCTGCACGCCAACTTTCAGTGACCAGTATACAAGGACACCCAGGTCTTGCTGTACCTAACCTAACCCCATTGAGATAATAATCTGCCCCCTTGTTTTTGCCACCAAAGTGGATACCCTCACATTTATCTAAATTATACTGCATCTGCCACGCATCTGCCCACTCACTCAATCTGTCACCCTGCACCCTCCTAACATCCTCTTCACAGTTCACACGGCCACCCAGCTTTGTGTCATCCGCAAACTTGCTAGTGTTCCTCTTAATTCCCTCTTCCAAATCATTAATATATATGTTAAAGAGTTGCGGCCCCAGCACCGAGCCTTGCGGCACTCCACTCGCCACTGCCTGCCATTCTGAAAAGGACCCATTCACTCCTACTCTTTGCTTTCGGTCTGCCAACCAATTTTCTATTCATGTCAACACCCTACCCCCAATACCATGCATTCTAATTTAAGTCTCCAGTCTCACGTGCTGGTCTTAGCAAAGGCTTTCTGAAAGTCTAGATACACTACATGCACTGGCTCCCCTTAATCTAATTTACTTGTCACATCCTCAAAAAATTCCAGAAGATTAGTCAAGCATGATTTTCCTTTCATAAGTCCATAATGACTTGGACTAATCCTTTTACTGCTATCCAAATGCCCCATTATTACCTCTTTAATAATTGACTCCAGCATCTTTCCCACCACCAAATTCAGGCTAACTGGTCTGTAATTCCCCGTTTTTTCTCTCACTCGTTTCTTGAAAAGTGGGATAACATTAGCTATCCTCCAATCCACAGGAACTGATCTTGAATCTATTCAACATTGGAAAATGATCAAATAATGCATCCAGTATTTCTAGAACCACCTCCCTGAGGACCCTTGGATGCAGACCGTAAGGCCTAGGGGATTTATCATCCTTCAGTCCCATTAGCCTACCCAATACTATTTCTCGCCTAATGAAAATTTCTTTCAGTTCCTCTACCCCCTTAGATCCTCTGTCCTCCAGTACATCTGGGAGATTATTTGTGTCTTAGTGAAGACAGATCCAAAGTGCCTGTTCAACTCGTCTGCCATTTCCTGGTTGCCCATAATAACTTCACCCTGTCTGCCTTCAAGAAACCCAAATTTGAATGTGCTATTCTTTTTCCCTTAACATATCTAAAGAAGCTTTTACTGTCCTTTATATTCCTCACCAGCTGTCCCTCGTACTTCATCTTTTCAGCCCGTATTGCCCATTTTGTTTCCTTCTGTTGTCCTATTAAAGGTTCCCAATCTTCTGGCTTCCGGCTACTCTTTGCTGTGTTGTACATCTTTTCTTTTAGTTTTATTCTATACCTAACTTCTCTTGTCAGCCACAGTTGCCTCCAACTCCCCTTAGAATCTTTTTTCCGTCTTGGAATGAAATAATCCTGCGTCTTCCGGATTATGCCCAGAAATTCCTGCCATTGCTGTTCCACCATCATTCCTGCTAGGATCCCTTTCCAATCTACCTTGGCCAGCTCTTCCGTCATGCCTTCATAGTCCCCTTTGTTCAACTGCAACACTGACACTTCCGATTTAACCTTCTCCTTCTCAAAATACAGATTAAAACGAATCATCTTATGATCTCTTCCTCAAAGCGGTTCCTTTACCTCGAGTTCTCTTATCAAATCTGGTTCATTGGACAACACTAAATCCAGAATTGCCTTTTCTCTGGTCGGCTCCATTACAAGCTGCTCTAAGAATCCATCTCGGATGCACTCTTCAAACTCTCTTTCTTGGGGTCCTGAACCAACCTGATTTTCCCAGTCTACCAGTAAGGGGGGGAGTATGAGGGCCAGGGCAGTTTACTGTTCTGGATGTCAGATGTGGGAGGTCATGGAGTCTCATTGCCTTCCAGAGGTCCACATCTGCGCCAGGTGGATCGAGATGGGGCTCCTGGCAACATTCTAGTAAATCTCCTCTGTACTCTCTCTATTTGTTGACATCCTTCCTATAACTAGGCAACCAAAATTGTACACCATACTCCAGAATTGGTCTTACCAATGCCTTGTACAATTTTAACATACTTCCCTACTCCTATATTCAATGCTCTGATTTATAAAGGCCAGCACACCAAAAGCTTTCTTTACCACCCTATTCGATAATTACATTAAAATAAAAAATGACTTCTAACTTCAATGCCTACAATGGGACGGATCACATGAAGGGGACAAAACATAATGTAAGTCGTTTATTTTACATATAAACTTGTTTCTCGGGATGGCTTTAATCTAATTTTCATTTGCGAAAATGTGATTTGGGCCCCATACGAACCGGCAGTGTTTTTCGATCGCGTTCCAGAAAAACCCACTTGCAAGATGATTGTAGTGCTCTTTTGTTTGGACATTCATGTCATAGGAGCATCTAAATGTGCTATTGTCTACCCATAGTCAATATTTTTAGACTAAATATCAGTTTTAGTCCCATGTATTGTACAAAGTATTTTAATTATATTGAGTGGATGTTTCTAGATTAATTTATGGGAATTAAACATTAAATTCCTTCCATCTGGCATATAAATTCATGACAGTGAGATTTAAAAATCATGTTATATCGTGAATTATTGTGTGAATGGGATTAGTTTGTTATTTGGATCTTAGGCTATTTAAACAAATATCCTTTTCTTAAAAAATGGAATCTACAGGACATTGTTAATGGGAAAGTAGTGGGCAGAAGGGCATGTCATGTGTGAAAAATTGTGTCATGAGCAAAACTTGTAGTTTACAACGCCAACATTGAAAAATTGAGGAAAAACAAGGTGTACAAAGTTGCTTATTGGTTACAATCTGAGGAATATGATGATGCTACTGATTATGATATGCCAATGTACCAGCTAGCAACTGATTTTCTCCATATAGACTTGGTCTATTTCTAGAAATCTTAATTTATTTACCTATCTGTTACGGATTTACAGCATAAAATACAATATTATTAAAGTTCTGATCTTGAGAATATCACATTTTTGAATTTTCAAGGCAGTCTGTGTATTTATTACTATTTCCGTCACAACGGTCAATTTTTTAATTAACTACAATTCGGTAATTAACTAATTATATGCTTTAATTACAGGTCATCCAAGTAAGATGTATTATATTTCTTTCAGAATGCTTCAATCTATAACAACTGAAAATTTCATTCAGTTCTCTTGATCTTTAAGAAAGTTATGGGCTTTTGACTGTCCTCGATCACTGCTTTTGTGTTAAGTCAATGGTAAAGCAATAGGGAACATGATGCTAATTTCCGAGTATGAAAAGGGCCATAACTTTTTATAATAGTGTAGATATGAAAGTGAATTAGGTGTCAAATTAAACTTCTTTTTATGCTTTATCTGATTGCAGACTTGATTCTTAAAATCTCAAAACGTTTTAATCTCTTCCTTGAACGGAGACGCGACCTTTTCCTGGTCGTGTCTCCGTTTCGCTGGGACCTAACATCATGGAGCTGGTGGCCTCCAACCGGAATCGACCTGAGAGCTCCAGTCGCAGAGCCTGCGGACTCACTTACCATCGCGGAGCTGGCTGACTCGGAGGCTGTGGAAGAAGCGGAAGAAGAAGAAAGAACAGGGAAAAGATAAGACTTTTGCCTTCCATCACAGTGAGGAAGTGTTTAGAGATTCACATTGATGGATGTTTGTGTCAAATTGTGCTAATTGTGTGTTATGTTTATTTTGCTGTTACGACCGCGGGGAACGTAATTTCGTTCAAACCTCTGTTTGTTTGAATGACAATAAAGGTATTATTATTATTATTATTATTATTGTCTCTAACAGTGACACCGACTCCCTTCACTCACACTTCCCCATCACACAGGAGAATCACTGTGAACCTGGCAAGTTGAATGGGAAAGTCCTGAAAAGTTCAGTTAACCTGAACACTCCGTCCACTATGTTTGTTGGTGACGCAGGACGTCACAGAATATCTCTACAACCCCAACAGCCCGTGTGACTGGGGAACGGGGACCTACCCGTACAATACACAGCGTCCTCGTCGTGTAACGGCCACAGCTGATACACAAAGTAACCGGTGCAGTTCTTCACCCTGATCTCCTGATGTTTCTCACAGAGCTTTTCATCCTTGGTGAAACATACTGTCCTGGTCACCTCCCCGTCTCTCACGCTGGGATGTGGACCTGGAATGAGGATTATAAACATTGTAAAATGTACCCGGTGTCACAGTGCGGTGGGGAATGTGAATGTGGAGCCAGTGTAAGGCAGTGATCACAAGCCACGGTCGGGTCTGACCTGCCTCAGTCAGCGGTGAGCTGCTGCCATCACCCTCCCCACCCACACTCCCCACAGCAGCCCCTGCTCCCTGAGACCGGCTCCTGGTGCTGACACCCTAGGGTGCCGGGGTCTGGACTGGAAACACAACCCCCCCCCCCCCCCCCCCCCCCATGGGTGCTGACAGCTGCTGATGAGCTGACATGAAAGGTTTAGACAGACAAGGGCCGAATTAGTAGCTCAGATGGGACATCATGGTGGACATGGGCCGAAGTCCCATTTATGTGACGTATGACATGACTAATTACATAATATATAGTTCAGCCTCATCGGAAATGTCACTAGATTGCAATAATTGTAGCCACGACACATCACAAACACTTCATTCACACATCATAAGCACATTTGTGCTAAATGTTGTGTGTATTTAATTTCTCTGCCTCGTTGCTGAACTGTGGGTGTCCTGAGACGGGCCCAGCTCCCTGGGAGCTGCTCCTCCACTGAAACTGCTCCGGCTCTGATCCGGTGCAGGGACAACATGGTGGATGTAATGTACCACGGCTCCCACTCAGGCTGATTAATGTGTACGCCTCACCCATGTGAAGGGAGCGGCTGGACGTTCTCCAGTAGCTCCCACCGCTGCTGGCCTTGTCTCGGCAGCTCGTTCTGGCCTGTGACTTCAACTGTATTCATTGATGTGGCTGGACAATATGGCAGTGCCGATAACAGACTGGACAGCACGTTCAAGCTCCTGATGGAGACGGTAAAAGACGCAAAGATGCACGACGGGTCCCAGTCGCGGTTCACCTGGTCGAGATCGGACGGTTATGTCACGCTGGTGTTCTTCTCTGACCACTGCCTTCCTCAGGTTTCCTGTCACCTACAGAAGGACTGGAAGGCAAGCAGAGGGACGTGGAAGTTAAATGTGAAGCTGATAACATCAGAGAACGTTGAGGAGCTAAAGAGGGAAAGCAACCAAGGAGATCATGAAGAGGTTCTTCATATTTGAAGGGGTTCAGAGAGCAAGACAGAGTTAGAGGGAATTGTGTCAACTCCAGACAGATTTGCAGCAACTGCTCCTACTGCAGTCGAGAGGGGTGGATGTGAGGGAGGAACGCAGAAGGTCCGGCAAGATCGGCTCTTTACTTCTGAATCCTCCATGATCATCTTCTGCCAAGTGGAGCAGGATGAGACGTGCTCATGCTTCTTCTTCCATAAGGTTCACAGGGGGAGCTCTGTGATGAACAGCCTTAGGGAGGAGGACGGCTCGGTAACAACCTTGCAGACGGATATGCTGAGGATCTGCAAATCCTTTTATACGGATTTGTATGACAGAAAGGCCACAGACAGCACTGCCTCCCAGAACTTCCTGTCCTCTATCATGGAGGTCTTGGAGGACAGCAAGCGGGAGAGTCTGGTCAACCACTGATCCTAGAGGAGCTGACTGGCTCCATCTGTTCCATTGACTGGAGCAAAAATCCTCAGAAGCAATGGCTTGCTGGCCTAGTGGGACTGGGTGGGCCAAGACCTGCTGGAAGTGTACAACGACGAGCTTCTAGCAGGCAGCGTGTCAGACTCCATGAGGAAAGACAACATCACCCTAATCTACAAGCAGAATGGGGAGATGAAGGATGTAAGGAAATAGAGACCCATCACATTGTTGAATGTGGACTATAAGATCCTGTCTAAGGCCATCGCCAACCGGGTCACGTCTGCTCTGGGACGGCTGATCCACCTGTGGACCAAACCTGTGCTGTTCTGGCAGGAAAATCTCAGACAGCCTAGCGCTGCTACATGCAGGACAGACAGGTGGATGCCTTACTAGCCTAGTGTTGACGTGGATAGAAAATTGGTTGGCAGATAGGAAGCAAAGAGTAGGAGTGAACGGGTCCTTTTCAGAATGGCAGGCATTGGCGAGTGGAGTACCGCAAGGCTCGATGTTGGGGCCGCGACTGTTTACCATATATATTAATGATTTGGAAGAGGGAATTAGGAGCAACACTTACAAGTTTGAGGCTGACACAAAGCTGGATGGCAGTGTGAACTGTGAAGAGGATGTTAGGAGGTTGCAGGGTGACCTGGACAGGTTGAGTGAGTGGGCAGATGCATGGCAGATGCAGTATAATATCGATAAATGTGAGGTTATACACTTTGGCGCCAAAAACAAGGGGGCAGATTATTATCTCAATGAGGTTAGGTTAGGTAAGGGGGAGGTACAGTGAGACCTGGGTGTCCTTGTACACCAGTCACTGAAAGTTGGGGTGCAGGTACAGCAGGCAGTGAAGAAAGCTAATGGAATGTTGGCCTTCATAACAAGAGGATTTCAGTATCGGAGTAAGGAGGTTCTTCTGCAGTTGTATAGGGCTCTGGTGAGACCACATCTGGAGTATTGTATACAGTTTTGGACTCCTAATTTGAGGAAGGACATCCTTGTGATTGGGGCAGTGCAGCGTAGGTTCACGAGATTGATCCCTGGAATGGTGGGACTGTCATATGAGGAAAAATTGAGAAGACTAGGCTTCGATTCACTGGAGTCCTGAAGGATGAGGGGGAATCTTATAGAAACATATAAAATTGTAAAAGAACTGGACAAGCTAGATGTAGGAAAAATGTTCCCAATGTTTGGCGAGTCCAGAACTAGGGGCCACAGTCTTAGAATAAAGGGGACGCCATTTAGGACTGAGGTGAGAAAAAAGGTTTCCGCCCAGAGAGTTGTGAATTTGTGGAATTCCTTGCCACAGAAGGCAGTGGAGGCCAAATCGCTAGGGCAGTGCGGGTGGACTCAGTGGGGCAGAAGACGCTAGTGGGAGTTGTGTACAGGCCACCTAACAGTAGTAGTGGAGTTGGGGATTGCATCAAACAGAAAATTAGAACGCGTGCAACAAAGGTTAAACAGTTATAATGGGTGACTTCAATCTACATATAGATTGGGTGAATGAAATTGGCAGGGGTACTGAGGAAGAGGATTTCTTGGAATGTATGCGGGATAGTTTTCTAAACCAACATGTAGAGGAACCAACAAGAGAGCAGGGTATTCTAGACTGGGTATTGAGTAATGAGGAAGGGTTAGTTAACAGTCTTGTTGTGCGTGGCCCCTTGGGCAAGATTGACCATAATATGGTTGAGTTCTTCATTAGGATGGAGAGTGACATAATTAATTAAGAAACAAGGGTTCTGAACTTAAAGAAAGGTAACTTTGAGGGTATGAGACGTGAATTGGCTAAAATAGACTGGCAATTGATTCTTATAGGGTTGACGGTGGATAGGCAATGGAAGGCATGTTAAGACTGCATGGATGAACTACAAAAATTGTTCATCCCAGTTTGGCAAAATAATAAATCAGGGAAGGTAGTGCATCCGTGGATAACAAGGGAAATCAGGGACAGTATCAAAACAAAAGATGAAGCATACAAATTAGCCAGAAAAAGCAGCCCACCAGAGGACTGGGAGAAATTCAGAGTCCAGCAGAGGAGGACAAAAGGATTAATTAGGAAAGGGAAAATAGATTATGAAAGAAAACTGGCAGGGAACATAAAAATTGACTGCAAAGGTTTTTATACATATGTGAAGAGAAAAAGATTAGTTAAAACAAATGTAGGTCCCTTGCAGTCAGAAACAGGTGAATTGATCATGGGGAACAAGGACATGGTAGACCAATTGAATAACTTATTTGGTTCTGTCTTCACTAAGGAAGACACAAATAATCTGCCGGAAATAGCAGGGGACCGGGGTCAAATGAGATGGAACAGAGTGAAATCCAGGTTAGCCGGTAAGTGGTGTTAGATAAATTGAATGGATTAAAGGCCGATAAATCCCCAGGACCAGAGGCTGCATCCCAGATTACTTATGGAAGTAGCCCCAGAAATAGTGGATGCATTAGTGATAATTTTTCAAAAATCTTTAGCTTCTGGAGTAGTTCCTGAGGATTGGAGGGTAGCTAATGTGGGGAAACTGCTAGAGTCAGTTATTAAAGATGGAATAGCAGCACATTTGGAAAGTGGTGAAATCATTGGACAAAGTCAGCATGGATTTATGAAAGGCAAATCATGTCTGACGAATCTTATAGAATTTTTCGAGGATGCAACTAGTCGAGTGGATAAGGGAGAACCAGTGATGTGTTATATCTGGACTTTCAAAAGGCTTTCGACAAGGTCCCACCTAAGAGATTAGTATGCAAACTTAAAGCACACGGTATTGGGTGTTCAGTATTGATGTGGATAGAGAACTGGCTGCCAGACAGGAAGCAAAGAGTAGTGGTAAACAGGTCCTTTTCAGAATGGCAGGCAGTGACTAGTGGGGTATCCCAAGGCTCGGTGCTGGGACTCCAGATATTTACAATATATATTAATGATTTGGACGAGGGAATTGAATGCAACATCTCCAAGTTTGCGGATGACACGAAGCTGGGAGGCAATGTTAGCTGTGAGGAGGATGCTAGGCGGCTGCAAGGTGACTTGGATAGGTTGGGTGAGTGGGCAAATGCATGGCAGATGCAGTATAATGTAGATAAATGTGAGGTTATTCACTTTGGTGGCAAAAACAGGAAAGTAGACTATTATTTGAATGGTGGCCAATTAGGACAAGGGGAGATGCAATGAGACGTGGGTGTCATGTTACACCAGTCATTGAAAGTAGGCATGCAGGTGCAGCAGGCTGTGAAGAGAGCAGGCAGGTTCTACTGCAGGGTCTTGGTGAAACCAAACCTGGAGTATTGTGTACAGTTTTGGTCTCCTAATCTGTGGAAAGACATTCTTGCCATAGAGGGAGTACAGAGAAGGTTCACCAGACTGATTCCTGGGATGTCAGGACTTTCATATGAAGAAAGACTGGATAGACTCAGCATGTACTCGCTGGAATTTAGAAGATTGAGGGGGGATCTTATAGAAACTTACAAAATTCTTAAGGGGTTGGACAGGCAAGATGCAGGAAGATTGTTCCCAATGTTGGGGAAGTCCAGAACAAGGGGTCACAGTTTAAGGATAAGGGGGGAAGTCTTTTAGGACCGAGATGAGAAAAACATTTTTCACACAGAGAGTGGTGAATCTCTGGAATTCTCTGCCACAGAATGTAGTTGAGGCCAGTTCATTGGTTATATTTAAGAGGGAGTTAGATGTGGCCCTTATGGCTAAGTTCAGGGCATATGGAGAGAAGGCAGGTATGGGATACTGAGTTGGATGTTCAGCCATGATCATATTGAATGGCGGTGCAGGCTCAAAGGGCCGAACGACCTACTCCTGCACCTATTTTCTTTGTTTCTATGTTTCTAAGAGAGAGTTAGATAGAGCTCTAGGCGCTGGTGGAATCAAGGGATATGGGGAGAAGCAGGCACGGGTCATTGATTGGGGACGATCAGCCATGATCACAATGAATGGCGGTGCTGGTTTCATGGGCCGAATGGCCTTCTCCAGAACCTATTTTCTATGTTTCTATGTTAGTCAGCTTGGACCAGGAGAAGGCCAACAACAGGATATCGCACACGACCTATGAGGGACGTCTCTCCAAAATGGGCTTTGGGGGGAGGGAATCAGAAATTGGATCCAACTGCCCTACACCGATATCTATAGTGTTGTCCAAATCAATGGGTGGGAATCAGACAGGTTTTTGTCGTCAGATGTGCAGTCAGGCAGGGTTGCCCTCTCCCCTGGTCTTGTTCATCTGTTGTAATGAACCTTTTGCCGAGTCCATCAGGAAGGATGCGAGCATAAGAGGAGTGACATTGCCTGGCAGTGGGGGCACTCAGGTCAAAACCACCCTGTACATGGACGATGTCGCTGTCTTCTGCTTGGATCCCGGGTCGGTCCGCAGATTGACCAGCATCTGCGACCAGTTTGAGTCGGCCACAGGAGCCAGGGTGAACCGCAGGAAGAGCGAGGCCATGCTCTTTGGCAACTGGCCCGACCGATCTTCCTTCCCCTTCACCATCAAGTCTGACTTCTTGAAGGTGCTGCAGATCTGGTTCAGGGGGGCTGAGGCACGTGACAAGAATTTGCTGGAGCTGATAGCCAAGGTGGGGAAGAAGCTGGAGCTGTGGAAGCAATGCTCCCTCTCCATAACAGGGAAAAATGTGGTCATCAGGTGTGAGGTGCTCTCGGGGCTGCTGTACTTGGCGCAAGTGTGGCCTGGCCCTCCTTGCTAGGCCACAGGAATCACCCGGGTCATCTTCCAGTTTATCTGGAGGTCGAGGATGGACCAGGTGCGACGGGCAACAGTGGACAACCAGTCAGCAGACAACGGGGGTAAAAGCGTGCCTAACGTCGCCCTCACTCTGATAGCCACCTTCACGTGTGGCTGCATCAGGCGGAGTGTAGAGCCAAGGCACGTGGGCACCAAGTGTCTCTACCTGCTGAGGTTCTACCTGTTCCCGGTGTTGCGAAGGATGGGCCTGGCGCAGATGCCACGCAATGTGCCAGTCAGCTGGACATTGCCACCCCATCTGTCATTTGTGGAAAGGTTCTTCCAGACCAACACCTTTGACCACAAGTCCATCGGGCAGTGGTCACACACGTCCTGCAGGAACTGCATGAAATGACTGATGGATCCTGTGGCGTGGTTCCCAGAGCAGACTGCCCAGCTTGTCTGGCAAAATGCCTCATCACCAGAACTCACCAACAAGCACCAAGACCTGGCTTGGCTGGCGGTGAGGGGAGCCTTCCCAGTCAGATCCTTCCTGCACTGTCGGAACCTCACTACCATAGCGCACGCTGCCCTCGGGACGGCCTGCTATGGCGAGGAGACTTGCCCACCTCTTTGCAGAGTGTGGATTCGCAAAGAGAGTCTGGAGAGGTCTCAAGGGTCCCTGCAAGGTTTATTCTGAACAGCTCCGTCACAGAGGACTCTGATTTACGGACTGTTCCCAGGGACACATTCAGAGACTGACAGCGAGTGATGCTGAAAGGGTCATCAACTCGGTGAAAGAAAGACGCTCTTTGTCTGTCGCCGCAGCCTGTGTTGTTCACCACACCCAGCGTGAGCGAGATATCCGTTGGGGGAATGTTGCCGACTGGCCCGGCTGCAGACAGCAGGAGTACGTGCTGAGGGACGCACTGCAGCAAACATCAAGGCTCGGTGGGGGGAGAACCACAGTCAAGGGTCCTTCCGCCGTTGGACATGGGGTGCAGGGTGTGGTGTGGAGATGCCCCCTCAAAATAAGGGAAGGGATTCCACGCCAGTGGGCCACATGAGTGGCAAGGCGTGTGGGTAAATTTGTGATTTGTGGAAACTGTATTGAATGTATGGATAGCCTCTGAGAATGTCGGATGATGATTTTTTCCACGGTTCATGAATTGTATATATTTATTACCTGAATAAAGTCCATTTTAAAAAATTAAAAAAAAAAAAAAAAAACAAACTCAGGGGGGGGGGGGGGGGCACGGGATGATGGGATCCGTAGCCCACTGCCGGGAAACTCCAGTGAAGCTGGAAGCTTCCCCACCACACTTCCGTGAGGATCCAGGGCGTGAGCGCGGTCTGAGGGACTGTGGGGAACCTCTCAGGAAGTTTGGGGGGTTCTGTGTCCGTGCGAGGGGCCCATCTGGAGAGATCTGGTCGTCGTTGACCCTCCCCGACAATAACTGAGACCATCTGTTGTTAAACTCTGAAACCTACCGGCTAACCATCGGCGGGGTACTTCCCGGAGCAGTGATCCTTCGGAACGAACAGTCTCGTAGCGGAATCTTCCATCCACCGGAACTGAAACAACAATCAGAGAGTCAGCCCCAGAACTGGAGGGAGTTGTTCATCCCAGAGAAAGAGCCCGGAAACAGGGCCATTCTGACCGCACCCTGTTCCCCCCCGTTCGACATTCCCCCGGAATCCAATGTTGTTTTCCCTCCGCTTCCGTCTTCCCCGCGTCTCTCTCTCCACAATGTGGGATCTCCCCATTCTCAGTATTGACGCCCGTCCCCATTGCAGCAAATGATCCCCATCCCCCTACATCTCCCCTTCACACGCCCCTCATTCTCCACGTTTACATTCTCCATCAGTGTCCAATTTCTCAGCAATGATCGCCTCACGGTAACTGCGATTCTGTACCATCCCACTGCAAGATATTTCCATCACCCATCCTTGTCCCATCGCTGCACTCAGTGTGGGAACAATTAAATCCGTGCTCCGCCAGGGCGGATCCAGGACGGGGTGTGGGTCACACCCACGGGGTCAACCGAGGTTGCAGTGGGAGTCTGTGGCTGAGGGGACAGAATGATGTTCGTGTGTTAATGTCACGTTCAGCTCATGTCCACAGCCTCTTGTTCCCCACCTCCCTCAGCTTCTGCATCTTCATCTCCAGCCTCACTATCCCCGAGCACCAATAATCTCCTCCGCCCGTTCGGCACTCCCTGACCAATGAGAGCATCTTCCCTCTGGGATAAAATGCAGGCCACCAATCCCACGTCTCTAAACCCAGCTTCATACCCAGAGTAGGCAGATGCTTGGCAGTTTAATGTGGATAAATATGAGGTTATCACGTCGCGGCCTTATTGTCACCAATCTTTCAACACTTCTTCCGGCTTTCGGTGTGTGGCGTGCACAGCCTAAAGTTGTTGGGGACAACTTGTTCTATTTGATTCTTCCGTTAGTGCACGCGAGTTGATTGCATTGTAGTCCGAAAACAGGGGCGGATCACAGTGAAGGTTGCAAGGGGTGTGGTAGAGGGGCGAGGGGGAGAGGGGTGGGTGAAGGGGTTGAGAAGGGTGTGGGGGGAGGGGAAAGGGGAGAGGAGAGGAGGGGGAGTGAGTGGAGGGGAGGGGGAGGGGGGCGGGGGGTAGAGTTGGGAGTGGAGAGAAGAGGAGGGGGAGAGAAGAGGAGGGGGGAGGGTGGAGGAGGGAGTGGTGGAGAGGGGAGGTGGAGGGGTGTAGAGGAGGTAGGAGGGAGAGTTGGAGGGAGGAGGGAGGGAGGAGAGAGAAGAGGAGGGGGGAGTTGGAGGGGGTAGAGATGAGGAGGGGGAGTGAGGAGGGGGAGAGTGAGGTGAGGGGGAGAGTTGGAGGGGGGAGAAGAGGAGGGGGGGAGAGTTGGAGGGGGGAGAAGAGGAGGGGGGGAGTGTTGGCGGGTGGAGGGGGACAGAGAACGGAAGCACTGTCAAAACAACATGGAGGGGACCGGGACAGGGTGCGGGACACCATTTATTGGCAGCGCGCGCAACTTGCGCAGGCATGCACACATTCACACACAAAACAAGCAATAAATCGAAAGAGTTTGGAGGAGTCGGCAGGTTTGATAACCCAGTCTGGGTTGTTACGGGAGTGAGTCTGATGGCAGTACGTTCGGGGCTGGAGAGATTGGAGTGAGACCAGGGGGGAGTGGAAGAAGTCGAGGGAGGCCGGTGATGTCCCGATGGCAAGTTCGGAATAAATAGTTCTAGACCGGAAGGATAAAACGAGGGGGGGGTCCAAGTGGAGGGGGTACGTGGGAGACAGGAAAAGGGATCGAATCAGTGGGGGGCGAGGACTTCTCGCCGTCCCCCCACCCTGAAGAACCGCTGTGAGAGGCGGATGGCGACGGTAGAAGAGCTCCAAGTCGTGGTGGGCGCGGGGAACTCATTGAGGTGGGGACGGAGGGGGACAAAGGTGTAAGACCTCTGCTGAGGACAGACCGTTCGGTGTCGGAGAGGGGGAGGTCCGGGATTTCGGTGTCGGAGAGGGGGAGGTCCGGGAACTCTTGGAGCTCTTCTACCGTCGCCTCCGCCTCACAGCGTTCTTCCACGGGAAGAAGTCCTCGCCCCCCACTGATGATCCCTTTTCCTGTCTCCCACGTACCCCCTCCACTTGGACCCCCCCTCGTATCCTTCCGGCTCTAGAACTATTTGTCCAGAACTGCCGTCGGGAAATAGAACCGCCTTCGGACTTCCTCCACTCCCGTCTGCAACATCCAATGCTCCACCCGCGAAAAACGTGACTGCATCAACTCTCCGTAACAACCCAGGACTGGGTTAATCAAACCGCCGACTCCCTCTTTTGATTCCTTTCATTTCCTCCAAACCAAAAGCGTAGTGCTATGGATTGATGACTGGGTCACATAACCAACACACAACACAACACGCCATTGGCCCGGATGGGGCCCGGGCCGGCCTCGCCCCCGGGCCGGGGCCCCCCCCCCCCCCCCCCTCCCCCCCCCCTCCACACACGCTTCCTTTTTTGTTTGGGGGATAAACTGTCCGAAAACAAATACCTTGCACTCGGCGTACCAAGGCCCCCCCCCCCTCACCCCCCAGGGTTCCCCCCGGCCGGGCCGGCCCCCCCCCCCACCGAACGGGTCCCCATGGGCCCCGGGCCCCCCCGGTCTTACGGGCCCCCTCCCCCCCCCCCCCGCC
Organism: Okamejei kenojei; assembly: GCA_035221665.1. Classification (NCBI taxonomy): domain Eukaryota; kingdom Metazoa; phylum Chordata; class Chondrichthyes; order Rajiformes; family Rajidae; genus Okamejei; species Okamejei kenojei. The sequence goes on along the minus strand of CM069166.1, from coordinate 19,172,980 downwards.
CACGACCTCCCCCCCTCCCCGGGAGGACCCCCCCCCCCCCCCCCACCCCCCCCGGCCCCCCGCGCAGCCCCCCCGTATCTTTCGCCCGACCGTCTACCTCGGTACGTGGCCGACGACTGCTTTGTTCGTGGACATCAACCCCCGAACCATCCACCCCTCACCCCGCGCTCCTCCCACCCCCCGTGTCACCCCCCCGCTGCGCATCATCACCCTCCAAAACCCCACCCTAAACCTACTCCCTTCCCTCCCCTCCTTACTCACACCCACCTGCCGGTTAGCTATGGGCCAACTCTCACTGGGCACCCCAGCTACGCTTGCCCTTTTTTTGGGGTAGTTCGAGAACAACCCCGTCCTTGTTCTCGGGGACCTACCGGGCCCCATCCCCGAACCTCCCCTCCCCCCCACCTCTCGGACGACTGCTTTGGTGTCACCCCCTCCGCCCCGACCTGCCCACACACAGTAACACCTTGACCTGAGACAGGACTGACTTTTTCTTCATTCATTTCAACCAACACCAACTTCCCATCCCGCACTCTACAAATACACTTGGACCATTTCTTCCTTTTCCCGACATTTCTTTTTGTTTTTTTCCCTCCCTAATACCATTTTTCCTTGACCTCACATCTCTATGCACAGGTGATTACACTTCCTGGCATCCACTACAATCCAAACCTCTGACTTTCCCCGCCCCCATCCTTCTCCTGATACAGGCCCGCCTCTCCTCCACCTACCGACTGACCCCTTCCGACTCCTACTCTCTTCCTCTTTCCCCTCTCCTCTCCTTGGACTGATCTCTTATCCCACCTAAAGCAGCTTCTCGCCTCTAAGGGCTGTAAGACTAAACTAATATATACTCCTCCACTCTTTAACTCTTTCTTCTCTTCTTTTACTATCTTTTTTCTTTCCTCTTCCTTACTGTAAGACTCTTTGTTTTCTTCTTACTCTTCTTATCTCTTCCCCCTCTTGCGAACTTCTTCTTTTTCCTCGAGTTTTTCCTCCCACCACCCTGCATTCCTGTAAGACTCTATGTATTTTTTTCCACTTATATTTTTTTTCCATCTTTCCCTTTTTTTTTTCCATCCCCTATAATTATATTCCCAATTCCTGTGTCCTTCCTTTTCGTTCTCAGCTAATCCTACGCCGCAATCTGGCTCCCCAGGATGAGGTGTCCACAAGACCAAAACACCATCCACACCAGGTCATCACATAAATGGCCTAATTTTTTTCTTCAGGAGAACGGGGATTCCCCCTCCCCCACAACCGTTGGATGCCACTCTGGCTCCGCTAGGTCGTCGCGTGATTCCAGGGTGGGGGGGGTCCAGCCTCTCTACTTCCCATCGTTTTTCTTCTCTTCCCCAAACCTTCCTCTCCCTTTCTTTCTCCTCTCTCCCTCTGCCTCTAACCTCCTCCCCCCCACCCATCTCCCCCGCCCTGGCTGCCTCCGCGCCTTATCCGCCTCCATGACCCCGCAACCCACTGCCACCCAGTGAGCGCATGGCTTCCCGTGTCATTCCCCCACTAATTCGCCAAACAGGGCATCAGAGGTCCCCCCTGGTCTCACACCACCCCCTTTCACCAACACCCATCCGCCGGCGAAATACAACAGATAGTCCTCCGCCAGTTTTTCGCCACCTCCAAGCGTGACCCCACCCCTCCACCCGCCACAGTATCTCGTCCTCCTCTCCATCGTCCCCCCCTCCACCTCCCCCTCTCATCTCCCCCCCCCCCCCCTGTCTGCCTTCCGCAGTAAGCACCGCTCCAACTCCGCAACTCTTCCTTGTCAATTTCTATATTCCTCAATACTTCTTTATTCTTCCCTCCCCTCGCTCCCGCTCTACCCCTTCCCCGGGCACTTTCTCCTTTCCCATTATTTGCAACCGCAGAAAATGCAACACTTGTCCCTTCAACCTCCCCCCCCCTCCAAAACACTCCTCCTTTCAGGGAACCCAAGCAGTCCTTCCAGGGTCCGACAGAGGTTCACTGCACCTCTCAACCCTCATTTACTGCATCCCTGCTTGCTCCAGATGCTGATGATCTATGATCGGAGTGAGACATCACCCAAGCGAGGCTTGGCGATCGTTTCGCCTGAACGAACCTCCGCGCGGTCCGCAAAAAAACCAACCCTTTGACCTCGGGCCCGGTGGCTCAGCTCGGTTCAAACTCCGCCCCCTCCCATTCCCGTATCCGAGTGACCTCGTCGGCCGCTGGGCCTCCTCCACCGGCCAGAGTGAGCAACAATACACCGCAAGTTGGAGGAAACAGCACCTCATATTCCGCTTGGGGAGTCTGCATCCTTTTGGGCTTCTTGAACATTGAATTTTTTTTCTCAATTCTGTTAGCCCTTGCTGCGTCTCCTCCCCTTCCCACCTCTACCCTCAGCCCTCGGGGCGGCCCTGGCATTCCCCCTCTATCTCTATCTCCCTGCCTCCCCACCCTAGTCGCACTAGCTAGCTTCTCAATTTTCACACCACTAAAACAGTTACAATGGCTTGTTCCCTTTATCATCGATACTTTTTTGCGCATATTCTTTTCATCATCATTGGTTCTTTATCTCTCACACATCAATCACCGTCCTATATCTCTCGTTTCCCTGATCCCCGTCTCTGACCGTCCTGAAGAAGGGGGGTCTCGACCCGAAACGTCGCCTATCTCCTTCGCCTCTTAGATGCTGCTGCACCCGCTGAGTTTCTCCAGCTTTTTGTGTAACCCAATAAATCGAAAGCTTCAGCCGTGCGCCCTGTGAACGGTAATTAGCTCAGGATTCTTCCAATTTCCAGCCCCGCGACGTGGATGCCGTTACCGTTAGAATGTGTCAATTAGTGCAGATCTGTACCACAGATTTAAAAAGCACTAGACCATGCTGGACAACATAATATAGGACAGGACACTTTCAAGCAGCTGATGTCCATGCTCCTATTTGTCTTACTGTCTATAATTCATGTTACCATGCATGATGTCCAGTGCATGAGTGTTTTGACAAAATAAAATCATAGCCTGAGGTGGTATCGGTAGAAACTGGGGAGCTAAATTAGCCAACCAAGCTATATATAATGATCTGCATTATATGCAACCTAAAACTTTTGTTATTCTTGGATGTATTAAACATTTTTTTTTCCCCCAATTGCCAGCTGTAAAAATAGAGGGTGTCAATTAGTTAATAAAAATTGCTGTTAGGAATCTGCAGAAAGCATTTGGTTCTCTTGTAATTGTGTGTTTTTGTTGCTCAACCTTTTGGCTCAAAGGGCCGAATGGCCTCCTCCTGCAAACAAGCACCTAATTTTCTACGCCAGTTTCGTTTCTATGTAAACTGTCATGCACAAAAATTTTGTTCAAACTTGTTTGATAATAACAATAAAGGAAATTCCAATTCAATTCAAATCTACAGGTGGAGATTCTCCGGGCTCCCTCTATTTGGAAATGATTCATGATGGAAATCACATTCACAACTTCGACACAATCTGAATTCAATTGTATTCAAATTTTTGTCAATTACTTCATGTAACCCAATGTCTGATTCCAACATTCATGAACATAAATGAGACCAAGTAAAAAAAATAAAATGTATGGATTTCTCTAATAAAGAGAACTAGAAATGTAGTTAATACGAATTCAAATTCCCTCATAAAATGTTAGAAATTTGTAAAAAGGGTTGCAATGAAAGTTTGATTCACAAGAAATGGTATTTAACAACACTTTATTAGTATCATTAACACTTAGTTATAATACTTTATTAGTATTATCAACACCTAGTTATATTGATTTAGCCAAGTGAAAACTTCCAAATACAGGCGCAGTATGAGTAACAGGAGCGGTTAATTGTTTGTTCGAGGTCGCTCACTAACCTCACTATGTTTACATCGTCCTCTCCAGCAATGAATAAATATAATTTGGTTACAGTAATATTCACTACAACCGCCCGTTTAAAATGACTGCTCTTTAATTCTCAACAACTGGTTATTTGCCTGGAAACATATTGCATGTTTTCGTTCAGTGAGATAATTCAATTTTAATAGACTGAGGTGTTAAATCCGGTGCCACTGTGGGGTGCTGTCATAACAAACTAAACAAAACCTACTAATTTAATAGAGCATTTAGGATAGATAATAAAATTCCCGTCTATTTCACATACTGTATATAATTCCTGCACCACTTTACACTGAGCTTTCCTTGATGTTTTTTGGATGATTAAAAACACTTGTTTGAAATAATTTGAAGTTTTGAAAATTAATCCTCGCAGCCTAATGTAACACTTACGGGCTAAGATTTGATCCAACATTGCTAATGTCACCGTATTCTTTCTCAACCAGGTAGAGGCCTAAAAGGGCTATTAAAAAAAAGAGTACAACAGGGATACATAGAATCAATTGACTGAGAAACAGTATAGCAACGGAACGGTCCTTTTGTCGGGGGCGGGGGGGGGTCCCCGGGGGGGCGCGCCCGCGGGGGGGGGGCGGGGGGGCCCCCCGGGGGGGGGGGGGGGGGCCGGGGGGGGCGGGGGCCGCGGCCGGGGGGGGCGGGGGCCGGGCCGCGCCGCGGGGGGGGGGGGGCCGGGGCGGGGGGGGCGGGCCGGGGGCCCCCGCGGGGGCGGGCGGGGGGGGGGGTGGGGGGGGCCGGGGGGGGGGGGCGTGGCGGGGCGGGGGGGCGGGGGGGGGGGCGGGGGGGGGGGGGCGGAGGGGGGGGGGGGCGGGGGGGCGGGGGGCGGGGGGCCGGGGGTGGGCGGGGGGCGGCCGGGGGGCGCGGGGTGGGGCGGGGCCCGGGGCGGGGGGGCGGCGCGGCGGGGGGGGGCGGGCGGGGGGGGGGGGGGGGGGGGCGGGGGGGGGGCGGGGGCGGGGGGGGGGGGGGGGGGGGGGGGGTGGGCGGGCGGGGCGGGGGGGGGGCCGAGGGGGGGCGGGGGGCGGGGGGGGGGGGCGGGGGAGGCGGGCCGGGGGCGCCCCGGGGGCGGGGGGGGCCGCGGGGGGGCGGGGGGGGGCGCGGCGGGGCGGGGGGTGGGGGGAGGGGGGGGGGGGGCGGCGGCCGGTGTGGGGGCGTGGGGCGTGGGGGGACGGCGCGGGGCGGCGGGGGGGGGGGGGGCGGGGGGCGGGGGGGGGGCGCCGGCGGGGGGCCGGGGACCGGGCGGGCGGGGGGGGGGGGGGCGCGGGGGGGGGGGGGGGGGGGGGCGCGGGGCGGGGGGGCGGCGGGTCGGGGGCGGGGGCGGGGGGCCGCTCGGGGGGGCCGGGGGGCGGCGGCGGGAGAGGGCGCGGGGGGCGGGGGGGGGGGGGGGGGCCCGGGCCGGGGCCGGGGGGGGGGGGGGGCCGGGGGGGGGGGCGGGGGCCGGGGGGGGGGGGGGGGGGGGGGTGCCCCACACTGTGTGCCGACCATGGATGCCAACTGATTCACACTACCTGTACCCGAACCCATATAAATCTTCCCCGCACTACCCTGGTCACCTATCTAACAGCCTATGAAAAACGCATTGTCGTCTCTGCCTTTCTCCACCACCCCTGGCAGTAAGAGGACGGGGGTTTGGAGAAGGTATATGGGTCGAACGCGGCGCATGGGACCAGCTTTGGATGGCCCTCCCATATCGCTTGGATGAGAATGGGCCGAAGGACCTGTTTACGTCCCCTGCACGACTATGAGCCCACACTATTTCCACCACTTTTTCTTTTTTTTCCCCATGTCGGTTTCAGCCGGGACGGGCTTACTACTGGAGAAGATCCTACGTGAAGGCACCGATTCCATCGGCACTTAACAATCCTACCTCACAATACCAAATTAATGTAGGTCCACTATATTTCCGATCCGGTTCCCACGGCGATCCCAACAGCAGCAGATTCCCCCCCCCACCAATTCCAGTGCAACAGCGAGGAACCCCTGCAGGAGCCTTCACTTACCAGCCTGACCAAGGCTCTTTCCCCATCGTTGCTAGATGACAACAGATGGGAATTTGCTTAAAAATAACAATTACAACTGCGAGGGTCATTGAAACAGAATCAATACACAAAACATCGGAACTTGTTCCTCGCACAAGTTTCTCTGCCCCTCCCCATTTAACATCAATATTACAAGTTGAATTGTTTTAGTTTACGATTGTGTCTGCGTTAAATATTGTCATGTCAACATTTGTATTTTTCCCCCAAATTAATGACAGAGGCGAATACATTGGAAGAGCCTGAACATAATAGTTGCGCTTTCTTGCCAATTTTTAAATATACAGCTATAGGTCGACTTCTTTATAACATCGATAATTCAGTCGAAGTTTAAAAAACGTAAATTTGTGTTTTAAAAGCTGGGTTACATTAACAACATTCCTATTGTTAAATTCATTGAACATTTGCCAGAAGTTAAGGTTTCATTAGTCAATCTATTTCTGGTATTTTTATGACAAGTTAATCTAAATGCACTTAAAACCCGAAGGGAACTTTGACTATCGTAGTCTAAAAGGTATCTTGGAATAAGTTTGTTTCTATCATTTACTTGGAATCCAGTAGAGAGCCGATTGATGTTGCAAGTCCTCCTGTAATGATAATAAGTGCAAGTCCCCGGTAAACTATATGATTATGTAGCATTCCTTTCATGGATGGTATGCACCTGAATAAAAGAACGGGCTGCTCACTCATAATATGGTAATATTGTCTGCAGTTTCTGTCCCCTGCAATAATATCATACAAAATATAAAAAGTGAAATGAGAAAGAATAGGTAGTTGATCAGCCTTTAAAATATAACCTTTTGGAAGTGGTACCCGCTTGGAAAACTGAATGCCGTGTCTTGTGTCTTCTCCTTTTGAGATGAAGGATTGTCTGGAATGCCTTCTCTTCAAACATCTTCCGCCATTGGACCGTCAGACATTTCAATGTTCCAAATCAGCCTCCAAAGTTAAATGATGATTGTGCTCTCGCCTGACATTGTTTTAAATGCATCGTCCCATGAAATTTTTATTCAAAGGAATGCATCAATACTTGAAACAAGGTCAGTTCATCACAATATTATGAGATTTTAATGAATGGATCGATGCAGCAGCAGTTTGTGCAGCAATTCAAAAATAGCAGTGTAACACATCGTTTTGTTCGTGAACCCGACCATGCTTCAAGTATTTATTTCAACTGCCTTTGAAATAAAATTAATGGGAGATAAACAAATAGACAAGTCATTAAAAACTCAGATGCTTCGAGGCATTTAAACACTGACACGAGAACAATGTGACCAGTTTTATAATTACTAAGGATGCAGGAATGGGATCGATAGCAGTTAACAGTCCAAAGGCAGTTAGCACATCGATTTTTTTGTCCCAGAGGAATGCAACGGTGATGATGGCGGAACGACTCGAATCAAATTTCTCGACGCGAAACATAATCTCTTTAAAGGAGAACGAAATCCGACATACCTTACAAAGCTGGTAACATGCAGGGGGACCCTATACCCCATCCTCTTGAAAAGATGGTGGGGACATCGTACCCTGCTGCCCCCCCCTTGGAATATTCCCGCTCGTTGGAGGGGGGAGGTGGTGGGGGGTAGTGTAGGGGGGTGTTGTGTGAGTGGGGGGTGTGGGGTGGGGTGGGGGGGATGGTGGGGTATTATTTGTGTCTAGTGGGTGGGGGTGGGGGCGGGTGGGGGTGTATGTTGGGGGTGGTTACTGGGGGTGGGTGGTGGGGCTGGGGGTGGTGGGGGGAGTGAGGGGGGGGTTGTGTGGGTGGTGTATTTGGGTGGGGGTGGGGGGGGTGAGGGGTGGGGGGGGTGTTGGGATGGGTGGGATGTTGGGTTGGGTGTTGGTGGGTGGTGTGTGGTAGGGGGGACGGGGGTGAGGGGTGTGGGGGGGGGGGGGTTGGGGGGTGTTGGTGCACGGATGAGTGGGGGGGGGGTGGGGTGGGGGTGGGGGGTGTGGGGGGTGGGGGGGTGGAGAGTGGGGAGGGGTGGTTGGTGGTGGGGTGGGTGTTGTGTGTTGTGGGGGTGTGGGGAGTGTTGGGGTGGGTGTGTGGTGGGGGTGTGTGTTGGGGGTGTGTGTGGGGGGGTGGTGAGTTGGGTGAGGTGGGGTGGGGGTTGTGTGTTGGGGAGTGGGGGGTTTGGTCTGGGTGGGATGGGTGTGGGTGGTTGGGGGATATTTTTTGTGAGTGAGAGAGTGGGGTGTGAGAGGAGTGGTCAGAGTAAGGAGAGATATGTGAAAGTACAGGGAGGAGAGGGGGGAGGGGAACGGAGGAGTGTTCGAGGGGTGGGTGAGATGAGGGGGTTGGATGGAGAGGGGAGAGGGGGCGATGAGAGTGAAGAGGTGGAGTTATGAAAAGGTGGAGAGATGATGAGGGTGGAGTTGGGGGAGGGGAGGTGAGAGTTGTGGGGGAGGGGGAAGGGTAAGTAGGTATGAACAGGACTGGGGCGTGGGCGGGAGAGGTGTGGGAGGAGGATGAGGTAGGTGGAGGGCGGTGGTAGATTGGGAGGGTCGGTGGATAAGGGAATGGGGGTGGATAGGGAGGGGGTGGATAGGGGATGGGGGGGGTTGAGGAGGGGGTACGATGTGGGTGGGGGGGTAGAGAGTCGGGGGGGGGGGGGTAGGACAATTGCCCTATTTGTTTGTCTACGGCCAGGTTGACCTGCATTAGTGGGATCTCGTGAAGGTTTCCAAATCGCTCCGCACCTGTCCCAATGAGATCTAATTGGTGAGATGGCTCTGTGACTCTATGAGCTGCGGTTTGAATTGTTAATATGTTTTGATGTTTTTTATTAGAAAGAAGCAGGGTGAGAAGTAATAGACTAAATGGTTCTAATTTTTCAAAACAAAGTGGAGGAGGGGAAAAACCCCACAGGAATATGGTAAAACATTTCACCG
>CM069166.1:19099463-19163682 GCA_035221665.1 Okamejei kenojei | reverse complement strand
TTTTTCTATGTTCCATGCTCCCCACCACTGAAACCTGAGCAGCTTGCAGACCCTGCTGGTTCAGCGAATTAAACCCCTTGACCAAGTCTCCAGAGCCCTCGCCCTGGGGACCAGAGTTGTGTCGCAACGTGGATCTGGAAGAGAGAAGGAGGAGGACAGAGGAGGGTAAATGAGTTGAAAAACATATTGAACAGCTGATCAGGAGGTGAAGGATCAGCATGCCCGAGACCAAAGTCAGCCAGTCGTGCAGACAGCTAACACACACAAATCACACAGGTCCCACATCTCGCGCTGGGACACATTACACAACTCCCCCAACACGACTCCACGCCATCGCATCCTTGTTCCTACCTCGACCCTACAGACAGCTCTAACCCTGGATTCCTGTAACTAAATCCATCCCTTTCCCAACTCACTCACACCCCTCACCCAATCCACGACCACGTCTCACAAATCGCTTCACCATTCAGCCTCCTCGATGTCAGTCATCCCCAAAACATTCTCACATTCTCCTCCACAAGCCTCCCGCTGACCTTTCCCCCTCCTCCCGCCATCTCCATACACCCATTTCACTCCTTAGGCAGCACAAGGGCAGCCGTAGAGTTTGAGACCTATCAACTGCGCCCGAGAACCCGAGTTTAGACCCCCTGGATTAACGGCTGCTTCGGGCGGCAGGTTTGCCACGTTCTTCAATCTCCATGTGACCGCGTGGGTTATCACCCGGTGCTCCATGTCCTCGATCCACTCCCAAAGACGAACAGGTTTACATATGTTTTAATTTGGCTGTGGTATAAATTTGTAATTGTCCAGTGATAGATAATGCAAGTGGTACAGGGGAATCACTGGTCAGCGCGAATCAGTGTCAACGGTAGAAAGGGCCTGTTCCACGTGCCTTTCTCTTCTTCCACTATACTCACATTTCTAATTTTGCCCTCCTCCATCTATCCCACACTGTCCCCACATCCACCCTCCGCCTGTGTCCGCTCCCACCAAGGATTACCTGCCCCATCACCGCAGTCTCCCTCCTGCCACCCCACCCCTACATACCGCCCTCTCCCCCTCCTTACCCCCAGCACCAACCTTCCAGACCTCCCCCCTCCCACTCCCCCACTCCCCCCTCCCCTCACCCCCCGAATATTGCCGCCCGCGCCTTTTCCCAGCCCCCATCCATCAACTCACATATTCCAAGCCTCCCACAAACCCCGACTCCCCCTTCTGATTGCACATTCTCCCTCCCCCCCTACTCCACACACCCTCCCCCAAACCCACACCCCCTTGCTCCCCCCACAACTCCCCCATCCAGAACCCCCTCCTCCCCTCTCTCTTCTCTCCTCTCTCCTCTCCAGATTTCCTCACAGCCTCCTACACCCCCAGCCTTCTCTCTATCATCACGCCTTACTCCATCGATACTCACGTCCCCATGCATCCCCTGCCCTTTCCCCAACCACACGGACGTTTGCGGTCAAAAAACAATCTCTCCTAGCAATACCTGAGCTTGTATCTGGTTTCAACTGGGACAGTGGAACACCAGCCTCCCGGACATTCAACTGTTAGTTTCCTGGGCGTTCGCCTTATCCTGCAGATCAACGCTGTTTCCTGAGGGTCAGACACACTGTTTCCCCCTGGGTACCTCGCTACTGGGTAACGGAAGGCGGTACATGTCAAAAGTGTGGACACAAACGTAAAGGAAACACTGGGGTGTAGTGTGGAAATAAATTCCATCAGCTCTGCGGGATGGCGCAGACGGAAGTGCACACGGCCACACCAGTCTCTGGTGACACAACGGGACCCAGCCCTCTCCTGCCCCGTGTTATCCCGACACCTCCCAGTACATCCCAACTCCACAGTGGAGTGACATCAGTTACAAGCCTCCCAGCTCCTCCCCCCCACACACACTCACACATTGGGACCCATCCCTGCGTCACTCCGCGCTACTCCCCACTCCCTCTGCACCTCACTCCCATCATTCCCGTTGCACTCAATACTACTCTCCGTCCGTACTCTCTGACCCATTCCCCCCCCGCTCGCCCCTCCCTGCCCTTCACCTAGCCTCCGGATCCTCCGCTCCTGACCCTTAGCCATCTCTCCCACTACTTCCACTCCGTTCTTCTCCCTCTTTCATCGTCATCTTCTAGCCGACGTACTGAACGACACCTACTCCCTACCCGCCTCTGTCCCACTGGGATCCACCCTCTTCCCTGATTCTCCCCTCACTGCCCGCCGACCGCACTCGTCCTCCAGGGGAAGGGGAGAGACGGGTCGGTCCTGGGTCGAGTAAAGGGGAAGGAGGGAAACGGCCTGGTCACGGGGAAGGGCGGTCACTGGGCAGGGGGGGAGGGGAATTGCTCCTGTCCAGCGGCGAAGGGGAGGATGTGGACCCATTGGTCCCTGGGTGGAGGGAGGAAGGAGGGAACGGCCTGGACCTGGGGAACAGATGTCCTGGGGGTAGGGGTTACGGGCCGGCTTAGGTTGGGGATCCAAGGGTGGTCTAGGTCCCCGGCCGAGGGAGGACAAGACACTTAATTGGGTAGGGTTTGTGGGTCAGTTTGGGTCCCTAGAGGGGGGATATCTCGGTCCCAGGGAGGTGATCCCAGCTCGATCCCAGGGGGCACAGCTGAGGGAACACTGCGGGTCAGTGGGAGATATCACGGTGTATCCAGTCCACAGATGATCGCCCAGCCATGTTATTGCGATAACAGACTGTGAACATCACCGGGCCCAAGCACAGAGCCCACTCTTGGACCCACCATACGACTCACCTAGCTGCCAACCTGGAATGATCGCTTAATTCGCCACTCTGTTGGCACGTCTGTCCGAAAGAGTCCAATTCTCAGCTCCCTCTAGTCATACATGTGAACCATTCCATTTCCTCTGACCTGTGGTGCACCAGTCCTCTTTTGAGTGCAGGAACGTACTAAATGTTTTCGGAACAATCCCGCAGCAGCCCACCACTGGTTCCCTCATCTGTTTCTACTGGACATGTCCTCAATGTGCTCAGACATCAGACGGGGCCGGAAGACTGGATGGGGCAAAATGTTTGAGACTATTAAAGGTCGATAGGGGCAGAGCTAAAGATGTTTGTGATGAATGGAATTCAGTAAAGCATTCGACTAGTATCCTCATGGTAGGCTGCTCTGGAAGGTAGATGGAATGGATCCAAAGAGAGATGGCGCATGGATAGAAAAATTGGCTTTCATGGACGGAATAGAGGAGAATGTGGAAGGATTGCTTCTTCGACTGGAGCCTGTGACTAGTGGACAGTCACCTCAGGGATCGGTGCTGGCACCTGTCACTGTTTTGACATCTGTGTTCAATGATTTGGAGTGATACCATACATGGCAAGATTAGCAAGTTTCAGATGAGAGACAAAGAGTATCGGTGTAATACCATGTTTAAAGATGGTTTTTGTGAAAAATGCAGCAAGGATATCCTTGAGTCGTTTGGGAAGGTGGGTGAGTTTGAATGAATTTAATACAGACATGTGCGATATTGAATTTTGGGAAGTCTAACATGAGCAGGACCTAGACCAAGTTGAATGGTAGTGCTCTAGGGAGTGCTCATCTGGAGCATGGATCTAGGAGTGTAGGTTACGAGTTCCCAGAAGGTAGAGTTACATGTAAATCGAGTGGTCAAAATGGCTTTTCAGCACTTGCCTCACATATCAGCCAAGTTTCGAGTTATATAAGTTTGAGGAGGTCAAACTTGCCAGTTGTTTACACGACGATTGTGAGCACACAAATAGGTATTGTCTGTTTCAGTCTCTGGACACCTTGTTATAGGAAAGAAGTTGACTCAAGCTGGAATATGTCGAGAAGATATACAAGAAGAAGTTTTCCAGGGCTAATAACTGTTATCTTTGGAGAGCACAGGAAGGATGAAGGTGATCTCTAGAGGTGGTCTGAAATCATGAGAGGAATTGACCGGGTAGATGCAGTCTCTTGCCAAAGTAGGTGAATTGAGGACCTCAAAATTAGGTTTGAAAGGTGAAGGGGAAAAGATTTAATAGGAATCATGAGGGTAAACGTTTTTCTCTCAACAAAGAGTGGTCGTGTACTGCAACAACTGCCAGAGTAGGAAGTTGTGGCGGTGACCTACCCAACATATGAAGAAACATTAGAGAGGCACACGGATAGTGACCGGTTTGAGGTGATATGGACCAAATGCTTAGCAGGTGGGGCTAGTGTGGGCTGGAAACCATGTTGGCACACAGAGTGGGCGATGTTTGTTTCCCACACTGGACTCTCTATGACCCATGACAGGGTTAACGAGTGACAAGGAAAATGAGTTTGGAGAGGGTTTGGTACCTGAGGATTGTCTCCCACTCACACAGAAGCCGTTTCCTCCTGTACGGATTTCTCCAGTCGACTGATCCCTGGGTCAGTTCACTGTGGACAACTGGGATTGGAAGTAAGGGAAACAGAGACACGAAGTGTTCAACACAACAGACATATTCATCAGACAGTCAGCAAGTTTGGAATATGGCCGACGGCTCTGTGAGAGAGTTCACATCCCATACCCAGTCTCCTTTCACCCAATCTACACTTCTGAAATGGTCTGCTCTTAACCTTACGTCACTTCCCCTCATCCGAGTCGGGGTTAATTTCAGGGACTGGGCCACGTCACCAGAGATTATAGTGCGACTGGGAACGCAGAGACCCCTTCCAGGCAACTCATACCATGCCCGCACCACATCTCAGCTAGTGTCATTTTGGCCCGCAACAACTTGGCCCAAATGTCCTTTAAACCTTTCCTGTCCATGTTCAGTCAAGATGGCTTGTAAAAGTTATTATACCTGCCTCAACTCTTATCTGCTGCTCTGAAAATGTAAAACAAAGACTGCAGACGCTGGTCAGATTATAGGAATGGGAAGGTCAAGTATAGGAATTGGAGGAGTGGTAAACATCAGTTTTAGGCACCGGGAGACTCTCTTGGCACTTGGCGGACTGTGGGGAGGTATTAACAGAAGTGTTTGCTTCTCAGGTTGTTGAGGCTAAGTATGGGTCAGACAGAATATAAAATGCATCAGCAAGGATGGGGTAGCCATGTAGAACTTACTCCCTCAGGGTGAAATGGTCGAAAGATTAGAAGGCACAGATTAAGACATGCAAAGTCAGTCAAGTCATTGTATTTCTAAACTACATTTACAAACAACTCTCATTGACCAAAGTCTTTAGATGTGGATGCTATCAAACATTGGTAACAACAAGATCGAAACACTACATAATAATTACATACATACATACTGCGCTGCCCTCAAGGGATCACATCAACACAAAGGCTTGAGAAGGTCGAAATAAGTTTTAAGACCTGGATTTAAAAGAGTCCGAATGGAAGGCAGTTCTGATGGGGAAGAGGATGCTGTTCCATAGTCTAGGAGGCTGCAACTGCAAAAGCGCGGTCGCCCCAGCCGCTTATGCCTAGTCTCGCGCGGGGTGGTCCGCACACCAATCGCTCATCTGAGGGACCTGGAGATGTATGTGTAAGCAATTTTTGATGTAACATGAAACATAGAAATTAGGAGCAGGAGTAGGCCATTCAGCCCCTTGAAGCATGCACCGCATCAATATGATCATAGGCTGATCATCCAACTCAGTATTCCCCCCCGTACCTGCCTATCTCTCCATACCCTCTGATCCCCTTAAGCCCAAGGGCCACATCCCACTCACTTAAATTAGCCAATTGAACTGGCCTGAACTACCCTCTGTGGCAGAGAGTTCCAGAAGACTCACCACTCCCGGTGTGAAAAAGTCGTTCTATCTCGGTCTAAAAGGATTCACCCTTAAATATCCTACATGCTGTGACCCCTTGTCCTGGACTTCCCCAATGTCGGTGGGGGCAAGACCCTTATGGGCTTTGTACATACATAAAGAAAGAGCTTGAAATTGATTCGGAAACCGCACCAGGAGCCAGTGGAGAGAGGCCCAGAACATCGTGGGTGCATGTGGTCCTATTAGCGGTGCACACACCAGGAGTCCGCAGCTGGCGTTTTTGGACAAATTGCAGGCCGGGTCCGGAGAATATTGCCGTGATTGCCAGTGTTATAAGAGGAGGTGTCAGTAAACAAGCGGGAGGAGATAAATGAGTGGATGATCTTTCGAGGATCGAATCAAATTGGAGGATTTTGTTTTATTATTAGCTCTTTCGAAGCTGGAAGAAGCAGCTTTTACCATGGAATTGAACTTTTTTGTCAATTATCAACTACGGAGTCAAATATCACGACCAAAGGATTTTGACATTATGTTAGAGTAATGGGGTAAGGCATCTCCAAGACATCTGACCTGCAATCGTTATTTGATTGATCCGTGGGGCGAGAAAGGAAGAGCGCGGTCAGCCCTCACTACTCCTTTAAAAACATAGAAACATAGAAAATACGATGCAGAGACGGTGGCCTTTCGACCCCATCGAGCCAGCCCCAACGCCATTATTTCGTGACATCGCTGTTCGCTCTCCCTATCAATAACCCGTGCCTGCCTTCTCATCTCTCCCCTTAATCCCATGATCCACTGAGCCCCTAGAGCTCGAGAGGTCTATCTCTCTCTCTGAAATAACCCATCCAGTGATTTGGCCTCCACTGCTTCTCAGGCGGCAGGAATTCCATAAATTCACAACTCACTGGGTGCAAACGTTTTTTCCTCACCTCAGTCCTAAAAAGACCTCCCCTTTTATTCTAAACAGTGGCCCCTGGTCATCTGACTCAGCCCACATTGGGAACATTTTTCCTGCATCCAATAGCTTGTCCAAATCCTTTTAAAATTTATTATCTGTTTCTATAACAAATCCCCGCATCTCTTATAAACTCCATGAATACAGCCTAGTCCTTGTCACAATCTTCCTCATATGACAGTCCCGCCATTGCACCCGGGGATAAAATCTCGTGAAACCTCTACGCTGCACTGCCTCAATCACAAGGATGTCCTTCCCTCAAATTAGAGACCAAAACTGACACACTACTCCAGATTGTGGTCTAACCAGAGCTGAAACAACTGCAGAAGAAAACCTTCGTTACTCCTATACTGCAATCCTCATTGTTATGAAGGCCAACAATCCATAGCTTTCATATCACGCCTGCTGTACCTGCACGCCCAACCTATCAGTGCCGGTTGAAACAAGGACACACCAGGTCTCGCTGCCAACCTCCCCTTACCAACCTAACTCCCATTGAGAATAAGAATCTGCCACCCTTGCTTTGCCACCAAAGTGGATGCACACCTCACATTTACCTAATAATTATAACTTTGCATCTACTGCCACACTTCACTCCATCACCTATTTCAGGTCACCCTGTCCACCTCCTAACATGTAGTTAGGAGAAAGTTCAGGGCCATCCACACTTAATATAATTCCTCGAGGCAGTGCATAAGGCGAGTAGATTAATCAGTTGTTGGGCTTCAAGGGGAGAGAGAGTTGTGTAATTCGTCCTACTAGCAGTAGAAGGAAGGCTGTGCGGTTGAATTAACTTGGCCTAAGGGGAGCATATACAGGGAGAAGAGAATGGGGCTAGGATGGAGCCTTTGTGGTAACTCTGCAGCAAAGGCTAGCTGGGGAGGAGAAACAGTTGCCTATGTTTGTAAGAGGATCTCCTATCTTTGAGGTGGGAGACGAACCAGCCCAAGGCAGTGCCATCAATATCAACCCCGACAACCCCGTACCGGAGACGGTCAATTAGGATGGTGTGGTCGACTGTATCAAATGCTGCGCTGAGGTCGAGAAGGCGCAGGATTGCACAGTCGCCGGAGTCAATAGAGAGAAGTATTGGTCATAATGTATCTTCAACAACAAGGCAGACTCTGGGCTGTGGTGGGCCCTGAAAACAAACGCTGATTTGGAAAGTTTTCAGGATGGTAATTTGGTGAAGGTAAGGCCATAGGTTGATTTAAAATTTTACCTTTTCGATTCAACCGTTTGATAGGTAACTTAGGCTAGTACTTGGAAATCACAGTCTGCAGTCTTTGGCTTGCAAGGACACGGTCTAGGTTAGGTTTTTTTCAGGAGGGGCTGGACCCACTATACGTGTACTTGAATACCCATTCAATACCTGAGTTTGTATCTGTTGCTTGGGACGGTGGACACAATCCCGGGGATTCAGCCACGTTTGTTGTTTCCCGGGGTTCGGCTGTTTTCCCGGGGTTCGATTATCACACTGTTTCACCGGGGTTCGGCTGTTTCCGGGGTTCCTTCAGTTGAGTATACAGGCGAGTGGATCTGTAATAAAGTAATGGACAGACAGTGGGTGTAGTGTGGAAATAATCCAGCTCAGCTCTGCGGGATGGGAGCAGAGGCAAGTGCACGGCCGACAACCAGTCTCTGGTGACACCAATGGTCCCAGCCCTCTCCTGCACCGTGTATCCTGACACCCCCAGTACATCCCACTCCACAGTGAGTGACCGTTACTGCCTCCCAGCCCCTCCACCCCCACACACCTCACACATTGGGACCCGTCCCTGCGTCACACTCCGCCCTGCTCCCCACTCCTCTGCTCCTCACCCCCACATTCCCTGTCGTCACTCAATAAGATTGAGGGGTGATCTCATAGAGACTTACAAAATTCTTAAGGGGTTGGACAGGTTAGATGCAGAAGATTTTTTCCCAATGTTGGGAAGTCCAGGACAAGGGGTCACAGTTTAAGGATAAGGGGGAAGTCTTTTAAGACCGAGATGAAAAATAATTTTTCACACAAGAGTGGTGAATCTGTGGAATTCTCTGCCACAGAAGTAGAAGAAGTTTAGGGTAACGTGAGGGGGAACTTCTTACTCAGAGGGTGGTGGCTCTGTGGAATGAGCTTCCAGCAGAAGTTGGTGGAGGCAGGATCGAATTTTAACATTTAAAGTAAAGTGGATAGATATATGGACGTGAAGGGAATGGAGGGGTATGGTCTGAGTGCAGGTAGATGGGACTAGGGAAAACAATGGTCGGCAACGGACTGGAAGGGCCGAGAGGGCCTGTTTCCCATGCTGTAATTGTTAATGGTAGTTGAGGCCAGTTCGTTGGCCATATTTAAGAAGGAGTTGGATGTGGCCCTTGTGGGCTGAAGGGATCAGGGGTATGGAGAGAAGGCAGGTACAGGATACTGAGTGGGATGATTAGCCATGATTATATTGAATGGCGGTGCAGGCTCGAAGGGCCGAATGGCCTGCTCCTGCACCTAATTTCTATGTTTGTATGTTAATACTCTCCGTCCGTCTCTCTGCCCTCATTCCCCACCCGCTCGCAAAAAAAAACCCTCCCTGCCCCACACCTCCTCTCTACCCATACACACCCTACCACCACAAGACACAGCCTCTACCACACCTAAATGAAACAACCAACCCACACCCACCCACCCAAACAACCCGAAACAACCCAAAACCCACAATGTGATAAAAAGAAACCTCCAATAAAAAACCAAATCCAAAAAAAACCAACCAACACACCCAACCCACAGAAAAAATCCCTCTCTCTCACCCACGTACCTCTCTCCACCCCCTCTGTCCCACTCCACCCTCTCCCTGCTTCCCCCTCACCCGCCGACTCACGTTCGGTCTTGAGGATGGGGAGATCCATGGGGGAGGGGATAGGGGACGGCTCAGGTTGGGGTTCGAAGGGTGGTCTTGGTCCCAAGGGGGAGGGGAGCAGAAGACTCGGTCATTGGGGGAGACGGTTGTGGGTCAGTTTGGGTACCTTGAGGGGGGGAAAGGAGGTTATAGGGGATATCCCCAGTCCCAGGAAGGGGGTCCCAGGCTCGGTCCCAGGGGGCACAGTGGAGGGACACACTACGGGTCAATGGGAGATATCACGGTGTATCTCAGTCCACAGATGGTCGTCCCCAGCCAAGTTATTGATACAGAAACTGTGACTCACGCGGGCCCAAGCACTGAGCCCTCTTGTACCCAAACGTCACTGCTGCCCAACCTGAGAATGATCTGCTTATTCCCACCTGTTGCTCTCTGTCCAAAAGCCAATTTTCAATCCATGTCAGTGTATGAACAATTCCATGTGCTCTGACCTTGTTGACCAGCCGGGGGATGAGAGCCCGTGTGACTGGGGAACGGGGACCTACCTGTACAATACACAGCGTCGGTGTGGGGTGACGGCCAAAGCTGATACACAAAGTAACCGGTGCAGTTCTTCACCCTGATCTCCTGATGTTTCTCACAGAGATTTTCATCCTTGGTGAAACAGACTGTCCTGGTCACCTCTCCGTCTCTCACGCTGGGATGGGGACCTGGAATGTGGATTATAAAATTTGTAAAATGCACCCGATGCCACAGTGCGGTGGGGAATGTGAATGTGGAGCCAGTGTAAGGCAGTGATCACAAGCCACGGTCGGGTCTGACCTGCCTCAGTCAGCGGTGAGCTGCTGCCCTCACCCTCCCCACCCCCACTCTCCACAGCAGCCCTGCTCCCTGAACCGGCTCCTGGTGCTGACACCCTAGGGTGCCGGGGTCCGGTCTGGAAACACAAGCCCCACCCCAGCACCCCCCCCCCCCCCCCCCCCGATGGGTGCTGACAGCTGGTGATGAGCGGACATTTGGATGCTTTCAAGAGAGAGCTAGATAGGATTAAAAATAGTGGAGTCAGACGATATGGGGAGAAAGGTGGGAAAAGGGGTACTGTCTTTGGGGATGATCAGCCATGATCACATTTTGCATGGAGGTGCTGGCTCGAAGGGCCGAATGGTCTACTCCTTGCACCTATTCTTTATTGTCCTAATTATCAGTTGTAAACTCTGACCCTACACCGGCTAACCAGCCCCTGGTCTCTCCCCGGAGCAGTGATCCCTCTGAACAACAATCGCCGGAATCTTCCATCCAGCTTCCTGGAGCAGGCACAGCATGCGGATGGGATCTGTAGCCCCACTGCCGGGAAACTCCAGGAAGCTGGAGCTACCCCACCGCACTCTGTGAGGATCCAGGCCGGAGCGTGGTCTGAGTGACTGTGGGGGAACCTCTCAGGGAGTTTGGGTTCCGTGTCCGTGCGAGGGGCCCTCTGGAGAGATCTGGGTCGTCAGTCTGACCCTCCCCGACAATAACTGAGACCATCTGTTTGTAAACTCTGACCCTACCGTTTAACCAGCCTGGGTACTTCTTTCTCGGAGCAGTGATTCACTGGATCGTCAGTCTCCCGGAATCTTCCATCCACCAGAAACTGAAACAACAATCAGAGAGTCAGCCCCTGCACTGAGGGAGTTTGTTCACCCAGAGAAAGACCCGGAATCAGGGCCATTCTGACCGCACCCCGTCCCCGTTCAACATTCCCGGGAATCCAATGTTGTTTTCCCTCCGCTTCCATCTTCCCCGGTCTCTCTCTCCTCCACAATGTGGGATCTCCCCATTCTCAGTATTGACGCCCCGTCCCCATTGCAGCAAACTGATGATCCCCGTCTCCCTACATCTCCCCTTCACACGCCCCTCATTCTCACGTTTACATTCTCCATCAGTGTCCAATTTTCTCAGCAATGATCGCCTCACGTTACCTGCTAAATCTGTACCATCCCCACTGCAAGTTTTCCATCACCCTTCTCTGCCTGGTCCATTGCACTTAGTCTTGGAACAATCCGTGCTCCTCCAGGGCTGATCCAGGACGGTGTGGGTCACACAACGGTCACCGAGTGCGGAGTCTGTGGTTGAGGGACAGAATGATGTTCGGTGTTAATGTCAAGTTCAGCTCCTGTCCCCAGCCGCTTGTTCCCCACCTCCCTCATCTGCTCGATCTCATCAGTTCGCATCTCGAGGTTGCTTCGATATCCATATTGTAAAGCTAAAGGAAGGACCCTTTCCATAACGTAAGGCAGGACCCGGCCAAAGTAGATTGGAAGCAGTTACATGGATAAAACATGCAACATGTGGGAATCCTTTAAACAGGAAATGGTGAGACTTCACGGTAAATGGTGTTCCCATTCTCGATTGTCACTGGAGATATCACAGTGTATCTCAGTCCCCCAGGGACACTGACTGTGGACAGTGAGGGACACTGGGGGTCAGTGGGAGATATCACGGTGTTTCTCAGTCTGCAGGGAACACTGATATTGGACTGCAGCTGTCTACATATGGACAACCTCTGGCCCCTTCTTTACTCCTTGTACACCCACAACTGTTCAGGCAAATACAAATCCATCTCAATTTGCAAATTTGGAGATGGCACCACCATTGTGGGTCAGATATCAATAACGAGAACTGAGTACAGGAAGGAGATTGAGAACCTCATAACCTATGGGGAGAATGGGGTTGAGAGGGAAAGTTAGATCAACCATGATTGAGTGGCGGAGTAGACCTGATTGGCTGAATAGCCGTTTTCGACACTTAGAACCAATAAACTTAATGAAGCAAAGCAGTTCACATACATTGAGGGAACTGAAGTAGAGATGGTTGAAAGTTTCAAATTCCTCGGAGTAAATATCACCAGCAACTTGCCCTGGACCACCCATATCAATGCAATGGCCAGGAAAGCACACAAACGTCTCTACTGCCTCAGAAGTAAGAAAGCTCGACATGTTCCCACGTCGTGCCAACTTCAACAGAAGGACCACAGGAAGCATTTTATCTATATCCATCACAGCTTAGCTTGGGAACAGCTCCATCCATGACTGCAAGACATTGCGATGTTACAAAAATTATCTTCAGCGGCGCTGCAGTTTCTGCCACTGGCCGTGTGCTAGACTTTTGCGCCTTTGAGTGGGGGGGGCGGATTAATCTGCTTATCGGAGGCGGCTGTCCCTCGTGCTGCTAAGCTGCTGAAGAACAATCGATAGGACTTCCGTTCCCGATTTTTTTTAAATTTAATCGCGAGACAATTCAATAATTACATTAAAATAAAAAGTGACTTCTAACGCCCTCAATGCCTACAACGGGACGGATCGCATGAAGGGACAAAACATAATGTAAGTCGTTTATTTTACATATAAACTTGTTTTTTCTCGGGATGGCTTTAATCTAATTTTCATTTGCGAATGTGATTAGGGCCCCATGCGAACTGGCAGTGTTTTTCGATCGCTTTCCAGAAAAACCCCACTTGCAAGATGATTGTAGTCCTCTTTTGTTTGGACATTCATTGTCAAGGAGCATCTAAATGTGCTATTGTCTACCCATAGTCAATATTTTTAGACAAAATATCAGTTTTAGAGTCCCATGTATTGTGCAAAGTATTTGGTGGATTGATGTTTCTAGATTAATTTATGGGAATTAAACATTAAATTCCTTCCATCTGGCATATAAGTTCATGACAGTGAGATTTAAAAATCATGTTATATTGTGTATTCTTGTGTGAATGGGATTAGTTTGTTTACTTGATAGGCTATTTAAAAATATATCCTCTTCTTAAGAAATTGAATCTACAGGACAGAAGGGCATGTCCTATGCGTGGTTTTGAAGAGCAAAACTTGTAGTTTACAATGCCAACATTGAAAAGTTGAGAAAAAACAAGGTGTACAGAGTTGCTTATTGGTTACAATCTGAGGAATATGATGATGCTACTGATTATGATATGCCAATGTAGCAGCTAGCAACTGATCTTCTCCATAAAGACCTGGTCTATTGCTAGAAATCGTAATTCATTTACCTATCTGTTACTGAATTTACAGCATATAATACAATAATATTGAAGTTCTGATCTTGAGAATACCACATTTTTGAATTTTCAAGGCAGTCTTGGTGTTTATTACTATTTCCGTCAACAACGGTCAATTTTGTAATTAACTATAATTCGGTAATTAACTAATTATAATGCTTCAATTTCAGGTCATCCAAGTAAGATGTTTTACATTTCTTTCAGAATGCTTCAATCTACAATAACTGAAAATTTCATTCAGTTCTCTTGATTTTTAAGAAAGTTATGGGCTTTTGACTGTCCTCGATCACAGCTTTTGTGTGAAGTCAATGGAAAAGCAATAGGGAACAAGATGCTAATTTCCGAGTATGAAAAGGGCCATAACTATTTTTTAATACTTAAGATATGGAAGTGAATTAGGTGTCAAATTAAACTTATTTTTATGCTTTATCTGATGGGATAAATTGCAGACTTGATTTTTAAAATCTCAAAATTTTGTAACATTGCTACAAGACATTGCAGAGAATTGTGGAGGCACCCAGACCATCATGCAAACCAACCTCCCTTCCATTGATTCCATCTACACTTCATACTGCTTGGCAAGGCCACCAGCATAATCAAGGACCCAGTCTCACTCCCGGACATTACCTTTTCTCCCCTCTCCCTTCAGGCAAGATTTATAGAAGTGTGAAAACGCACACCTTTCTCCTTCGCTCCTTAGATGCTGCTGCACCCGCTGAGTTTCTCCAGCTTTTTGTGTAACTCCAGATTCAGAGACCAGTTTCTTCCCAGCTGTTATCAGGCAACTGAATCATCCTATCACCAATTAGAGAGTGTAATGACCTCCCATCTACCTCATTGCAGACCCTCGTACGATCTATAATTGGACTTTGCTGGACATTATGATGCAGTAAACATTATTCCCTTTATCCTGTGTTTGAAACACTGTGGAGGGCTTGATGGAAATCATGTATAAACTTCCCGCTAACTGGATAGCACACAACACAATGCTTTTCACTGTACCCTGGTACATGTGACAATAAACTAAACACAGTGACTAAATTCACTGTGGACAGTGAGGGACTGAGGGGTCAATGGGAGATATCACGTTGTATCTCAGTCCCCGGGGAACACTGACTAGCTGTGGAAGAGAGGGACTTTTAAAAAGGCCAGCTGGTTACAGAGGCTCCACTGTTTAATGGGATGAGGTGAGTTTCAGTTGGAGAAGCTGAAAACACATCGCATCCCGAGTGATTGCTCCTTAGTGGGTGTATAAAGGGAAGGTAGATACGTGGAGGGGCCTGTATGGAGCGGCCGTGTTTACGTACAAGTGCCGTGTGGGGGGTAAGTGCGAGGCTTTGGCTTGAGAGGCTTCGGCGTACAGGGTGACAGCGGATAAGGTCTGGTTTGTGGTTATTTTTTCTATTATACACTCTCCGTGGTCTAGTGCAGTAATGATGGCAGGTAGGGCAGTTAGTGCTCCTCCTGCAGGATGTGGGGAGTAGGGAATCCTTCAGTGTTGCTGAGGACTATGCCTGTGGGAGGTGTGTCCAGCTGCAGCTCCTTACAGATGGCGTTAGGGAACGGGAGCAGTAGCTGGATGACCTCAGCATCATCCGGGACACTGAGGATGTCACAGATAGGAGTCACAGTGAGGTGGTCACGCCTCGGGTAGGGGCAGAAAGTAGACGGGTGATCACCGGGAAAGGGAGTAGTGAGAAAGTACTGTAGTGAGGAATCTCCTGTGGCCATTCCCCTCGACAACAGGTTTGTCCCTTTGGATACTGTTGGCGGGGATGAGGGGCCGTGGGGGGGGGGGGGGGGGGGGGCAGCAGCAGTCAGGACTGTGGCATCAAACCCGGCTCTGAGGCACAGTGGGGAAGGGCACAGTCCAGGCAGAGTGAGAGTGATTGGAGAATCATTAGTTAGGGAAACAGACAGGAGATTCTGGGGCAGCAAATGAGACTCCAGGATGGTGTGCTGCCTCCCTGGTGCCAGGCTCCAGGATGTCTCCCAGCCGCTGCAGAACATTCTCAAGGGGGAGGGGGAGCAGCCAGAAGTCATTGTGTACGTCGGCACAAATGACAGAGGCAGGAAAAGGGATGAGGTCCTGTGGACTGAAGATAGGGAATTAGGCAAAAGGTTAATGCAGGACCTCCAGGGTAGTAATGTCTTGATTGCCACAGGTGCCACATGCTAGTGAGGGTAGGAACAGGAAGATAGGCCAGATGAATGTGTAGCTGAGGAGTTGGTGTTGGGGGCAGGGAAGATAGAGGTGGTGGTAAAAGAGGCGGGGCAGTTGCTTTGCTGATTGAGGAGAAGGTCCCAGCAATCGTTGGAGACGACATTACTGACGGTTCATCCAGTGGAGCTGAGAACTGAAAAGGGGATGATCACCTTGTTGGCCGTGTACGATAGGCCCTCAAATAGACAGCGGGAATTAGAAGAACAAATGTACTGGGAGATTGTAGACAGCTGCAAGACTAAAGGGACACTATGTGGTCGGTGGGAGATATCACAGTTTATCTCAGTTCCCAGAGAACTGACTGTGGACAGTGAGGGACACTGCTGGTCAATGGGAGATATCACGGTGTATCTCAGTCCACAGATGATCGTCCCAGCCAAGTTATTGATACAGACTGTGACTCACCGGGGCCCAAGCACTGTGCCCTCTTGTACCCACACATCACTGCTTCCAACCTGAGAATGATCTGCTTATTCCCACCTGTTGCTCTCTGTCCAAAAGCCAGTTCTCAATCCATGTCAGTGTGTGAACAATTCCATGTGCTCTGACCTTGTTGACCAGCCTCTTGTGCAGGAACGTACTAAATGCTTTCTGAAAATTCCCCACAGCCCAGCCACTGGCTCCCTCATCTGTTCTACTGGACGTGTCCTCAACGTACTCCAGGGACTGTGAAACATTGAAATTCCTTCCACAGCCCACATTCGGTGTGTCGGCGCCTTGTGGCTGCAGCTCACCTGCAGTCCGACTGTCTTTTTCTCTTTTTATTTTGTCTTGTTAGGTGTATATTTTCGGTTTATGTTTAGTGGTGTATATGATGGTGGGGGGAAAACTTTTAAACTTTTTAATCTCTTCCTTGAACGGAGACGCGACCTTTTCCTTGCCGTGTCTCCGTTTCGCTGGGACCTAACATCGTTGAGCTGGTGGCCTCCAACCGGAATCAACCTGAGAGCTCCAGTCGGAGAGCCTGCGGACTCACTCACCATCGCGGAACTGGCTGACTCGGAGGCTGTGGTGGAGCGGCGGCTGCGACCCGACTGCAGAACATCGGAGGCTTTGGCCGCAGGCGCTGTGGATGGTAAAATCGGGAGCTCGCAGGACTTACCATTGCCCGCCGGGGGCTTAACACAAGAGCCTAGATCGCTTCGACGCGGAAGAATAACAAACAACAGGGAAAAGACTTTTGCCTTCCATCACAGTGAGGAAGTGTTTGGAGATTCACATTGATGGATGTTTGTGTCAAATTGTGCTAATTGTGTGTTATGTTTACATTGCTGTTATGACCGTGGGGAACGTAATTTCGTTCAAACCTCTGTTTGAATGACAATAAAGGTGTTATTATTATTATTGTCTCTAACAGTGACACCAACTCCCTTCACTCGCACTTCCCCATCACACAGGAGAATCACTGTGAACCCGGCAAGTTGAATGGGAAAGTCCTGAAAAGTTCAGTTAACCTGAACACTCAGCCCACTGTGTGTGTTGGTGACTCGGGACGTCACAGAATATCTCCACAACCCCAACAGCCCGTGTGACTGGGGAACGGGGACCTACCTGTACAATACACAGCGTCGTTGTCGGGTAACGGCCACAGCTGATACACAAAGTAACCGGTGCAGTTCTTCACCCTGATCTCCTGATGTTTGTCACAGAGCTTTTCATCCTTGGTGAAACAGACTGTCCTGGTCACCTCCCCGTCTCCCACGCTGGGATGGGGACCTGGAATGAGGATGATAAACATTGTAAAATGTACCCGGTGCCACAGTGCGGTGGGGAATGTGAATGTGGAGCCAGTGTAAGGCAGTGATCACAAGCCACGGTCAGGTCTGACCTGCCTCAGTCAACGGTGAGCTGCTGCCCTCACCCTCCCCACCCACACTCCCCACAGCACCCCTGCTCCCTGAGACCGGCTCCTGGAGCTGACACCCTAGGGTGCCGGGGTCTGGTCTGGAATCACACCCCCCCCCCCCCCATGGGTGCTGACAGCTGCTGATGAGCGGACATGAAAGGTTTAGACAGACACGGGCCGAATTAGTAGCTCTGATGGGACATCATGGTGGACATGGGCCGAAGTCCCATTTCTGTGACGTATGACATGACTAATTAAATATATAGTTCAGCCTCATCGGAAATGTCAATAGATTGCAATAATTGTAGCCACGACACATCACAAACACTTCATTCACACATCATAAGCACATTTGTGCTAAATGTTGTGTGTATTTAATTTCTCTGCCTCGTTGCTGAACTGTGGGTGTCCTGAGACGGGCCCAGCTCCCTGGGAGCTGCTCCTCCACTGAAACTGCTCCGGCTCTGATCCGGTGCAGGGACAACATGGTGGATGTAATGTACCACGGCTCCCACTCAGGCTGATTAATGTGTACATCTCACCCATGTGAAGGGAGCGGCTGGACGTTCTCCAGTAGCTCCCATCGCTGCTGGCCTTGTCTCGGCAGCTCGTTCTGGCCTGTGACTTCAACTGTATCATTGATGTGGCTGGACAATATGGCAGTGCCGATAACAGACTGGACAGCACGTTCAAGCTCCTGATGGAGACGGTAAAAGACGCAAAGATGCACGACGGGTCCCAGTCGCGGTTCACCTGGTCGAGATCGGACGGTTATGTCACGCTGGTGTTCTTCTCTGACCACTGCCTTCCTCAGGTTTCCTGTCACCTACAGAAGGACTGGAAGGCAAGCAGAGGGACGTGGAAGTTAAATGTGAAGCTGATAACATCAGAGAACGTTGAGGAGCTAAAGAGGGAAAGCAACCAAGGAGAACATCAAGAGGTTCTTCATATTTAAAGGGGTTCAGAGAGCAAGACAGAGTTAGAGGGAATTGTGTCAACTCCAGACAGATTTGCTCCTACTGCTCCTACTGCAGTCGAGAGGGGTGGATGTGAGGGAGGAACGCAGAAGGTCCGGCAAGCTCGGCTCTTTACTTCTGAATCCTCCATGATCATCTTCTGCCAAGTGGAGCAGGATGAGACGTGCTCATGCTTCTTCTTCCATAAAGTTCACAGGGGAGCTCTGTGATGAACAGCCTTAGGGAGGAGGACGGCTCGGTAACAACCTTGCAGACGGATATGCTGAGGATCTGCAAATCCTTTTATACGGATTTGTATGACCAAAAGGCCACAGACAGTGCCGCCTCCCAGACCTTCCTGTCATCTATCATGGAGGTCTTGGAGGACAGCAAGCGGGAGAATCTGGTCAACCACTGATCCTAGAGGAGCTGACTGGCTCCATCCGTTCCATTGACTGGAGCAAAAATCCTCAGAAGCAATGGCTTGCCGGCCTAGTTGTATCCGGCTCAGTGGGACTGGGTGGGCCAAGACCTGCTGGTAGTGTACAATGACAAGCTTCTAGCAGGCAGCGTGTCAGACTCCATGAGGAAAGACAACATCACCCTAATCTACAAGCAGAAGGGGGAGATGAAGGATGTAAGAAAATAGAGACCCATCACATTGTTGAATGTGGATTATAAGATCCTGTCGAAGGCCATCGCCAACCGGGTCAAGTCTGCTTTGGGACGGCTGATCCACCCGGACCAAACCTGTGCTGTTCTGGCAGGAAAATCTCAGACAGCCTAGCGCTGCTACAGGCAGGACAGACAGGTGGATGCCTGCCTAGCCTGGTGTTGACGTGGATAGAAAATTGGTTGGCAGATAGGAAGCAAAGAGTAGGAGTGAACGGGTCCTTTTCAAAATGGCAGGCAGTGGCGAGTGGAGTGCCGTAAGGCTCGGTGTTGGGGCCGCAACTGTTTACCATATATATTAATGATTTGGAAGAGGGAATTAGGAGCAACACTAACAAGTTTGAGGATGACACAAAGCTTGGTGGCAGTGTGAACTGTGAAGAGGATGTTAGGAGGTTGCAGGGTGACCTGGACAGGTTGAGTGAGTGGGCAGATGCGTGGCAGATGCAGTATAATATCGATAAATGTGAGGTTATACACTTTGGCGCCAAAAAACAAGGGGGCAGATTATTATCTCAATGGGGTTAGGTTAGGTAAGGGGGAGGTACAGTGAGACCTTGGTGTCCTTGTACACCGGTCACTGAAAGTTGGCGTGCAGGTACAGCAGGCAGTGAAGAAAGCTAATGGAATGTTGGCCTTCATAACAACAGGATTTCAGTATCGGAGTAAAGAGGTTCTTCTGCTGTTGTATAGGGCTCTGGTGAGACCATATCTGGAGTATTGTGTACAGTTTTGGTCTCCTAATTTGAGAAAGGACAGCCTTGTGATTGAGGCAGTGCAGCATAGGTTCACGAGATTGATCCCTGGAATGGCGGGACTGTCATATGAGGAAAGATTGAGAAGACTAGGCTTGGATTCACTGGAGTCTTGAAGGATGAGGGGGAATCTTATAGAAACATAAAATTATAAAAGAACTGGACAAGCTAGATGCAGGAAAAATGTTCCAATGTTGGGCGAGTCCAGAACCAGGGTCCACAGTCTTAGAATAAAGGGGAGGCCATTTAGGACTGAGGTGAGAAAAAACTTTTCCACCAAGAGAGTTGTGAATTTGTGGAATTCCCTGCCATAGAGGGCAGTGGAGGCCAAATCATTGGATGGATGATTTGTTTTTACAGAGGCCCAGGAGCCGTTGGTGTGGGAGGAACCCAAATCTGTAACGTTCCACATCTGTAACGTTCCATTCGCATTTCAAAATAAGTGGGCTTGAGGAAGCCGCTGATTAATGCAAGCGGACTGGTGGAAGCAGCTGATTGGGATCATCTGATGGAAGCATCTGAGTCAGATCCCTGTTGATTTCTTCCAGCACTTTGTATTGTATCCTGGGTAAGGGGGGGGGGGGGGGAGTATGAGGGCCAGGGTAGTTTACCGTTCTGGATGTCAGATGTGGGACGTCATGGAGTCTGATAGCCACCCAGACGTACACATCTGCGCCAGGTGCATCGAGATGGGGCTCCTAAGGGACCGTATTAGGAACCTGGAGCAGCAGCTCGATGATCTCTGTCTGGTCAGGGAGAGCGAGGAGGTCATAGAGAGGAGTTACAGACAGGCGGTCACTCCAAGGCCACGGGAGGCAGACAAGTGGGTCACGGTTAGGAGGGGCAAGGGGCAAAGGCAGGGACTAGAAAGTCCGGTGGCTGTACATCTTGGCAATAAGTACTCCTGTTTGAGTACTGTTGGGGGAGACAGACTACCTAGGGGTAGCGACAGAGGCACAGAGAAGGGTAGGGAAAAGAAGAGGAGCGCGTTAGTAATAGGGGACTATACAGTTAGGGGGTCAGATAGGTGATTCTGTGGACACAGTCAGGAGACCCGGATGGTAGTTTGCCTCCCTGGTGCCAGGGTCTAGGATGTGTCTGAATGTGTCCAAGATATCCTGAAATGGGAGGGAGAGGGGCCTGAGGTCATGGTACATATAGGTATCAATGACATAGGTAGAAAAAGAGAAGTGGTCCTGAAAGGAGAATTTAGGGAGTTAGGAGGAGAGTTAAGGAGAAGGACCGCGTAGGTAACAATTTCAGGATTACTGCCTGTGCCACGCGACAGTGAGAGTAGGAATGGAGCGAGGTGGAGGATACATGCGTGGCTGAAGGACTGGTGCAGAGGGCAGGGATCCAAGTTTCTGGATCATTGGGACCTCTTTTGGGGAATGTGTGACCTGTTACAAAAAGGACGGGTTGCACTTGAACCTGAGAGGAACCAGTATCCTGGCGGGGAGATTTGCAAAGGATACTGGGAAGACTTTAAACTAGAACGGTTGGGGGAGGGATTCAAATAGAGAAAGCTAGTAGACAGTGTGTGAGGCAGGAGGCAGAGAAGGGAAGCACTCAGACCCAACATGTAGGGGAGAAAGAAGAAAAATATAATAAACAGAGAATAAGAGGTGGTGGGTTTCTTAAATGTGTGAGCAGAGAGACAGAGGGGTGTAAAATGAGGGTAGAAGCAATAGGTAGCAAGGTGAAAAGTAAAAGTGGCAGGCAGACAAATCCAAGGCAAACATCAAAAAGGTCCACTTTTCAACATAATTGTATAAGGGTGTTGTAAAAACAAGCCTGAAGGCTTTATGTCTCAATGCAAGGAGCATTCGTAATAAGGTGGATGAGTTGAATGTGCAGATAGTTATTAATGATTATGATATAGATGGGATCACGGAGACATGGCTCCAGGGTGACCAAGGCTGGGAGCTGAACATCCAGGATATTCAATATTCGGGAGGGATAGGCAGAAGGAAAAGGAGGTGGGGTAGCGTTGCTGGTTAGAGAGGAGATTAACACAATAGAAAGGAAGGATATTAGCTTGGAGGATGTGGAATCGATATGGGTAGAGCTGCGAAACACTAAGGGGCAGAAAACGCTAGTGGGAGTTGTGTACAGGCCACCTAGTAGTAGTAGTGGAGTTGGGGATGGCATCAAACAGAAAATTAGAAATGCGTGCAACAAAGCTAAAACAGTTATAATGGGTGACTTCAATCTACATATAGATTAGGTGAATCAAATTGGCTGGGGTGCTGAGGAAGAGGATATCTTGGAATGTATGCGAGATAGTTTTCTAAACCAACATGTAGAGGAACCAACGAGAGAGCAGGGTATTCTAGACTGGGTATTGAGTAATGAGGAAGGGTTAGTTAGCAGTCTTGTTGTGCGTGGCCCCTTGGGCAAGAGTGACCACAATATGGTGGAGTTCTTCATTAGGATGGAGAGTGACATCATTAATTCAGAAACAAGGGTTCTGAACTTAAAGAAAGGTAACTTTGAGGGTATGAGACGTGAATTGGCCAAGATAGACAGGCAATTGATTCTTATAGGGTTGACGGTGTATATGGCATGTTAAGACTGCATGGATGAACTACAAAAATTGTTCATCCCAGTTTGGCAAAATAATAAATCAGGGAAGGTAGTGCATCCGTGGATAACAAGGGAAATCAGGGACAGTATCAAAACAAAAGATGAAGCATACAAATTAGCCAGAAAAAGCAGCCTACCAGAGGACTGGGAGAAATTCAGAGTCCAGCAGAGGAGGACAAAGGGATTAATTAGGAAAGGGAAAATAGATTATGAAAGAAAACTGGCAGGGAACATAAAAACTGACTGCAAATGTTTTTATAGATATGTGAAGAGAAAAAGATTAGTTAAAACAAATGTAGGTCCCTTGCAGTCAGAAACAGGTGAATTGATCATGGGGAACAAGTACATGGTAGATCAATTGAATAACTTCTTTGGTTCTGTCTTCACTAAGGAAGACACAAATAATCTGCCAGAAATAGCAGGGGATTGGGGTCAAATTAGATGGAACAGAGTGAAATCCAGGTTAGCCGGTAAGTGGTGTTAGGTAAATTGAATGGATTAAAGGCCGATAAATCTGCAGGGCCAGATAGGCTGCATCCCAGAGTACTTATGGAAGTGGCCCCAGAAATAGTGGATGCATTAGTGATAATTTTTCAAAACTCTTTAGATTCTGGAGTAGTTCCTGAGTGGAGAGTAGCTAATGTAATCCTGAGGATTGGAGAGTAGCTAATGTGGGGAAACTGCTAGAGTCAGTTATTAAAGATGGAATAGCAGCACATTTAGAAAGTGGTGAAATCATTGGACAAAGTCAGCATGGATTTATGAAAGGTAAATCATGTCTGACGAATCTTATAGAATTTTTCGAGGATGCAACTAGTATTGTGGATAAGGGAGAACCAGTGATGTGTTATATCTGGACTTTCAGAAGGCTTTCGACAAGGTCCCACATAAGAGATTAGTATGCAAACTTAAAGTACACGGTATTGGGGGTTCAGTATTGATGTGGATAGAGAACTGGCTGCCAGACAGGAAGCAAAGAGTAGTGGTAAACGGGTCAGTTTCAGAATGGCAGACTCCAGCTATTTACAATATATATTAATGATTTGGACGAGGGAATTGAATGCTACATCTCCAAGTTTGCAGATGACACGAAGCTGGGGGGCAATGTTAGCTGTGAGGAGGATGCTAGGAGGCTGCAAGGTGCCTTGGATAGGTTGGGTGAGTGGGCAAATGCATGGTAGATGCAGTATAATGTGGATAAATGTGAGGTTATCCACTTTGGTGGCAAAAACAGGAAAGTAGACTATCATTTGAATGGTGGCCGATTAAGAAAAGGGGAGATGCAACGAAACGTGGGTGTCATGTTACACCAGTCATTGAAAGTAGGCATGCAGGTGCAGCAGGTAGTGAAGAAAGCAAATGGTATGTTAGCATTCATAGCAAAAGCATTTGAGTATAGGAGCAGGGAGGTTCTACTGCAGGGTCTTGGTGAAACCACACCTGGAGTATTGTGTACAGTTTTGGTCTCCTAATCTGAGGAAAGACATTCTTGCCATAGAGGGAGTACCGAGAAGGTTCACCAGACTGATTCCTGGGATGTCAGGACTTTCATATGAAGAAAGACTGGATAGACTCGGCATGTACTTGCTAGAATGTAGAAGATTGAGGGGGGATCTTATAGAAACTTACAAAATTCTTAAGGGGTTGGACAGGCTAGATGCAGGAAGATTGTTTCCGATATTGGGGAAGTCCAGAACAAGGGGTCACAGTTTAAGGATAAGGGGGGAAGTCTTTTAGGACTGTGATGAGAAAAATATTTTTCACACAGAGTGGTGAATCTCTGGAATTCTCTGCCACAGCATGTAGTTGAGGCCAGTTCATTGGCTATATTTAAGATGGAGTTAGATGTGGCCCTTATGGCTAAGTTCAGGGCATATGGAGAGAAGGCAGGTATGGGATACTGAGTTGGATGTTCAGCCATGATCATATTGAATGGCGGTGCAGGCTCAAAGGGCCGAATGACCTACTCCTGCACCTATTTTCTTTGTTTCTATGTTTCTAAGAGAGAGTTAGATAGAGCTCTAGGCGCTGGTGGAATCAAGGGATATGGGGAGAAGCAGGCACGGGTCATTGATTGGGGACGATCAGCCATGATCACAATGAATGGCGGTGCTGGCATCATGGGCTGAATGGCTTCCTCCAGAACCTATTTTCAATGTTTCTATGTTAGTCAGCTTGGACCAGGAGAAGGCCAACAACAGGATATCGCACACGTACATGAGGGACGTACTCTCCAAAATGGGCTTTGGGGAGGGAATCAGAAATTGGATCCAACTGCCCTACACCGATATCTATAGTGTTGTCCAAATCAATGGGTGGGAATCAGACAGGTTTGTCGTCAGATGTGCAGTCAGGCAGGGTTGCCCTCTCTCCCCTGTCTTGTTCATCTGTTGTATTGAACCTTTTGCCGAGTCCATCAGGAAGGATGCGAGCATAAGAGGAGTGACATTGCCAGGCAGTGGGGGCACTCAGGTCAAAACCTCCCTGTACATGGACGATGTCGCTGTCTTCTGCTTGGATCCCGGGTCGGTCCGCAGATTGACCAGCATCTGCGACCAGTTTGAGTCGGCCACAGGAGCCAGGGTGAACCGCAGGAAGAGCGAGGCCATGCTCTTTGGCAACTGGCCCGACCGATCTTCCTTCCCCTTCACCATCAAGTCTGACTTCTTGAAGGTGCTGGGGATCTGGTTCAGGGGGGCTGAGGCGTGTGACAAGAATTTGCTGGAGCTGATAGCCAAGGTGGGGAAGAAGCTGGAGCTGTGGAAGCAATGCTCCCTCTCCATAACAGGGAAAAATGTGGTCATCAGGTGTGAGGTGCTCTCGGGGCTGCTGTACTTGGCGCAAGTGTGGCCTGTCCCTCCTTGCTACGCCACAGGAATCACCCAACAGTGGACAACCAGTCAGCAGACAAAGGGGTAAAAGCGTGCTTAACGTCGCCCTCACTCTGATATTCACCTTCGCATGTGGCTGCATCAGGCGGAGCGTAGTCAAGGCACGTGGGCACCAAGTGTCACTACCTACTGAGGTTCTACCTGTCCCCGGTGTTGCGAAGGATGGGCCTGGCGCAGATGCCATGCAACGTGCCAGTCAGCTGGACATTGCCGCCCCATCTGTCGTTTGTGGAAAGGTTCTTCCAGACCAACACCTTTGACCACAAGTCCATCGGGCAGTGGTCAGCACAGAATGTCCTGCAGGAACTGCTGCAAAATGACTCGATGGATCCTGTGGCGTGGTTCCCAGAGCAGACTGCCCAGCTTGTCTGGCAAAATGCCTCATCACCAGAACTCACCAACAAGCACCAAGACCTGGCTTGGCTGGCGGTGAGGGGAACCCTCCCAGTCAGATCCTTCCTGCGCCATCGGAACCTCACTACCAGCGCACGCTGCCCTCGGGACGGCTGCTATGGAGATGAGACGTTTGCCCACCTCTTTGCAGAGTGTGGATTCGCAAAGAGAGTCTGGAGAGGTCTGCAAGGGTCCCTGTCACGGTTTATTCCGACAGCTCCGTCACAGAGGACTCTGTGAATTACCGACTGTTCCCAGGGACACATTCAGAGACTGACATCGAGTGATGCTGGAAGGTCATCAACTCGGTGAAAGATGCTCTTTGGCCTGCCCGAGCGTTGTTCACCACCCAGCGGAGCGAGATATCCGTTGGGGAATGTTGCCGACTGGCCCGCTGCAGACAGCAGGAGTACGTGCTGAGGGACGCACTGCAGCAAACATCAAGGCTCGGTGGGGGAGGACCACAGTCAAGGGTCCTTCCGCCGCTGGACATGGGGTGCAGGGTGTGGTGGAGATGCCCCTCAAAATAAGGGAAGGGATTCCACGCCAGTGGGCCACATGAGTGGCAAGGGTGTGGGGTAAATTTGTGATTTGTGGAAACTGTATTGAATGTATGGATAGCCTCTGAGAATGTCGGATGATTTTATTCCACGGTTCATGAATTGTATATATTTATTACCTGAATAAAGTCTATTTTAATTTTTTTTTTTAAAAAAAGACCACGGGCGGATGGGATCCGTGGCCCCACTGCCGGGAAACCCCAGGAAGCTGGAGCTTCCCCACCGCACTCCGTGAGGATCCAGGGCCGGAGCGCGGTCTGAGTGACTGTGGGGGAACCTCTCAGGGAGTTTGGGTTCCGTGTCCGTGCGAGGGGCCCTCTGGAGACATCTGGGTCGTCAGTCTGACCCTCCCCGACAATAACTGAGACCATCTGTTGTCAACTCTGACCCTACCGTTTAACCAGCCTGGGTACTGCCCGGAGCAGTGATTCACTGGAACGACAGTCTCCGGAATCTTCCATCCACCAGAACTGAAACAACAATCAGAGAGTCAGCCCCTGCACTGAGGGAGTTTGTTCACCCAGAGAAAGACCCGGAATCAGGGCCATTCTGACCGCACCCCCTCCCCGTTCAACATTCCCCGGAATCCAATGTTGTTTTCCCTCCGCTTCCATCTTCCCCCGTCTCTCTCTCCACAATGTGGGATCTTCCCATTCTCAGTATTGACGCCCCGTCCCATTGCAGCAACTGATGATCCCCATCCCCCTACATCTCCCCTTCACACGCCCCTCATTCTCACGTTTACATTCTCCATCAGTGTCCAATTTCTCAGCAATGATCGCCTCACGTTACCTGATAAATCTGTACCATCCCACTGCAAGATTTCCATCACCCATCCATGTCCCATCGCTGCACTCAGTGTGGGAACAATCCGTGCTCCTCCAGGGCTGATCCAGGACGGTGTGGGTCACACACGGGTCACCGAGTGCGGAGTCTGTGGCTGAGGGACAGAATGATGTTCGGTGTTAATGTCAAGTTCAGCTCATGTCCCCAGCCTCTTGTTCCCCACCTCCCTCACCTGCATCTCCACCCTCACCAACCCCGAGCCCCAATAATCTCCCGTTCACTCCCTGACCAATGATACCATCTCCCGGATAAACGCAGGCACCAATCCCACGTCTCTAAACCCAGCTTCATCGCTCTCCCACCATGAACTGATTGCCACAAGGACGACCACTCGGCCCATCAGCTTCATGCCAGTGCCCAGGGGATCAATCTCATCAGTCCCATCTCGAGGTTGCTTGGATAACCATATAACCATATAATAAATATACCAATTACAGCACGGAAACAGGCCCTCTCGGCCCTTCCAGTCCGTGCCGACCATTTGTTTTCCCCTAGTCCCATCTACCAGCACTCAGACCATACCCCCTCCATTCCCTTCACGTCCAATATACCTATCCACTTTACTTTTAAATGTTAAAATCGATCCTGCCTCCACCACTTCTGCTGGAAGCTCATTCCACACAACCACCACCCTCTGAGTAAAGAAGTTCCCCCTCACGTTACCCCTAAACGTCTGTCCCTTAATCCACATTGTAACCTAAAGGAAGGCCCCTTTCCATAACGTAAGGCAGGACCCGGCCAAAGCAGATTGGAAGCAGTTACATGGATAAAACAACATGCAACATGTGGAATCCTTTAAACCGGAAATGGTGAGACTTCAGTGTAAATGTGTTCCCATTCTCGATTGTCACTGGGAGATATCACAGTGTATCTCAGTCCCCAGGGACACTGACTGTGGACAGTGAGGGACACTGGGGGTCAGTGGGAGATATCACGGTGTATCTCAGTCTGCAGGGAACACTGATAGTGGACTCTGCAGCTGTCTACATATGGACAACCTCTGGTCCCCTTCTTTACTCCGTGTACACCCACGACTGTTCAGGCAAAATAAAATCCATCTCAATTTGCAAATTTGGAGACGGCACCACCATTGTGGGCAGCGGATATCAATAACGAGACGGAGTACAGGAAGGAGATTGGGAACCTCATAACCTATGGGGAGAATGCAGGAGAATGGGGTTTGAGAGGGGAAAGTTAGATCAACCATGATTGAGTGGCGGAGTAGACCTGATGGGCAGAATAGCCGTATTCTGCAGTTAGATCCGATAAACTTATGAAGCAAAGCGGTTCACATACATTGAGGGAACCGAAGTAGAGATGGTGGAAAGTTTCAAATTCCTCGGAAGTAAATAACACCAGCAACTTGTCCTGGACCACCCATAATCAATGCAATGGCGAAGAAAGCACACAAACGTCTCTACTGCCTCAGAAGTAAGGAAGTTCCACATGTCGCCAAGTCTTGCCAACTTCAACAGAAGCACCACAGAAGTTTGTTGGTTGTTTGTTTGTTTTTTTGCACAAAGTCCCACGAGCATCGCCCACTTTTCATTTCACTGCACATCCCGTATGTGTGTGTGATGAATAAAATTGACTTGACTTGACAGAAAGGATTTGATCCAGATCCATCGCAGCTTAGTTTGGGAACAGCTCCATCCAAGTCTGCAAGACATTGCAGAGAATTGTGGAGGCACCCAGACCATCATGCAAACCAACCTCCCTTCCATTGATTCCATCTACACTTCATACTGCTTGGCAAGGCCATCAGCATAATCAAGGACCCAGTCTCACTCCCGAACACTGCCTTTTCTCCCCTCTCTCCTTCAGGCAAGATGTATAGAAGTGTGAAAACGCACACCTCCAGATTCAGAGACAGTTTCTTCCCAGCTGTTATCAGGCAACTGAATCATCCTATCACCAATTACAGAGTGGTAATGACCTCCCATCTATCTCATCGCAGAACCCTCGTACGATCTATAATTGGACTTTGCTGGACATTATGATGCAGTAAACATTATTCCCTTTATCCTGTGTTTGGACACTGTGGAGGGCTTGATGGAAATCATGTATAAGCTTCCCGCTAACTGGATAGCACACAACACAATGCTTTTCACTGTACCTTGGGTACATGTGACAAGAAACTCAACTAAATTCACTGTGGACAGTGAGGGACTGAGGGGTCAATGGGAGATATCACGTTGTATCTCAGTCCCCAGGGAACACTGACTAG
Source organism: Okamejei kenojei (assembly GCA_035221665.1). Classification (NCBI taxonomy): domain Eukaryota; kingdom Metazoa; phylum Chordata; class Chondrichthyes; order Rajiformes; family Rajidae; genus Okamejei; species Okamejei kenojei. Next base: position 19,134,184 of record CM069166.1, on the reverse strand, counting down.
CTGTGGAAGAGAGGGACTTTTAAAAAGGCCAGCTGGTTACAGAGGCTCCACTGTTAATGGGATGAGGTGAGTTTCAGTTGGAGAAGCTGAAAACACATCGCATCGCGAGTGATTGCTCCTTAGTGGGTGTATAAAGGGAAGGTAGATACGTGGAGGGGCCTGTATGGAGCGGCCGTGTTTACGTACAAGTGCCGTGTGGGGGGTAAGTGCGAGGCTTTGGCTTGAGAGGCTTCGGCGTACAGGGTGACAGCGGGATAAGGTCTGGTTTGTGGTTATTTTTCTTTATACACTCTCCGTGGTCTAGTGCAGTAATGATGGCAGGTAGGGCAGTTAGTGCTCCTCCTGCAGGATGTGGGGAGTCAGGGAATCCTTCAGTGTTGCTGAGGACGATGCCTGTGGGAGGTGTGTCCAGCTGCAGCTCCTTACAGATGGCGTTAGGGAACGGGAGCAGTAGCTGGATGACCTCAGCATCATCCGGGACACTGAGGATGTCACAGATAGGAGTCACAGTGAGGTGGTCACGCCTCGGGTAGGGGCAGAAAGTAGACGGGTGATCACCAGGAAAGGGAGTAGTGAGAAAGTGCAGGAATCTCCTGTGGCCATTCCCCTCGACAACAGGTTTGTCCCTTTGGATACTGTTGGGGGGATGAGCGGCCAGGGGAGGGCAGCAGCAGTCAGGTCTGTGGCATCAAACCCGGCTCTGAGGCACAGTGGGGAAGGGCACAGTCAGGCAGAGTGAGAGTGATTGGAGAATCGTTAGTTAGGGAAACAGACAGGAGATTCTGGGGCAGCAAATGAGACTCCAGGATGGTGTGCTGCCTCCCTGGTGCCAGGCTCCAGGATGTCTCCCAGCCGCTGCAGAACATTCTCAAGGGGGAGGGGGAGCAGCCAGAAGTCATTGTGTACGTCGGCACAAATGACAGAGGCAGGAAAAGGGATGAGGTCCTGTGGACTGAAGATAGGGAATTAGACAAAAGTTTAATGCAGGACCTCCAGGGTAGTAATGACTTGATTGCCACAGGTGGCCACATGCTAGTGAGGGTAGGAACAGGAAGATAGACCAGATGAATGTGTGGATGAGGATTTTGGTGCTGGGGGCAGGGAAGATAGAGGTGGTGGTAAAAGAGGCGGGGGCAGTTGCTTTACTGATTAAGGAGAAGGTCCCAGCAATCGTTGGAGACGACATTACTGACGGTTCATCCAGTGGAGCTGAGAACTGAGAAGGGGATGATCACCTTGTTGGCAGTGTACGATAGGCCCTCAAATAGACAGCGGGAATTAGAAGAACAAAATGTACTGGGAGATTGTAGGCATCTGTAAGACTAAAGGGACACTATGTGGTCTGTGAGAGTTATCACGGTGTATCTCAGTCCACAGATGATCGTCCCAGCCAAGTTATTGATACAGACTGTGACTCACCGGGGCCCAAGCACTGAGCCCTCTTGTACCCACACGTCACTGCTGCCAACCTGAGAATGATCTGCTTATTCCCACCTGTTGCTCTCTGTCCAAAAGCCAATTCTCAATCCATGTCAGTGTGTGAACAATTCCATGTGCTCTGACCTTGTTGTCCAGCCTCTTGTGCAGGAACATACTAAAAGCTTTCTGAAAATCCCCCACAGCCCAGCCACTGGTTCCCTCGCCTGTTAACATAGAAACATAGAAACATAAAAAATACGTGCAGGAGGAGGCCATTCGGCCCTTTGAGCCAGCACCGCCATTCATTGTGATCATGGCTGATCGTCCTCAATCAATAACCCGTGCCTGCCTTCTCCGCCTATCCCTTGATTCCACCAGCCCCAGAGCTCTACCTAACTCTCTCCTAAATCCATCCAATGATTTGGCCTCCACTGGCAGGGAATTCCACAAATTCACAACTCTCTCAGTGAAAAGGTTTTTCTCACCTTAGTCCAAAATGGCCTCCCCTTTATTCTAAGAATGTGGCCCCTGGTTCTGGACTCGCCCAACATTGGGAACATTTTCCTGCATCTAGTCTGTCCAGTCCTTTTCTAATATTATATATTTCTGTAAGATGCCCCCTCATCCTTCAGGACTCCAGTGAATCCAAGCCTAGTCTTTTCAATCTTTCCTCATATGACAGTCCCGCCATCCCAGGGATCAATCTCGTGAACCTACGCTGCACTGCTTCAATCACAAGGATGTCCTGCCTCAAATTAGGAGCCCAAAACTATACACAATACTCCAGATGTGGTCTTACCAGAGCCCTATACATCTGCATTAGAACCTCTCTATTCCTATACTGAAATCCTCTTGATACGAAGGCCAACATTCCATTAGTTTTCTTCATTTCCTGCTGTACCTGCACCCCAACTTTCAGTGACCGGTATACAAGGACACCCAGGTCTCACTGTACCTCCCCCTTACTTAACCTAACCCCATTGAGATAATAATCTGCCCCCTTGTTTTTGCCACCAAAGTGGATACCCTCACATTTATCTAAATTATACTGCATCTGCCACGCACCTGCCCACTTACTCAACCTGTCCAGGTCACCCTGCACCCTCCTAACATCCTCTTCACAGTTCACACGGCTACCCAGCTTTGTGTCATCCGCAAACTTGCTAGTGTTGCTCCTAATTCCCTCGTCCAAATCATTAATATATATGTTAAAGAGTTGCGGCCCCAACACCGAGCCTTGCGGCACTCCACTCGCCACTGCCTGCCATTCTGAAAAGGACCCGTTCACTCCTACTCTTTGCTTCCGTTCTGCCAACCAATTTTCTATCCATGTCAACACCCTACCCCCAATACCATGCGTTCTAATTTAAGTCACCAGTCTCCCGTGCTGGTCTTAGCAAAGGCTTTCTGAAAGTCTAGATACACTACATGCACTGGCTCCCCTTAATCTATTTTACTTGTCACATCCTCAAAAAATTCCAGAAGATTAGTCAAGCATGATTTTCCTTTCATAAAGCCATAATGACTTGGACTAATCCTTTTACTGCTATCCAAATGCCCCATTATTACCTCTTTAATAATTGACTCCAGCATCTTTCCCACCACCAAATTCAGGCTAACTGGTCTGTAATTCCCCGTTTTTTCTCTCACTCGTTTCTTGAAAAGTGGGATAACATTAGCTCTCCTCCAATCCACAGGAACTGATCTTGAATCTATTCAACATTGGAAAATGATCAGCAATGCATCCACTATTTCTAGAGCCACCTCCCTGAGGACCCTGGGATGCAGACCATAAGGCCCACAGGATTTATCATCCTTCAATCCCATTAGCCTACCCAATACTATTTCTCGCCTAATGAAAATTTCTTTCAGTTCCTCTACCCCTTAGATCCTCTGTCCTCCAGTACATCTGTTTTCTGTTGCCCATTAATAATTTCACCCTGTCTGCCTTCAATGAACCCAAATTTGAATGTGCTATTCTTTTTCCCCTTAACATATCTAAAGAAGCTTTTACTGTCCTTCTTTATATTCCTCACCAGCTGTCCCTCGTACTTCATCTTTTCAGCCCGTATTGCCCATTTTGTTTCCTTCTGTTGTCCTATTAAAGGTTCCCAATCTTCTGGCTTCCGGCTACTCTTTGCTGTGTTGTACATCTTTTCTTTTAGTTTTATTCTATACCTAACTTCTCTTGTCAGCCACGGTTGCCTCCAACTCCCCTTAGAATCTTTTTTCCGTCTTCGAATGAAATAATCCTGCGTCTTCCGGATTATGCCCAGAAATATATGCTATTGCTGTTCCACCATCATTCCTGCTAGGATCTACCTTTCCAATCTACCTTGGCCAGCTCCTCCCTCATGCCTTCATAGTCCCCTTTGTTCAACTGCAACACTGATACTTCCGATTTAACCTTCTCCTTCTCAAAATGCAGATTGAAACGAATCATATTATGATCACTACCTCAAAGCGGTTCCTTTACCTCGAGTTCTCTTATCAAATCTGGTTCATTGGACAACATTAAATCCAGAATTGCCTTTTCTCTGGTCGGCTCCATTACAAGCTGCTCTAAGAATCCATCTCGGATGCTGTCTTCAAACTCTCTTTCTAGGGGTTCTGAACCAACCTGATTTTCCCAGTCTACCAGTAAGGGGGGAGTATGAGGGCCAGGGCACTTTACTGTTCTGGATGTCAGATGTGGGAGGTCATGGAGTCTCATTGACTTCCAGACGTCCACATCTGCGCCAGGTGCATCGAGATGGGGCTCCTAAGGGACCGTATTAGGAACCTGGAGCAGCAGCTTGATGACCTCTGTCTGGTCAGGGAGAGCGAGCAGGTCATAGAGAGGAGTTACAGAGAGGTGGTCACTCCAAGACCACAGGAGGCAGACACGTGGGTCATGGTTAGGAGGGGCAAGGGGCAGAGACAGGGACTAGAGAGTACCCCGGTGGCTAAACATCTTGGCAATAAGTACTCCTGTTTGAGTACTGTTGGGGAAGACAGCCTACCTAGGGGTAGCGACAGCGGCCGGGCCTCCGGCACAGAGACCGGCCGTTTTTCACAGAGAGAGTGGTGAGTCTCTGGAATTCTCTGCCACAGATGGTAGTTGAGGCCAGTTCATTGGATATATTTAAAAGGTAGTTAGATGTGGCCCTTGTGGCTAAAGGGATCAGGGATTATGGAGAGAAGGCAGGTACAGGATGCTGAGTTGGATGATCAGCCATGATCATATTGAATGGCAGTGCAGGCTCGAAGGGCCGAATGGCCTACTCCTGCACCTAATTTCTATGTTTCTATGTTGCTCAGAATGGTAGGGAAAAGAAGAGGAACGCATTATTAATATTGGACTCTATAGTTAAGGGGTCAGATAGGCGATTCTGTGGACACAGTCAGGAGACCCGGATGGTAGTTTGCCTCCCTGGTGCCAGGATGTGGGATGTGTCTGAACGTGACCAAGATATACAACATTTTGTCAACAAAATAGAGAGAGTACAGAGGAGATTTACTAGAATGTTGCCAGGGTTCCAGCAACTATGTTACAGAGAAAGGTTGAACAAGTTATATTAATAGCAAAAGGATAACGAGGGATAAAATTGGACCATTAGAGAACCAGAATGGACAGCTATCTGCAGAGCCAAAAAGAGATGGGGGAGATATTGAACAATTTATTTTCTTCGGTATTCACCAAGGAGAGAGGATATTGAACTCTGTGAGGTAAGGGAAAAAAGTTAGAGTAGCTATGGAAACGATGAGATTCAAAGAGGAGGAAGTACTGACACTTTTGAAAAATATAAAGGTGGATAAGTCTCCAGGTCCTGACAGGATATTCCCTAGGACATTGAGGAAGTTAGTGTAGAAATAGCAGGAGCTATGACAGAAATATTTCAAATGTCATTAGAAACGGGAAATAGTGCCGGAGGATTGGCGTACTGCGCATGTTGTTCCATTGTTTAAAAAGGGTTCAAAGAATAAACCTAGCAATTATAGACCTATTAGTTTGACGTCAGTGGTGGGCAAATTAATGGAAAGGATGCTTAGAGATAATATATATAAGCATCTGGATAAACAGGGTCTGATCAGGAACAGTCAACATGGATTTGTGCTGGAAGGTCATGTTTGACAAACCTTCTTGAATTTTTTGAAGCGGTAACTAGGGAAATTGATGAGGGTTTAAAGCAGTGGATGTTGTCTATATGGATTTCAGTAAGGCCTTTGACAAGGTTCCCCATGGAAGGTTGGTTCAGAAGGTTCAATCTTTGGGTGTTAATGGCGGAGTAGCAAGATGGATTCAAACAGTGGCTGAATGGGAGATGTCAGAGAGTAATGGTGCATGGCTGTTTGTCAGGTTGGAAGCCGGGTGTGACCAGTGGGGTGCCTCAGGGATCTGTGTTGGGTCCACTGTTGTTTGTCATGTACATCAATGATCTGGATGATGGGGTGGAAAATTGGATAAGTAAGTATGCAGATGATACTAAGATAGGTGGTATTGTGGATAATGAAGTAGATTCTCAAGTCTACAAAGAGATTTGGGCCATTTGGAAAAGTGGGCTGAAAGATGGCAGATGGAGTTTAATGCTGACAAGTGTGAAGTGCTACATCTTGGCAAGACAAATCAAAATAGGATGTACATGGTAAATGGTAGGGAATTGAGGAATGCTGTGGAGCAGAGGGATCTGTGCATAGTTCCCTGAAGGTGGAATCGCATGTAGATAGGGTGGTAAAGAAAGCCTTTGGTGTGCTGGCCTTTATAAATCAGAGCATTGAATATAGGAGTAGGGAAGTAATGTTAAAATTGTACAAGCCATTGGTAAGACCAATTCTGGAGTATGGTGTACAATTTGGTCGCCTAGTTATAGGAAGGATGTCAACAAAATAGAGAGTACAGAGGAGATTTTACTAGAATGTTGCCAGGGTTCCAGCAACTATGTTACAGAGAAAGGTTGAACAAGTTAGGTCTTTATTCTTTGGAGCGCAGAAGGTTAAGGGGGGACTTGATTGAGGTCTTTAAAATGATGAAAGGGATAGACAGAGTTGACGTGGATAAGCTTTTCCCATTGAGGGTAGGGAAGATTCAAACAAGAGGGCATGACATGAGAATTAAGGGACAGAAGTTTAGGGTAACGTGAGGGGGAACCTCTTTAACTCAGAGGGTGGTGGCTGTGTGGAATGAGCTTCCAGCAGAGGTGGTGAAGGCAGGATCGATTTTTTAACATTTTAAAAGTAAAGTGGATAGGTATATGGACGTGAAGGGAATGGAGGGGTATGGTCTGAGTGCAGGTAGATGGGACTAGGGGAAAACAAATGGTCGGCACGGACTGGAAGGGCGAGATGGCCTGTCCCCGTGCTGTAATTGTTATATGGTTATATGGTTTATAAGTTAGGTCTTTATTCTTTGGAGCGCAGAAGGTTAAGGGGGGACTTGATTGAGGTCTTTAAAATGATGAAAGGAATAGACAGAGTTGACGTGGATACGTTTTTCTCATTGAGGGTAGGGAAGATTCAAACAAGAGGGCTGACATGAGAATTAAGGGACAGATGTTTAGGGGTAACATGAGGGGGAACTTCTTTACTCAGAGGGTGGTGGCTGTGTGGAATGAGCTTCCAGCAGAAGTGGTGGAGGCAGGATCGATTTTAACATTTAAAAGTAAAGTGGATAGGTATATGGACATAAAGGGAATGGAGGGGTATGGTCTGAGTGAAGGTAGATGGGATTAGGGGAAAACAAATGGTCGGCACAGACTGGAAGGGCCGAGAGGGCCTGTTTCCGTGCTGTAATTGTTATATGGTTATATGGTTATATGGTTATATCCTGATAGGGGAGGGAGAGGAGCCTGAGGTCGTGGTACATTTTGGTACCAATGACATAGGCAGGAAAAGAGGAGGTCCTGAAAGGAGAATTTAGGGAGTTAGGAGGAGAGTTAAGGAGAAGGACCGCAAAGGTAACAATCTCAGGACTACTGCCTGTGCCACGCGACAGTGAGAGTAGGAATGGAGCGAGGTGGAGGATAAATGCGTGGCTGAAATACTGGTGCAGAGGGCAGGGATTCAAGTTTCTGGATCATTGGCACCTCTTTTGGGGAAGGTGTGACCTGTACAATAAGGACGGGTAGCACTTGAACCCGAGAGGGACCAGTATCCTGGTGGGGAGATTTGCAAAGGCTACTGGGAAGACTTTAAACTAGAACGGTTGGGGGTGAGGGACTCAAATAGAGAAAGCTAGTAGACAGTGTGTGAGGCAGGAGGCAGAGAAGGGAAGCACTCAAACCCAACATGTAGGGGAGAAAGAAGAAAAATATAATAAACAGAGAATAAGAGGTGGAGGGTTTCTTAAATGTGTGAGCAGAAAGACAGAGGGGTGTAAAATGAGGGCAGAAGCAATAGGTAGCAAGGTGAAAAGTAAAAGTGGCAGGCAGACAAATACAAGGCAAAAATCATGAAGGGCCACTTTTCAACATAATTGTATAAGGGGTAAGAGTGTTGTTAAAAACAAGCCTGAAGGCTTTATGTCTCAATGCAAGGAGCATTTGTAATAAGGTGGATGAGTTGAATGTGCAGATAGTTATTAATGAATATGATATAGTTGGGATCACGGAAACATGGCTCCAGTGTGACCAAGGCTGGGAGCTGAACATCCAGGGATATTCAATATTCAGGAGGGATAGGCAGAAAGGAAAAGGAGGTGGGGTAGCGTTGCTGGTTAGAGAGGAGATTAACGCAATCGAAAGGAAGGGCATTAGCTTGGAGGATGTGGAATCGATATGGGTAGAGCTACAAAACACTAAGGGGCAGAAAACACTCATGGGAAATGTGTACAGGCCACCTAACAGTGCTAGTGGAGTTGGGGATGGCATCAAACAGGAAATTAGAAATGTGTGGAACAAAGGTAAAACAGTTATAATGGGTGACTACAATCTACATATAGATTGGGTGAATCAAATTGGCTGGGGTGCTAAGGAAGCGGATTTCTTGGAATGTATGCGGGATAGTTTTCTAAACCAACATATAGAGGAACCAACGAGAGAGCAGGCTATTCTAGACTGGGTATTGAGTAATGAGGAAGGGTTAGTTCGCAGACTTGTTGTGCGTGGCCCCTTGGGCAAGAGTGACCATAATATGGTTGAGTTCTTCATTAGGATGGAGAGCGACATAATTAATTCAGAAACAAGGGTTCTGAAATTAAAGTAAGGTAACCTTGAGGGTATGAGACGTGAATTGGCTAGGATAGACTGGCAACATTCTTAAATGGTTGACGGTGTATAGCCAATGGAAGGCATTTAAAGACTGCATGGATGAACTACAAAAATTGTTCATCCCATTTTGGCAAAATAATAAATCAGGGGAGGTAGTACATCCGTGGATAACAAGGGAAATCAGGGATAGTATCAAAATAAAAGATGAAGCATACAAATTAGCCAGAAAAAGCAGCCTACCAGAGGACTGGGAGAAATTCAATCCAGCAGAGGAGGACAAAGGGATTTCTTTATTAGGAAATTAGGAAAGGGAAAATCGATTATGAAAGAAAACTGGCAGGGAACATAAAAATTGACTGCAAAAGTTTTTATAATATGTGAAGAGAAAAAGATTAGTTAAAACAAATGTGGGTCCCTTGCTGTCAGAAACAGGTGAATTGATCATGGGGAACAAGGACATGGCAGACCAATTGAATAACTACTTTGGTTCTGTCATCACTAAGGAAGTCATAAGTAATCTGCCAGAAATAGCAGGGGAACAAGGTTCAAATGAGATGGTACCTAATGAAATCCAGGTTAGCCGGGAAGTGGTGTTAGGTAAATTGAATGGATTATAGGCCGATAAATTCCAGGTCCAGATAGGCAGCATCCCAGAGTAACTTAAGGAAGTAGCCCCAGAAATAGTGGATGCATTAGTGATCAATTTTTCAACACACTTTAGATTTGGAGTAGTTCCCGAGGATTGGAGGTAGCTAATGTAACCCACACTTTTGAAAAAGGGAGGGAGAGAGAAAAAACGGGAAATTACAGACCAGGTAGTCTAACATCGATTTGGAACATTTGGAAAGTGGTGAAATAATTGGACAAAGTCAGCATGGATTTATGAAAGGTAAATCATGACTGACGAATCTTATAGAATTTTTCGAAGATGCAACTAGTAGAGTCGATAAGGGAGAACCAGTGAATGTGTTATATCTGGACTTTCAGAAGGCTTTCGACAAGGTCCCACTTAAGAAATTAGTATGCAAACTTTAAAGCACACAGTATTGGGGGGTTCAGCATTGAAGTGGATAGAGAACTGGCTGGCAGATAGGAAGCAAAGAATAAACGGTCCTTTTCAGAATGGCAGGCAGTGACTAGTGGGGTACCGCAAGGCTCGGTGCTGGGACCCCAGCTATTTACAATATATATTAATGATTTGGACGAGGGAATTGAATGCAACATCTCCAAGTTTGCGGATGACACAAAGCTGTGGGGCAGTGTTAGCTGCGAGGAGGATGCTAGGAGGCTGCAAGGTGACTTGGATAGGTTGGGTGAGTGGGCAAATGCATGGAAGATGCAGTATAATGTGGATAAATGTGAGGTTTTCCACTTTGATGGCAAATACAGGAAAGTAGACTTTTATTTGAATGGTGGCCGATTAGGAAAAGGGGAGCTGCAACGAGACCTGAGTGTCATGGTACACCAGTCATTGAAAGTAGGCATGCAGGTGCAGCAGGTAGTGAAGAAAGCAAATGGTATTTTAGCATTCATTGCAAAAGCATTTGAGTATAGGAGCAGGGAGGTTCTACTGCAGTTGTACAGGGTCTTGGTGAGACCACACCTGGAGTATTGGATACAGTTATGGTCTCCTAATCTGAGGAAAGACATTCTTGCCATAGAGGGAGTACAGAGAAGGTTCACCAGACTGATTCCTGGGATGTCAGGACTTCCATATGAAGAAAGACTGGATAGACTCGGCATGTACTCGCTAGAATTCAAAAGATTGAGGGGGGATCTTATAGAAACTTACAAAATTCTTAAGGGGTTGGACAGGCTAGATGCAGGAAGATTGTTCCCGATTTTGGGGAAGTCCAAAACAAGGGGTCACAGTTTAAGGATAAGGGGGAAGTCTTGTAGGACCGAGATGAGAAAAACATTTTTCACACAGAGAGTGGTGAGTCTCTGGAATTCTCTGCCACAGATGGTAGTTGTGGCCAGTTCATTGGCTATATTGAAGAGGAAGTTAGATGTGGATCTTGTGGCTAAGGAGATAAGGGGATATGGAGAGAAGGCAGGTATGGGATACTGAGTTGGATGATCAGCCATAATCTTATTGAATGGCGGTGCAGGCTCAAAGGGCCGAATGGCCTACTCCTGCAGCTATTTTCAATGTTTCTATATTTTACCTGCATATTGAAATCGCCCAACACCACAGTGGCATTACCTTTGTTACATGCCAGTTTTAACTCCTGCTGCAGCTTACACCCGACATCCGGGCTACTATTTGGGGGTCTGTAGATAACACCAATTAGTGTCTTCTTGCCTTTGCAATTCCTCAACTCAATCCACAGTGACTCAACCTCGTCAGTCCCTATGTCTTCCCTCGCAAGGGACTGAATTCCATCCCTCACCAGCAGAGCAACTCCCCATTCTCTGCCCACCTGCCTGTCCTTTCTATAGGATGTATAACCCTGAATATTAAGTTCCCAGGCCCGATCCTCTTGCAGCCACATCTCGGTAATCCGCACAATGTCATATCTACCAACCTCTAACTGAGCCGCAAGCTCATCTCCTTTACTTCTTATACTTCGCGCATTCAAATACAATACTTTTAATTATTACGCATCTCACCTTTCACATTGATCCTTATTACATTTGGCCATACTCTCCTATCCCTTTGTGAGCATTCTTTCCCGTTAATACATTAACTATCGTTAACTTAGTCATTAACTATCCCTTTACTCCCTTTCCCTTTAACTCCGTCCTTGACTATCCGATTTGACCCCCCCCCCCATTTTCGTTTAAAACCACCTCTGTCGCAGTGGCACACCTGCCAGCCAGAATGCTGGTCCCCCACCTGGTAAGGTGCAATCCGTCCCTTTTGTATAGTTCCCCCTTACTCCAAAACAGATCCCAGTGGTCTAAGAATCTAAATCCCTGCCCCCTGCACCAGTTCCTCAGCCACACATTCAGGACCCATATCTCCCTGTTCCTGCTCTGTCAGCACTGTTCTACTGGACGTGTCCTCAACGTTCTCCAGGGACTGTGAAACGTGAAATTCCTTCCACAGCCCATATTGTCTCTGCTCAGTCCTAACAGTGACACCGACTCCCATCACTCGCACTTCCCCATCACACAGGAGAATCACTGTGAACCCGGCAAGTTGAATGGGAAAGTCCCCACGGAACATGGGGGAGAGAAGGGAAGTTCCGATGCTGGAGCGGGGGGGGGGGGGGGGGGGGGGGGGGGGAGGAGAGAGATAGGTCCATGAGTGAGGGTCTTGCAGAATGAGGGGGGGGGGGGGGGGGGAGTGGAGGGGACTGTGCCGCAGGGAGTGGGGACTAAGCCGGGGTGAGGGTGGAAGTGCAGGGGTCTGGGCCAGGAGCGAGGTGGGTAGGGGGAGGTGGTGTGAGGAGCCTTGCTGAGGCAAAGATGGGAGGGGGTGAAGCTGGGACCAGGTGTTGGAGGGGAGGGGACAGGTCTAGGGGCGGGGGGGGGAGGGGGGGGACGGCAGTTTAACCTGAACCACTCAGTGTGTGGTGATGCGGGACATTACAGAACTGGGGATCGGGACCTACCTGTACAATACACCCCCGTAGGTGTAGGGTGACGGCCGCAGCTGATACACAAAGTAACCGTGCAGTTCTTCACCCTGATCTCCCGGTTCCTGTAGCAGATGTCACTCTGCCCACAGTGAAACAGACTGTCCTGGTCACCTCCCCGTCTCTCACGCTGGGATGGGGGACCTGGAATGAGGATTATATAAACATTGTAAAATGTACCCGGTACCACAGTGCGGTGGGGAATGTGAATGTGGAGCCAGTGTAAGGCAGTGATCACAAGCCACGTCGGGTCTGACCTGCCTCAAGTCAGCGGTGAGCTGCTGCCCTCACCCTCCCCACCCCCACTCCTCCACAGCAGCCCCTGCTCCCTGAGACCGGCTCCTGGTGCTGACACCCTAGGGTGCCGGGGTCTGGTCTGGAAACACCAAGCCCCCCCCCCCCCCGATGGGTGCTGACAGCTGCTGATGAGCGGACATGAAAGGTTTAGAGAGGCACGGGCCGAATTAGTAGTGGCAGGTGGGACATCATGGTCGGCATGGGCCGAAGGGCCCATTTCTGTGGCGCATGACAAGACTAATCACAGTAGGTATTTTTTACTTCAGCCTCATCGGAAATGTCCCTAGATTGCAATAATTGTAACCACGACAAACGTCACAAACACTTCATCACACATCATAAGCACAATGGTGCTTAAATGTTGTGTGTATTTAATTTCTTTTCTCCGCCTCGTTGCTGAACTGTGGGGGTCCTGAGACGGGCCCAGCTCCCTGGGAGCTGCTCCTCCACTGAAACTGCTCCGGCTCTGATCTGGAGCAGGGACAGCGGGCGGATGGGATCCGTAGCCCCACTGCCGGGAAACCCCAGGAAGCTGGAGCTTCCCCACCGCACTCCGTGAGGATCCAGGGCCGGAGCGCGGTCTGAGTGACTGTGGGGGAACCTCTCAGGGAGTTTGGGTTCCGTGTCCGTGCGAGGGGCCCTCTGGAGACATCTGGGTCGTCAGTCTGACCCTCCCCGACAATAACTGAGACCATCTGTTGTAAACTCTGACCCTACCGGCTAACCAGCCTGGGTACTCCCCGGAGCAGTGATACCCTGGAACGTCAGTCTCCGGAATCTTCCATCCACCGGAACTGAAACAACAATCAGAGAGTCAGCCCCTGAACTGAGGGAGTTTTGTTCACCCAGAAAAGACCCGGAATCAGGGCCATTCTGACCGCACCCCCTCCCCGTTCACAACATTCCCTGGAAATCCAATGTTGTTTTCCCTCCGCTTCCGTCTTCCCCGGTCTCTCTCTCCATAATGTGGGATCTCCCCCATTCTCAGTATTGACGCCCGCGTCCCATTGCAGCAACTGATGATCCCCATCTCCCTACATCTCCCCTTCACACGCCCCTCATTCTCACGTTTACATTCTCCATCAGTGTCCAATTTCTCAGCAATTGATCGCCTCACGTTACCTGATAAATCTGTACCATCCCACTGCAAATTTCCATCATCCATCCATGTCCCATCGCTGCACTCAGTGTGGGAACAATCCGTGCTCCTCCAGGGCTGATCCAGGATGGTGTGGGTCACACACGGGTCACCGAGTGCGGAGTCTGTGGCTGAGGGACAGAACGATGTTCGTGTTAATGTCAAGTTCAGCTCATGTCCCCAGCCCTCTTGTTCCCCACCTCCCTCATCTGCATCTCCACCCTCACCAACCCCGAGCCCCAATAATCTCCCGTTCACTCCCTGACCAATGACACCATCTCCCGGATAAACGCAGGCACCAATCCCACGTCTCTAAACCCAGCTTCATCGCTCTCCCACCATGAACTGATTGCCACAAGGACGACCACTCGGCCCATCAGCTTCATGCTAGTGCCCAGGGGATCGATCTCATCAGTCCCATCTCGAGGTTGCTTGGATATCCACATTGTAAGCTAAAGGAAGGCCCCTTTCCATAACGTAAGGCAGGACCCGGCCAAAGTAGATTGGAAGCAGTTACATGGACAAAACAACACGCAACATGTGGGAATCCTTTAAACGGGAAATGGTGAGACGTCAGGGTAAATGTGTTCCCATTCTTGATTGTCACTGGGAGATATCACGGTGTATCTCAGTCCCCAGGGACACTGACTGTGGACAGTGAGGGACACTGGGGGTCAGTGGGAGATATCACGGTGTATCTCAGTCTGCAGGAAACACTGATTGTGGACTGCAGCTGTCTACATATGGACAACCTCTGGTCCCCTTCTTTATTCCTTGTACACCCACGACTGTTCAGGCAAATACAAATCCATCTCAATTTCCAAATTTGGAGACGGCACCACCATTGTGGGCCAGATATCAATAACGAGATGGAGTACAGGAAGGAGATTGAGAACCTCATAACCTATGGAGAGAATGTAGGAGAATGGGGTTGAGAGGGAAACTCAGATCAACCATGATTGAGTGGCGGAGTAGACCTGATTGGCNGAATAGCCGTATTCGACACTTAGAACCAATAAACTTATGAAGCAAAGCGGTTCACATACATTGAGGGAACTGAAGTAGAGATGGTTGAAAGTTTCAAATTCCTCGGAGTAAATATCATCAGCAACCTGTCCTGGACCACCCATATCAATGCAATGGCCAGGAAAGCACACAAACGTCTCTACTTCCTCAGAAGTAAGGAAGCTCGGCATGTCCCCAAGTCTTGCCAACTTCAACAGAAGCATGACAGAAAGCATTTTATCTATATCCATCACAGCTTAGTTTGGGAACAGCTCCATCCATGACTGCAAGACATTGCGATGTTACAAAACTTATCTTCAGCGGCGCTGCAGTTCTGCCACTGGCCGTGTGCTAGACTTTTGCGACTTTGAGTGGGGGGGGGGGCGGATTAATCTGCTTATCGGAGGCGGCTTTCCTCGGGCTGCTAAGCTGCTGAAGAACAATCGATCGGACTTCCGTTCCCAATTTTTTTTAAATTTAATCGCGAGACAATTCAATAATTACATTAAAATAAAAAGTGACTTCTAACGCCCTCAATGCCTACAACGGGACGGATCGCATGAAGGGGACAAAACATAATGTAAGTCGTTTATTTTACATATAAACTTGTTTCTCGGGATGGCTTTAATCTAATTTTCATTTGCGAAAATGTGATTTGGGCCCCATACGAACCGGCAGTGTTTTTCGATCTAAATGTGCTATTGTCTATCCATAGTCAATATTTTTAGACAAAATATCAGTTTTAGTCCCATGTATTGTGCAAAGTATTTTAATTATATTGAGTGGATGTTTCTAGATTAATTTATGGGAATTAAACATTAAATTCCTTCCATCTGGCATATAAATTCATGACAGTGAGATTTGAAAATCATGTTATATCGTGAATTATTGTGTGAATGGGATTAGTTTGTTACTTGGATCTTAGGCTATTTAAACAAATATCCTTTTCTTAAGAAATGGAATCTACAGGACATTGTTAATGGGAAAGTAGTGGGCAGAAGGGCATGTCATGCGTGGTTTGAAGAGCAAAACTTGTAGTTTACAATGCCAACATTGAAAAGTTGAGGAAAAACAAGGTGTACAGAGTTGCTTATTGGTTACAATCTGAGGAATATGATGATGCTACTGATTATGATATGCCAATGTACCAGCTATCAACTGATTTTCTCCATAGAGACTTGGTCTAATTCTAGAAATCTTAATTTATTTACCTATCTGTTACGGATTTACAGCATATAATACAATATTGTTAAAGTTCTGATCTTGAGAATATCACATTTTTGAATTTTCAAGGCAGTCTTGGTGTTTATTACTATTTCCGTCACAATGGTCAATTTTTTAATTAACTACAATTCGTTAATTAACTAATTATATGCTTTAATTACAGGTCATCCAAGTAAGATGTTTTATATTTCTTTCAGAATGCTTCAATCTATAACAACTGAAAATTTCATTCAGTTCTCTTGATTTTTAAGAAAGTTATGGGCTTTTGACTGTCCTCGATCACTGCTTTAGTGTTAAGTCAATGGTAAAGCAATAGGGAACATGATGCTAATTTCCGAGTATGAAAAGGGCCATAACTTTTTATAATACTGTAGATGTGAAAGTGAATTAGGTGTCAAATTAAACTTCTTTTTATGCTTTGTGTGATGGGATAAATTGCAGACTTGATTCTTAAAATCTCAAACGTTTTAATCTCTTCCTTGAACGGAGACGCGACCTTTTCCTTGTCGAGTCTCCCTTTCACTGGGGCCTAACATCGTGGAGCTGGTGGCCTCCAACCGGAATCGACCTGAGAGCTCCAGTCGCAGAGCCTGCGGACTCACTTACCATCGCGGAGCTGGCTGACTCGGAGGCTGTGGAAGAAGTGGAAGAAGAAGAAAGAACATGGAAAAGATAAGACTTTTGCTTCCATCACAGTGAGGAAGTGTTTGGAGATTCACATTGATGGATGTTTGTGTCAAATTGTGCTAATTGTGTGTTATGTTTATTTTGCTGTTACGACCGCGGGGAACGTAATTTCGTTCAAACCTCTGTTTGTTTGAATGACAATAAAGGTGTTATTATTATTATTGTCTCTAACAGTGACAAACCGACTCCCTTCGCTCGCACTTCCCCATCACACAGGAGAATCACTGTGAACCCGGCAAGTTGAATGGGGAAAGTCCTGAAAAGTTCAGTTAACCTGAACACTCCGCCCACTGTGTTTGTTGGTGACGCAGGACGTCACAGAATATCTCTACAACCCCAACAGCCCGTGTGACTGGGGAACGGGACCTACCTGTACAATACACAGCGTCGTCGTGGCGTAACGGCCACAGCTGATACACAAAGTAACCGGTGCAGTTCTTCACCCTGATCTCCTGATGTTTCTCACAGAGCTTTTCATCCTTGGTGAAACAGACTGTCCTGGTCACCTCCCCGTCTCCCACGCTGGGATGGCGACCTGGAATGAGGATGATAAACATTGTAAAATGTACCCGGTGCCACAGTGCGGTGGGGAATGTGAATGTGGAGCCAGTGTAAGGCAGTGATCACAAGCCACGGTCGGGTCTGACCTGCCTCAGTCAGCGGTGAGCTGCTGCCCTCACCCTCCCCACCCACACTCCCCACAGCAGCCCCTGCTCCCTGAGACCGGCTCCTGGTGCTGACACCCTAGGGTGCCGGGGTCTGGACTGGAAACACAACCCCCCCCCCCCCATGGGTGCTGACAGCTGCTGATGAGCGGACATGAAAGGTTTAGACAGACACGGGCCGAATTAGTAGCTCAGATGGGACATCATGGTGGACATGGGACGGTCCCATTTATGTGACGTATGACATGACTAATTACATAATATATAGTTCAGCCTCATCGGAAATGTCACTAGATTGCAATAATTGTAGCCACGACACATCACAAACACTTCATTCACACATCATGAGCACATTTGTGCTAAATGTTGTGTGTATTTAATTTCTCTGCCTCGTTGCTGAACTGTGGGTGTCCTGAGACGGGCCCAGCTCCCTGGGAGCTGCTCCTCCACTGAAACTGCTCCGGCTCTGATCCGGTGCAGGGACAACATGGTGGATGTAATGTACCACGGCTCCCACTCAGGCTGATTAATGTGTACATCTCACCCATGTGAAGGGAGTGGCTGGCCGTTCTCCAGTAGCTCCCACCGCTTCTGGCTTTGTCTCGGCAGCTCGTTCTGGCCTGTGACTTCAACTGTATCATTGATGTGGCTGGACAATATGGCAGTGCCGATAACAGACTGGACAGCACGTTCAAGCTCCTGATGGAGACGGTAAAAGACGCAAAGATGCACGACGGGTCCCAGTCGCGGTTTCACCTGGTCGAGATCGGACGGTTATGTCACGCTGGTGTTCTTCTCTGACCACTGCCTTCCTCAGGTTTCCTGTCACCATACATGAGGATCGGAAGGTAAGCAGAGGGACGTGGAAGTTAAATGTGAAGCTGATAACATCAGAGAACGTTGAGGAGCTAAAGAGGGAAAGCAACCAAGGAGATCATGAAGAGGTTCTTCATATTTAAAGGGGTTCAGAGAGCAAGACAGAGTTAGAGGGAATTGTGTCAAATCCAGACAGATTTGCAGCAACTGCTCCTTCTGCAGTCGAGAGGGGTGGATGTGAGGGAGGAACGCAGAAGGTGCGGAAAGCCCGGCTATTTACTTCTGAATCCTCCATGATCATCTTCTGCCAAGTGGAGCAGGATGAGACGTGCTCATGCTTCTTCTTCCATAAGGTTCACAGGGGGAGCTCTGTGATGAACAGCCTTAGGGAGGAGGACGGCTCAGTAACAACCTTACAGACGGATATGCTGAGGATCTGCAAATCCTTTTATACGGATTTGTATGACAGAAAGGCCACAGACAGTGCCGCCTCCCAGAACTTACCTGTCCTCTATCATGGAGGTCTTGGAGGACAGCAAGCGGTAGAGTCTGGACCAACCACTGATCCTAGAGGAGCTGACTGGCTCCATCCGTTCCATTGACTGGAGCAAAAATCCTCAGAAGCAATGGCTTGCCGGCCTAGTTGTATCCGGCTCAGTGGGACTGGGTGGGCCAAGACCTGCTGGTAGTGTACAATGACAAGCTTCTAGCAGGCAGCGTGTCAGACTCCATGAGGAAAGACAACATCACCCTAATCTACAAGCAGAAGGGGGAGATGAAGGATGTAAGGAAATAGAGACCCATCACATTGTTGAATGTGGATTATAAGATCCTGTCGAAGGCCATCGCCAACCCGGTCACGTTCTGCTCTGGGACGGCTGATCCACCCGGACCAAACCTGTGCGGTTTCTGGCAGGAAAATCTCAGACAGCCTAGTGCTGCTACAGGCAGGACAGACAGGTGGATGCCTTACTAGCCTGATGTTGATGTGGATAGAAAATTGGTTGGCAGATAGGAAGCAAAGAGTAGGAGTGAACGGGTCCTTTTCAGAATGGCAGGCAGTGGCGAGTGGAGTACCGCAAGGCTCGGTGTTGGGGCCGCAACTGTTTACCATATATTATTATTGATTTGGAAGAGGGAATTAGGAGCAACACTTACAAGTTTGAGGATGACACAAAGCTGGGTGGCAGTGTGAACTGTGAAGAGGATGTTAGGAGGTTGCAGGGTGACCTGGACAGGTTGAGTGAGTGGGCAGATGCATGGCAGATGCAGTATAATATCGATAAATGTGAGGTTATACACTTTGGCGCCAAAAACAAGGGGGCAGATTATTATCTCAATGAGGTTAGGTTAGGTAAGGGGGATGTACAGTGAGACCTGGGTGTCCTTGTACACCAGTCACTGAAAGTTGGCGTGCAGGTACAGCAGGCAGTGAAGAAAGCTAATGGAATGTTGGCCTTCATAACAAGAGGATTTCAGTATCGGAGTAAAGAGGTTCTTCTGCAGTTGTATAGGGCTCTGGTGAGACCACATCTGGAGTATTGTATACAGTTTTGGTCTCCTAATTTGAGGAAGGACATCCCTGTGATTGGGGCAGTGCAGCGTAGGTTCACAAGATTGATCCCTGGAATGGTGGGACTGTCATATGAGGAAAAATTGAGAAGACTAGGCTTCGATTCACTGGAGTCCTGAAGGATGAGGGGGAATCTTATAGAAACATAAAAATTATAAAAGAACTGGACAAGCTAGATGTAGGAAAAATGTTCCCAATGTTTGGCGAGTCCAGAACCAGGGGCCACAGTCTTAGAATAAAGGGACGCCATTTAGGACTGAGGTGAGAAAAAAGGTTTCCGCCCAGAGAGTTGTGAATTTGTGGAATTCCTTGCCACAGAAGGCAAGTGGAGGCCAAATCGCTAGGGCAGTGCGGGTGGACTCAGTGGGGCAGAAACGCTAGTGGGAGTTGTGTACAGGCAATGCATCAAACAGAAAATTAGAATGCGTGCAACAAAGGTTAAACAGTTATAAGGGTGACTTCAATCTACATATAGATTGGGTGAATGAAATTGGCAGGGGTACTGAGGAAGAGGATTTCTTGGGAATGTATGCGTGGATAGTTTTCTAAACCAACATGTAGAGGAACCAACAAGAGAGCAGGGTATTCTAGACTGGGTATTGAGTAATGAGGAAGGGTTAGTTAACAGTCTTGTTGTGCGTGGCCCCTTGGGCAAGATTGACCATAATATGGTTGAGTTCTTCATTAGGATGGAGAGTGACATAATTAATTCAGAAACAAGGGTTCTGAACTTAAAGAAAGGTAACTTTGAGGGTATGAGACGTGAATTGGCTAAGATAGACTGGCAATTGATTCTTATAGGGTTGACGGTGGATAGGCAATGGAAGGCATGTTAAGACTGCATGGATGAACTACAAAAATTGTTCATCCCAGTTTGGCAAAATAATAAATCAGGGAAGGTAGTGCATCCGTGGATAACAAGGGAAATCAGGGACAGTATCAAAACAAAAGATGAAGCATACAAATTAGCCAGGAAAAGCAGCCTACCAGAGGACTGGGAGAAATTCAGAGTCCAGCAAAGGAGGACAAGGGGGATTAATTAGGAAAGGGAAAATAGATTATGAAAGAAAACTGGCAGGGAACATAAAAATTGACTGCAAAGGTTTTTATACATATGTGAAGAGAAAAAGATTAGTTAAAACAAATGTAGGTCCCTTGCAGTCAGAAACAGGTGAATTGATCATGGGGAACAAGGACATGGTAGACCAATTGAATAACTTATTTGGTTCTGTCTTCACTAAGGAAGACACAAATAATCTGCCGGAAATAGCAGGGGACCGGGGTCAAATGAGATGGAACAGAGTGAAATCCAGGTTAGCCGGTAAGTGGTGTTAGATAAATTGAATGGATTAAAGGCCGATAAATCCCCAGGGCCAGAGGCTGCATCCCAGATTACTTATGGAAGTAGCCCCAGAAATAGTGGATGCATTAGTGATAATTTTTCAAAAATCTTTAGCTTCTGGAGTAGTTCCTGAGGATTGGAGGGTAGCTAATGTGGGGAAACTGCTAGAGTCAGTTATTAAAGATGGAATAGCAGCACATTTGGAAAGTGGTGAAATCATTGGACAAAGTCAGCATGGATTTATGAAAGGCAAATCATGTCTGACGAATCTTATAGAATTTTTCGAGGATGCAACTAGTCGAGTGGATAAGGGAGAACCAGTGATGTGTTATATCTGGACTTTCAAAAGGCTTTCGACAATGGTCCCACATAAGAGATTAGTATGCGAACTTAAAAGCACACGGTATTGGGTGTTCAGTATTGATGTGGATAGAGAACTGGCTGCCAGACAGGAAGCAAAGAGTAGTGGTAACGGGGTCCTTTTCAGAATGGCAGGCCAGTGACTAGTGTGGTATCCCAAGGCTCGGTGCTGGGACTCCAGATATTTACAATATATATTAATGATTTGGACGAGGGAATTGAATGCAACATCTCCAAGTTTGCGGAAGGTAACACGAAGCTGGGGGGTGTTAGCTGTGAGGAGGATGCTAGGAGGCTGCAGGGTGCCTTGGATAGGTTGGGTGAGTGGGCAAATGCATGGTAGATGCAGTATAATGTGGATAAATGTGAGGTTATCCACCTTGGTGGCAAAAACAGGAAAGTAGAAACTATTATTTGAATGGTGGCCCAATTAGGACAAGGGGAGATGCAATGAGACGTGGGTGTCATGTTACACCAGTCATTGAAAGTAGGCAGCAGGTGCAGCAGGCTGTGAAGAGAGCGGGGAGGTTCTACTGCAGTTGTTACAGGGTCTTGGTGAGACCACACCTGGAAGTATTGTGTACAGTTTTGGTCTCCTAATCTGAGGAAAGACATTCTTGCCATAGAGGGAGTACAGAGAAGGTTCACCAGACTGATTCCTGGGATGTCAGGACTTTCATATGAAGAAAGACTGGATAGACTCAGCATGTACTCGCTGGAATTTAGAAGATTGAGGGGGGATCTTATAGAAACTTACAAAATTCTTAAGGGGTTGGACAGGCAAGATGCAGGAAGATTGTTCCCAATGTTGGGGAAGTCCAGAACAAGGGGTCACAGTTTAAGGATAAGGGGGGAAGTCTTTTAGGACCGAGATGAGAAAAACATTTTTTCACACAGAGAGGTGGTGAATCTCTGGAATTCTCTGCCACAGAATGTAGTTGAGGCCAGTTCATTGGTTATATTTAAGAGGGAGTTAGATGTGGCCCTTATGGCTAAGTTCAGGGCATATGGAGAGAAGGCAGGTATGGGATACTGAGTTGGATGTTCAGCCATGATCATATTGAATGGCGGTGCAGGCTCGCAGGGCCGAATGACCTGCTCCCTGCACCTATTTTTTTTTCTTTGTTTCTATGTTTCTAAGAGAGAGTTAGATAGAGCTCTAGCGCTGGTGTAATCAAGGGATATGGGGAGAAGCAGGCACGGGTCATTGATTGGGGACGATCAGCCATGATCACAATGAATGGCGGTGCTGGTTTCATGGGCCGAATGGCCTCCTCCAGAACCTATTTTCTATGTTTCTATGTTAGTCAGCTTGGACCAGGAGAAGGCCGACAACAGGATATCGCACACGTACATGAGGGACGTGCTCTCCAAAATGGGCTTTGGGGAGGGAATCAGGAAATTGGATCCAACTGCCCTACACCGATATCTATAGGTGTTGTCCAACTCAATGGATGGGAATCAGACAGCTTCGTCATCAGGTGTGCAGTCAGGCAGGGTTGCCATCTCTCCCCTGTCTTGTTCATCTGTTGTATTGAACCTTTTGCCGAGTCCATCAGGAAGGATGCGAGCATAAGAGGGAGTGACATTGCCAGGCGGTGGGGCACACAGGTGAAAACCTCCCTGTACATGGACGAATGTACGCTGTCTTCTGCTTGGATCCCCGGGTCGGTCCGCAGATTGATCAGCAATCTGCAACCAGTTTGAAGTCGGCCACAGGAGCCAGGGTGAACCGCAGGAAGAGCGAGGCCATGTTCTTTGGCAACTGGCCCGACCGAATCTTCCTTCCCTTCACCATCAAGTCTTGAAGGTGCTGCGGATCAGGTTCAGGGGGGCTGAGGCGTGTGACAAGAATTTGCTGGAGCTGATAGCCAAGGTGGGGGAAGAGGCTGGAGCTGTGTGGAAGCAATGCTCCCTCTCCATAAACAGGGAAAAATGTTGGTCATCAGGTGTGAGGTTGCTCTCGGGGCTGCTGTACTTGGCGCAAGTGTGGCCTGTCCCTCCTTGCTACACCACAGGAATCATCCGGGTCATCTTCCAGTTTATCTGGAGGTCGAGGATGGACCAGGTGCGACGGGCAACAGTTGGACAACCAGTCAGCAGTCAACGGGGTAAAAGCGTGCTTAACGTCGCCATCGCTCTGTAGCCACCTTCACGTGTGGCTGCATCAGGCGGAGTGTTAGAGCCAAGGAACGTGGGCACCAAGTGTCACTACCTGCTGAGGTTCTACCTGTCCCCGGTGTTGCGAAGGATGGGCCTGGCGCAGATGGCATGGTTCCCAGAGCAGACTGCCCCGCTTGTCTGGCAAAATGCCTCATCGCCAGAACTCACCAACAAGCACCAAGACCTGTCTTGGCTGGCGGTGAGGGGAGTCTTCCCAGTCAGATCCTTCCTGCACCGTCGGAACCTCACTACCAGCGCACGCTGCCCTCGGGACGGCTGCTACGGAGAGGAGACGGTTTCCCACCTCTTTGCAGAGTGTCGATTCGCAAAGAGAGTCTGGAGAGGTCTCAAGGGTCCCTGTCAAGGTTTATTCTGAACAGCTCCGTCACAGAGGACTCTGATTTACGGACTGTTCCCAGGGACACATTCAGAGACTGACATCGAGTGATGCTGGAAGGTCATCAACTCGGTGAAAGATGCTCTTTGGTCTGCCCGAGCGTTGTTCACCACCCAGCGGAGCGAGATATCCGTTGGGGAATGTTGCCGACTGGCCCGCTGCAGACAGCAGGAGTACGTGCTGAGGGACGCACTGCAGCAAACATCAAGGCTCGGTGGGGGAGGACCACAGTCAAGGGTCCTTCCGCCACTGGACATGGGGGGGTGCAGGGTTGTGGTTGGAAGATGCCCCTCAAAATAAGGGAAGGGATTCCACGCCAGTGGGCCACATGAGTGGCAAGGGTGTGGGGTAAATTTGTGATTTGGGGAAACTGTATTGAATGTATGGATAGCCTCTGAGAATGTCGGATGATTTTTTTCCACGGTTCATGATTGTTATATATTTATTACCTGAATAAAGTCTATTTTAAAATTTAAAAAAAACAAACCACGGGATGATGGGATCCGTAGCCCCACTGCCGGGAAACTCCAGGAAGCTGGAGCTTCCCCACCACACTCCGTGAGGATCCAGGGCCGGAGCGCGGTCTGAGTGACTGTGGGGGAACCTCTCAGGGAGTTTGGGGTGTTCCGTGTCTGTTCGAGGGGCCCTCTGGAGAGATCTGTGTCGTCAGTCTGACCTCCCCGACAATAACTGAGACATCTGTTGTAAACTCTGAAACCTACGGGCTAACCAGCCTCGCCTATTCCCGGAGCAGTGATTCACTGGAATGACAGTCTCCGGAATCTTCCATCCACCGGAACTGAAACAAACAATCAGAGAGTCAGCCCCAGAACTGAGGGAGTTTGTTCACCCAGAGAAAGACCCGGAATCAGGGCCATTCTGACCGCACCCCCCTCCCCGTTCCCCGGAATCCAATGTTTGTTTTCCCTCCGCTTACCGTCTTCTCTGGTCTACCTCCACAATGTGGGATCTTCCCATTCTCAGTATTGACATCCCGTCCCATTGCAGCAACTGATGATCCCCATCTCCCTACATCTCCCCTTCACACGCCCCTCATTCTCACGTTTACATTCTCCATCAGTGTCCAATTTCTCAGCAATGATCGCCTCACGTTACCTGATAAATCTGTACCATCCCTCTGCAAGATTTCCATCACCCATCCTTGTCCCATCGCTGCACTCAGTGTGGGAACAATCCGTGCTCCTCCAGGGCTGATCCAGGACGGTGTGGGTCACACACGGGTCACCGAGTGCGGAGTCTGTGGCTGAGGGACAGAACGATGTTCGGTGTTAATGTCAAGTTCAGCTCATGTCCCCAGCCTCTTGTTCCCCACCTCCCTCATCTGCATCTCCACCCTCACCAACCCCGAGCACCAATAATCTGCCGTTCACTCCCTGACCAATGATACCATCTCCCGGATAAACGCAGGCACCAATCCCACGTCTCTAAACCCAGCTTCATCCCAGAGTAGGCAGATGCTTGGCAGTTTAATGTGGATAAATATGAGGTTATCACGCCTTATTGTCACCAATCTTTCAACCACTTCTTCTTCTTTCGTGTGGCGTGCACAGCCTAAAGTTGTTGGACAACTTGTTCTATTTGATCTTCCGTTAGTGCACGTCGAGTTGATTGCATTAGTCGAAACAGGGCGGATCACGTGAAGGTTGCAAGTGGTGTGGTAGAGGGGCGAGGGGGAGAGGGGTGGGTGAGGAGGGGGTGCGTGAGGGGAGGAGAAGAGGAGGGGGAGAGTTGGAGGGGAAGAGAAGAGGAGGGGGAGAAGAGGAGGGGGGAGAGTAGGAGGGGGGAGAGAAGAGGAGGGGGAGAGTTGAGGGGGAGAGTTGGAGGGGGGAGAAGAGGAGGGGGAGAGTTGGGAGGGGGAGGAGAGGGGGGGAGGAAGAGGAGGGGGGGAGAAGAGGAGGGGGGAGAGTTGGAGGGGGGAGAGAGTTGGAGGGGGGAGAGTTGGAGGGGGGAGGGGGACAGAGACGGAAAGCGCTGTCAATACATGGAGGGGACCGGGACAGGGCGGACACCATTTATTGGCAGCCGCGCGCGCATGCACACATTCACACAAACAAGCAATAAATCGAAAGCTTCAGCCGTGCGCCCTGTGAACGGTAATTAGCTCAGGATTCTTCCAATTTCCAGCCCCGCGACGTGGATGCCGTTACCGTTAGAATGTGTCAATTAGTGCAGATCTGTACCACAGATTTAAAAAGCACTAGACCATGCTGGACAACATAATATAGGACAGGACACTTTCAAGCAGCTTGTCCTGCCCTATACTGTCCAGCATGATGTCCAGTGTTTTTTTAAATCTGTGGTAGATGTAGTATGGAAACTGAGCTATTAGAACCAAGCAATATATAAATGATCTGCATTATATGCAACCTAAAACTTTGTATTCTTGGATGTATTAAACATTTTTTCCCCCAATTGCCAGCTGTAAAAATAGAGGGTGTCAATTAGTTAATAAAATTGCTTTAGAATCTGCAGAAAGCATTTGGTCTCTGTAATTGTGTGTTTTGTTGCTCAACTTTTGGCTCAAAGGGCCGAATGGCCTCCTCCTGCACCTATTTTCTACGCCAGTTTCTATGTAACTGTCATGCACAAAATTTTGTTCAAACTTGTTTGAATAACAATAAAGGAAATTCAATTCAATTCAATCTACAGGTGGAGATTCCCTCCCTCTATTTGGAAATGATTCATGATGGAAATCATACATTCACAACTTCAAGACACAATCTGAATTCAATTGTATTCAATTTTTGTTAATTACTTCATGTAACGCCAATATCTGATTCCAACATTCATGAACATAAATGAGACCCAAGTAAAAAAATAAAATGTATGGATTTCTCTAATAAAGAACTTAGAAATGTAGTTAATACGAATTCAAATTCCCTCATAAAATGTTAGAAATTTGTAAAAAGGGTTGCAATGAAAGTTTGATTCACAAGAAATGGTATTTAACAACACTTTATTAGTATCATTAACACTTAGTTATAATACTTTATTAGTATTATCAACACCTAGTTATATTGATTTAGCCAAGTGAAAACTTCCAAATACACGCCGTATGAGTACGAGGAGCGGTTAATGTTAGAGGCCGCTCACTAACCTCACTATGTTTACATCGTCCTCTCCAGCAATGAATAAATATAATTTGGTTACAGTAATATTCACTACAACCGCCCGTTTAAAATGACTGCTCTTTAATTCTCAACAACTGGTTATTTGCCTGGAAACATATTGCATGTTTTCGTTCAGTGAGATAATTCAATTTTAATAGACTGAGGTGTTAAATCCGGTGCCACTTCATAACAAACTAAACAACCTATAATTTAAATAGAGCATTTAGGATAGATAATAAAATTCCCGTCTATTTCACATACTGTATATAATTCCTGCACCACTTTACACTGAGCTTTCCTTGATGTTTTTTGGATAAAACACTGTTTGAAATAATTTGAAGTTTTGAAATTAATCCTTGCAGCCTAATGTACACTTTGGGCTAAGATTTGATCCAACATTGCTAATGTCACCGTATTCTTTCTCAACCAGGTAGAGGTAAAAGGCATTAAAAAAAAGAGTATCAACATGGATACATAGAACATTGAATAGAGAACAGTATAGCAACGGAACGGGCCCTTCGGCCCACAATGTTTGTGCCGAACATGATGCCAACTGATCACATCTACCTGTACACGACCCATAAATCTTCCCGCACTACCCTGTACCTATCTAAAAGCCTATTGAACGCATTCGTCGTCTCTGCCTTTCTCACCACACCTGGCAGTAAATAGGACGGGGCGGTTTGGAGAAATATGGGTCAAACGCGGGCGAATGGGACCAGCTTGGATGGCCATCTATATCGGCATGGATGAGATGGGCCGAAGGACCTGTTAGCGTCCTGCATGACTATGATCCCACGGCTATTTCCACCACTTTTCCCATGTCGTTTTCAGCCGGGACGGGAGCTTACTATCTGGAGAAGATCCTAGCGAAGGCACCGATTCCATCGGCACCTGTACGATCATACTCCAATACCAGAATTAATGTAGGTCCACTATATTTCGATCCGGTTCTCACGGCGATCCCAACAGCAGCAGATTCCCCCACCAATTCCCCAGTGCAACAGCAGGAACCCCTGCAGGAGCCTTCACTTTACCAGCCTGACCAAGGGCTCTTTCCCCATCTGTTGCTAGATGACTAATAGATGGGAATTTTTGCTTAAATAACATTACACTGCGAGGTTCATTGACAGAATCAAAACACAAAACATCGGAACTTTCCTCGCACAAGTTCTGCCCTCCCATTTACATCAATATTTACAAGTGTGAATTGTTAGTTTACGATTGTGTCTGCGTTTAAATTGTCATGTCAACATTTGTATTTCCCCCAAATTATGACAGAGGCGAATTACATTGGAAGACCTGAACATAATAGTTGCGCTTTCTTGCCAATTTTAAATTTACAGCTATAGGTCGACTTCTTTAGAACATCGATATTTCAGTTAGAAGTTTAAACTGTAAAGTTTGTGTTTAAAAGCTGGTTACATTACAAAATTCAAATTGTTAAATCATTGAAAATTTGCCAGAAGTTAAGTTTCAATTAGTAAATATGATTTCTGTTATTTTTATGACAAGTTTATCTAATGCACTTAAAACGCCGAAGGGAACTTTGACTCTAAAAGGTATATTGGAATGAAGTTTGTTTCCTATCATTAATTGGAAACAGTAGAGCCGATTGATGTTGCAAGCCTCTGTAATGATATAAGTGCAAGTCCCGGGTAAACTATATGATTAAGTAGCATTCTTTCATGGATGGTATCACTGAATAAGAACGGGCTGCTCACTCATAATATGGTAGATTGTCTGCAGTTTCTTCCATGCAATAATATTCATACAAAATATAAAAAGTGAAATGAGAAAAGATAGGTAGTTGATCAGCACTTAAACTATACCTTTTGGAAAGTGGTACCCGCATGAAAAATGAATGCAGTTTTCTTTGTCTCTCCTTTTGAGATGAAGTATTGTCTGGATGCCTTCTCTTCAAACATCTCCGCATTGGACCGTCAGACATTTCAATTTTCACAAATCAGCCTCCAAAGTTCAAATGATGATTGTGCTCGCGCCTGACATTTTTAAATGCATCTCCCATGAATTTTATTCAAAGGAATGCATCATACTTGAAACAAGGTCAGTTCACACAATAATATTATGAGGATTAATGAATGGATTTCGATGCAGCAATTAACAATAGCAGTTAACACATCGTTTTCGTGAACGGACCTTGCTTCAAGTATTTATTTCACTGCCTTTGAATAAAATTAATGGGAGATAGACAATAGACAATGTCATTAAAACTCAGATGCTTCGAGGCATTTAACACTGACACGAGAACAATGTGACACAGTTATAATTACTAAGGAGGGTACACAAAAAGCTGGAGAAACTCAGCGGGTGCAGCAGCATCTATGAGTAGCGAAGGAGATAGGCGACGTTTCGGGTCGAGACCCTTCTTCAGCACTGGTCAGGGATCAGGGAAACGAGAGATATAGACGGTGAATGAGGAGAGAATAAGGAACAATGAGTGAAAGATATGCAAAAAAGTATCGGTGATAAAAGGAACAAGCCATTGTAAGCTGTTTTGTGGTGTGAAAATGAGAAGCAGTGCGACTAGGGTGGGGGAAGAGATAGAGATAGAGGCGGGAATGCCAGGGCCCAGGAGGCTGAGGGAGAGGTGGGAAGGGGAGGAGACAGCAAGGGTTAACAGAATTGAGAAAATTCAATATTCAACGCCCAAAGGATGCAGACTCCCCAAGCCGGAAATATGAGGTGCTGTTCCTCCACTTGCGGATGTTTGCTCACCTCTGGCCGTGATGAGGGCCCCAGGACCGAGAGGGTCTGATGTGGAATGGAGGAGAGGGGAGTTGAAGTTCTTGAGCCACCGGGAGAGTCGGGTTGGTTATTGCGGACCGAGCGAGGTGTTCGGGGGGGGGGGTGGGTGGGGGGGGGGGGCGAAGCGATCGCCAAGCCTCCGCTTGTTCTCACCGATATAGATCTATCTCCTGGCATCTGGAGCAGCGGATGCAGTAGATGAGGTTGGAGGAGGTGCAGGTGAACCTCTGTCGGACCTGGAAGGACTGCTTGGGCCCCTGAAAAGGAGTGGAGGGGGGAGGTGAAGGACAAGTATAGCATTTCTTGCGGTTGCAAGGGAAAGTGCCCCCGGGGAAGGAGGGTAGAGTGGAGGGGAGGGGAAGAATGGACAAGGTGAGTTTGCGGAGGGAGCGGTCATTTGCGAAGGCAGACAGGGGGGAGATGGGAAGATTGGCGGTGGAGGGGTCACGTTGGAGGTGGCGAAACTGGCGGAGTGACTATAAGTTGTATTTTGCCGTGCTGGTGGGTACAGTGAGGACCAGGGGACTCTGCCCTTGTTTGCGAGTGGGGAATGGGGAGCGAGGGGCAGTGTTGCGGTGGTATGGAGGATACCCTGGTGCGAGCCTCATCAATAGTGGCGGAGGGGAATCCCGTTTCTCTCTGAAGAATGAGGCCATTTGTGATGACCTGGTGTGGAACACCTCATCCTGGGAGCAGATGCGGCGTAGACGGAGGAATTGGAATAGGGGATGGAGTCCCTTACAGGAAGCAGGGTGGGAGGAAGAGTAGTCCCAGGTAGCTGTGGAGTCAGTAGCGTGTTGTAGCTGTCGGTCAGGAGCGTATCACCTGCATATAGAGATGGTGAGGTCAAGGAATGGTAGGAGAAGTGTCGGAAATGGTCCAACGAGTACTTTTTGAGTGATGCCGGATGGAAGTTGGTGGTGAAATGAAAAGAAGTCAGTCAGTTGTGTGTGGGTGCAGAGGTGACACCAAAGCAGTCGTCGATGTAACCGGAGGGAAGAGGTCGGATGGGGCCCAGGTAACCCGAGAAACAAGGATATCGTTCTATGACGTACCCAACAAAGAGCAAGCGTACTGGGGGCCCATGCCCGTTCCCCAATAGCATACGCCCCTTGTGTTTGGAGGGAAATGGGAGGAATCAAAAGAGAAGTTAATGAGGGTGAGGACCAACTCTGCTAGGCGGAGGAGGTGTCAGTGGACGGTAATGGGTTGCTCCTCTGGTCGAGGAAGAACCAGGAGGGCTTTGAGACCCGTCCTGTTGGGGATGAGTTGTAGAGTGACTGACGTCTCCCATGGTAAAGATGAGAGAGGATAGGGGGCCTGGAGAATGGAATGCACGGACCGACGGAGAGTGTCGAGGTGTCTTGAACAAAGGTGGGTAGGATTTAACAAAGGGGATAGGATGGCGTCAAGGGTATGTGGAAAATGTTTCGGTGGGGCACGAACAGCAGAGACAATGGGTCTGCCCAGGGCGTCGGGTTTGTGAATTTTGGGGAGAAGGTAAAATCCGGGGCCTCGCGGGGCTGGGAAACAGATGAGGTCGGAGGCTCGGTGGGGTATGGGGAAGCCCGAGCTAGAATAGAAGTTTGGTTATGGTGCTCGAATGGTGGCCTGGTGTTCGTCATTGGGTCATGGACCAGGGGGTAAGTAGGAGGAGGTATCCGAGAGTTGTCGCGCGGCCTCACGCTTTTGTAGAGAACTGACGCGCCAGACTACACGGCACCTCCCTTGTGGTCGGCGGTTTGATAACCCAGTCTGGGTTGGTTACGGAGTGAGTCGATGGCATACGTTCAGGGCTGGAGAGATTGGAGTGAGACAGGGGGTGGAGAAGTCGAGGCGGTTGATGTCCCGACGGCAGTTCTGGATAAATAGTTCTAGAGCCTGAAGGCTACGCGGAGGGGTGTTCCAAGTGATGGCGGTGCGTGGGAGACAGGAAAAGGGATCATACAGTGGGGGGCGAGGCTTCTTCCCGTGGAAGAACGCTGTGAGGCGGAGGCCAGAGTGAGCAAAACACCGCAAGCTGGAGGAACAGCACCTTAATATTCCGCATGGGGATCCTGCCATCCTTTGGGCTTGAATATTGAATTTTTCTCAATATCTGTTTACCCTTTGCTGTGCTCCATCCCCTTCCCAACCTCTCCCTCAGACCCTCGGGCCTGGCATTCCCCTCATATCCTCTATCTCTCCCCCACGCCTAGTCGCACTAGCTTCTCATTTTCACACCACAAACTAGCTACAATGGCTTGTTCCCTTTATCAACCGATACTTTTTTGCATATCTTTCACTCATTGTTCCTTATCTATCCCAACAATCACCGTCCCTATATCTCTCGTTTCTCCCTACCTCCGATACATCGACGACTGCTTTGTTTCACCTCCCTGCACCCACACACAACTGACTGACTTCATTCATTTCACCACCAACTTCCACCCGGCACTCAAATACACTTGACCATTTCCAGACACTTCCCTACCATTCCTTGACCTCACCATCTCGATTGCAGGTGATACCTCCTGACCGACATCCACTACAAACCTACTGGACTCCCACAGCTACCTGGACTACTCTTCCTCCCACCCTGCTTCCTGTAAGGACTCCCATCCCCTATTCCCAATTCCCCTCCGCTAACGCCGCAAACTGCTCCCAGGATGAGTGTTCCACACCAGGTCAACAAAAATGGGCCTCATACTTCAGAGAACGGGATTCCCCTCCCCACCTATTGATGAGGCTCGCACACAGGGTCCTCCTCCCATACCCCCAACAAACTGCCCTCGCTCCCCATTCCCCCACTCGCAAACGGGGCAGAGTCCCTGGTCCTCCACCTTTTTCTCCCCACCACGGCAAATACAACATATAGTCCTCCGCCAGTTCGCCAACTTCCAACGTGACCCTCCACCCGCCCTCATCCTTCCCATCTCCCCCCCTGACTGCCTTCCGCAAAGACCGCGTCCCATCCGCAACTCCCTTGTCCACTTTCTTCCCACCCCTCCCCCACTCTACCCATTCCCCCGGGCACTTTTCCCTTGCAAACCGCAAGAAAAGTGCTATACTTGTCCCTTCAACTCCCCCCTCCACACCTTTCAGGTGCCCAAGCAGTCCTTCCAGGTCCCGCCAGAGTTCACCTTGCACCTCCTCCAACCTCATCTACTGCATCCCGCTGCTCCAGTGCCCAGATGATCTTTATCGTTGGACCAAGCCGGAGGCTTGGCGATCGCTTCGGCCGAACACCTCCGCCGTCCGCAATAACCAACCCGACCTCCCGTGTGGCTCAGCACTTCAACTCCCCCCTCCATTCCACATCCGACCTCTCGGTCCTGGGCCTCCTCCACGGCCCAGAGTGAGCAACACCGCAAGCTGGAGAACCAGCCAATCTCATATTCCGCTTGGGGAGTCTGCATCCTTTGGCTTGAATATTGAATTTTTCTCTATCTCAATTCTGTTAACCCTGCACCTGTCTCCTCCCCTTCCCAACCCTCTCCCTCAGCCCTCGGCCCTGGCATTCCCTCAATCTCTATCATCTCCCCCACCCCTAGTCGCACTAGCTTCTCATCTTTCACACCACAAATCAGCTACAATGGATTGTTCCCTTTATCACCGAACTTTTTTGCATAACTTTCACTTCATGTTCCTTAACTCTCCACATCACCGACTATATCTCACGTTACCGAACCTGCTCCCTGACCATCTTAAGAAGGTTCCTCGACCCCGGAAAACGTCGCCTATCTCCTTCCGCTCCTTAGATGCTGAAGCACCCGCTGAGTTTCTCACAGCTTTTGTGTACCCTCGATTTCTTCCCAGCATCTGCAGTTCCTTCTTGTAAAATAATTTATAAGGATGCAGGAATGGATCTGATAGCAGTCGCTTCATCAAAGGCGGTTAAGGCACATCGAATTATTTATGTCAGAGGAAGACAGAGATGAACGAACGGAAATCGAATCGAATCGGTCTCGACTCGAAACTAAATGACTTTAAAGGAACAAAATTGAAATCCGACACTCTTATAAAGCTGGTAACATGAGGGGGACTATAACCCCATCACCTCTGAAAACATGGAGGGGATCACGACCCTCTGCCGGCCATCCCCCCCTCGGATTTCCGTGCGTTGGAGGGGAGAGGTGAGGAGGGGGAGAGTGTGGAGGCGGGGGAGGTGGGGAGAGAATAGGAATGGTGAGAGGTGGAGGAGGGTTGGAGAGGGAGAAGAATAGGATGTGGAGGGGGTAAGAGGGAGGGGGGCGTAGAGGGGAGGGGGTATAAGGGGAGGAGGGGTAGAAGGAGGAGGGATGAGAATGGGATGTGGAGGTGGGGGGTAAGGAGAGGGGGTAGCAAGGAGGGGGAAGGCTAGGGAGGAGAGAGGATGTAGACGTTAGTGGGGGAGAAGGGAGGAGGTGGAAGAGAAATTGAGCGTGTGGGGACACAGAGGCGAGGGAGAGAGAGGAGAGGAGTGAGGAAAGAGAAGAGGGAGGGAGATAGGAAGGAAGAGAGAAGAATGGGGGGAAGGATAGAGAGAGAGGAAGGAGGGGAGAGAGAAGGGAGGGGAAGAGAGAAGGGGGAGGGGGAGGGGAAAGCAGGGGGAATGGGGGAGAGAGAAGGGGGAATGGGGGGAGCAGAGAAGGGGGGTGAGGTGGGAAGAGAGAAGGGGGGAGGGGGTAGAGGAGAAGGTAGCGGAGGTGGAGAGAGAAGGGGGGAGAGAGCGTGGAGGGGAAGGGTAGGAGAGAGAGAAAAGGCGCGGGGGAAGAGGGGGGAGAAGAGAAGGGTGGAGGTGGAGGAGAAGAGGAGAAGAAGGGGGAGGTGGGAGGAGAAGAAGTGGCGCGTGGAGGGGGAGGAAGGTTGCTAGAGAGAAGGGTAGTATGGGAGGGGTGGGAAGGTAGGGTAATGAAGGGAATGGGGGTGCGGGTTGGAACAAGTAGAAAGCGAACCTAGCTAGGGTCTGTGGGTGAGTGTGTAGGGAAGGGGGTGAGTAGAGTAAT
>CM069166.1:19027021-19098963 GCA_035221665.1 Okamejei kenojei | reverse complement strand
CTGAGAAATTTTTCATGCATGCGTTTCTCTTTCTCTCCACTTACTACTGTGCTTGAGTTTGGCGTGGTTGCGGTTAT
The DNA here is from genome assembly GCA_035221665.1 of Okamejei kenojei. Lineage (NCBI taxonomy): Eukaryota > Metazoa > Chordata > Chondrichthyes > Rajiformes > Rajidae > Okamejei > Okamejei kenojei. The sequence continues at coordinate 19,098,886 of CM069166.1, read as the reverse complement.
GTACAATATATTTTTTTTGTAAGAACATGCAAAACAATAAGTTTTTCACTGTACTTCAGTACACACAATAATAAACTAGACTTTAAAGCTAACTCCCCTCAGAATCTACCCTTTCACCCACACACTGAAGACAATTGGATAGTAGCAATTATCTATGATTTCTACACATCTTTGCGATGTGGGAGGAGGAAACTGAACACTGGGAGAAGCCGATAGTCACAGGGAGAATTGTGCAAAACTCCATGCAGTCAGTGGCAAGCAATGAGATCAAACCTCTATCCCCTGTTGTTATCTGTGCCTCCTGAGCTCACAAGATGCATGGGGATCAGTGGGGATGCCACCCTCTTCACTCCCCTCCAAGTCACATCCGATCCCCAATGGGAAGCATACCTTCAGTAATTCAATGACGTCCTGGGAAATTCTTCTGCGGTGGTGGAACCTTCATTTCACAGAGTTCAGTGGCTAGGGAGCTGATTCTCCAGCCCATAATTAGCGCCATCGTCATCAATCCCAGCATTTGCCCATGTCACCTGCTCCTAAGATACTCACTCTGCAAGGAAAGGTAATCCGATTGTTGTCAACAAGCAGTCGGGTGTAGGAAGGGCTCTTGTGGTAAGTGGGTATGCCGAGGTGGATTGTGTGCGGGGGGAGGAAGTCAAGAAATCACTCAAACATAATGGCCACAAAATTTATAAAACGAGCAATCGTTGGTTTCTTTGAGTGATCATTGGCGCTGCTGGATGTACTCAAAAGGGATCAATAACAAAGTTTATTTTAAACCATGATGCCTATTTTGAAGTGTAGGAAGAACTGCAGATGCTGGTTTTTAACCGGTTTGACACAAAAAGCAGGAGTAACTCAGCAGGTCAGGTAGTCCATCTCTGGAGAAAAGGATTTGGTGACGTTTCGGGTTGAGACTGGTTCACTAACTTCTCAGGAAGGATATCTTGCTCCTGTTTCCTGGGCTGGGTTTGTGATACTCAACCCCACTAGTAATGTGCTCATCACTATTCCATTGGCTGGCGCCACCATTTGTGGCTGCCTCGCCAACGTCTGTTCGTCCACTTCTCTGTTTCATAATTTTAAGTATATACTTGAACGCCGTTTGTTTTAATGTTTCTTGTGATGTCGTATGTGGGGGGGTTGGGGAAACTTTTTTCCAGTCACTTACATAAGAGAGATTAGTATTCGTCACCCTACGGCCTTAACAACGTGGAGTCAGTACTGGGGATCAAGCCGTGAGTTACAATAGTGGAGACTGGGATCCATTGCCGAGGATCGCAGTGAAGGATCTTCCGACCGCGGTGCCTGTGGACTTAGCACCGTGAAGCAGCGGTATCTCCGGTAAGAAGACGGGGCCGACTCGGGAGAGCTCCATGGCGAGGAGTGTTCCGATCCATCCTTGATGCGGTGTGTCCATCATCCCGACGAGGAGGGATTTGAGCAGCAGCAAGTGGCAGGAGGGTTCAGACCCGATCCATGGATGATCAAAGGGGAAGATGACTGAATTTTATTGCCTTCCATTCACAGTGAGGAATATTGATTCCACTGTGATGGATGTTCATGTTAAACTTTATTTTATGTGCCCTGGCATTCCCTCTCTCTCTATCTCTCCCCCACCCTAGTCGCACCAGCTTCTCATTTTCACACCACAAACAGCTTACAATGGCTTGTTCCCTTTATCACCGATACTTTTTTGCATATCTTTCACTCATTGTTCCTTATCTCTCCACATCACCGTCTATATCTCTCGTTTCCCTGATCCCTGACCAGTCTGAAGAAGGGTCTCGGCCCGAAACGTCGCCTATCTCCTTCGCTCCTTAGATGCTGCTGCACGCGCTGAGTTTCTCCAGCTTTTTGTGTACCCTTTATTTTATGTGCTGTGTGTATTTTTGTTTTTCACTTATTATGGCTGTATGGTAACTCAAATATCACTGTACCTTAATTGGCGCATGTGACAATAACTGTGAACTTGATATTACTTGAAATGGTACCTTACATGCTCCTAGGTTCAGGGGCAGGAAGTTGATGGGAAACGGTGTTGACATGCAGTGATATCCTGAGGCACCCCACTGGTCACGGCATTCCAACCTGACGTACAGCCATCCACCTTTACTCTCTGAATCTCCATTCAGCCGCTGTTGAATCCCATCTTGCTACTCGCCCATTAACACCCAAGACATGAACCTTCTTAACCACTTCCATGGGGAACTTAGTCAAGGCTTACTGAAATCCATATAGGACACACAGCACTGCTTTACCGTCATCAATTTCCTAGTAACAGCTTCAAAAAATCTCAAGAAGGTTTGTCAAAACATGACCTTCAGGCAAAATCTCATGTTGGCTGTTCCTGATCCGACCCTGTTTATCAGATGCATATATATTATTATCTCTAGTATCTTTCCATTAATTTACCCACCATGACGTCAAACTAACAGGTATGATATTGCTAGGTTTTCTTCTTTGAACCCTTTATAAACAATGGGAACAACATGGCAGTACGCCAATCCTCCGGCACTATTCCCAGTTTCTAAATGACATTTGAAATATTTCTGTCCATAGCTCTGCTATTTCTACACTAATTCTCAATGTCCTAGGGAATATCCTATCAGGACTGGAGATGTATCCGACTTTTATATTTTTTCAAAAGTGTCAGTACTTCTCCTCTTTGAATCTCAATAGTTTCCATAGCTACTCTACTTTTTTTCCTTTATTCACCATAGTTCAATATCCTTCTCCTTGGTGAATACCGAAGAAAAGAAAATTGTTTCAATATCTCCCCCATCTCTTTTGGCTCTGCTAGATAGCTGTCCAATTCTGTCTCTCTAATGGTTCCAATTTTACTTCGAGTCACGTGAGTGACTACGTGAAGAACCCGCCTCACGTGGCAACGGCATGACGTCAACGCAGACGGCGGAAGGAGGGAGCTGCAGTAGGGGAGAGCCTCTCGCAGCGTCGGAAACGTATCTCCTCGCAGGTAAGTGCAGCAAAGTAGGGATGTTTTAGCGGACGCTGGGTAGGTCCAGCAGTAATTAGTTATGTTAAATCAAGTCAGGAGTCAAGTTAAGTGCTGGATAGCCACAGATTATGAAGTAAAAAAAAATAAATTCGCAGGTGAAGTGCTTCCTGGGGTGAAAAATAAATATACGGGAAAGCTAGTGCGGAGCCGGGTTCCGATATACCGGTGGCGCCGCAGATATACCCGTTAGCGATTAGTTTCCAAAAATGATAACCACGGAGAGAAAAATGCTCCGAAAATGAAAAAAAATAAAAATAAAAATAAAAAAAATCTGAGAGGCCCGTGGTTTTGATGACTCTGATATTGCAAGTCCTCCAGATAATTAAACTATGTGGAACCTAATTATGGAGCATATGGAGAAAGTTCTCCAAATTATTATGAGACTAGGGTCATAGTACCCAGAAGGTTCCTAAAAAAGCCTGAGGGGTAATTATTCTGAATTTGGCTGTGGGCCTAATTGGGAGTTGGAAATCCGGACCCAGGATTTGGCCCGGAAGAAGTCTCATGGGATGAAATCCCAATTTGATTTAGGGCTGCAGAAGGCAGGACCCTGTTTGATGGTGATTTGCATTTGAAAGCACACCACAAAAATAAATAAAAAAAGAAAAAAAAAAAAGAAAAAAAAAAAAAAAGGCCAAATGTGCCTGGGATAGCAAAAGAATTCTGCTATATATGAAGGAAGTGGTGATGGAAGAAAACCTAGCTGCCAACATATATATATGGTATCTCACCATCTTCATGTTTCTGTGATGATTTGAAATATTAAAATTGCACAGCACAAGAAATTGTCCTCATTGGAAGTGCCTACGTTTATCCGTTGATATGGGCATCCATGACCCCAAATATGAGAGCGTCAAGTAGTGAGTTCAAAAATCCTCACAAAATTATTCTGCTGCTTATTATGCTTTTGCGGAGATGGATAAAAAAAAAAAAAAAAAAAAAAAAGACCTATTGTGCAATTCTTTCAATGAAACTTGTATGAGGTAAATGGCTATTTGGCCCATTTTTCAACCCCAAGGTTTGCATACCTGTGTCGAGCAACTGGTGTTTAAGCTCCTGGTTTGTCTGTTTGGAGTAATCTGCCTAAATTATTAAATTGGATGAAAAGCTAAATATTTTAGCTGCATGAAACCTTTGTCTTTGGACAAAAAGGTATTATTTTCGCCCAGAAGGGGATTTGATTTTGGAAATAGAGGCAGAAATATGTCAAGGAATCTTATTGTCCTGCACAGCCAAATACTTACCCCGAATTGGGGGGGAAAAGGAGACCACCACGCCATATGGAGAGAATTAAAAGACTTGTTCTATGCTTAAAGAAACTGCGGATTAATCTCCAGTTAGAGGGAGATTACAAAAAGTTTATAAAGACTGGCTTACTATTACTTTTTGATCGGTATATATTACAAGCATTTCATTAACCACTATTACTTTTAAAGAAGGGGTTTAATCCTCCTGTACAGAATAAACCTGCTTATGTTTTCGTGTTTCTGCAATTGAAAAAGCAGAGATTAATGTCCAAATTGCCCAATTATTCTGGAAAAGGGGTAATGGAAAAAACTTATGAACACGAGCATCAATTTGTTTTAATATTTTTTAGAAGGAATAAAGATGGCGGTTGCAGAAGTATTCTGGACCTTACAGATCTAAATAAGTTTGTAGAATACAAAACATTTTAAAATGGAGACATTGAATACTGCAAAATATTTAATTCAGCAGGTTGTTTATATGGCTATGATTGATGAAAAGACGCCTATTATTCTGTACCTATGCATCAGTTTTTCGGTGGTACTTAAAAATTTAATTTGTTGGACAATTATGGCAGTTAAGCTTTGCCAAATGGACTGAGTTCAGCTCTTAGACTCTTTACGAAACTGTTGAAACCAGTTTAGCCCAATTAAGAGCACAAATGCACATTATTATGGCTTATCTCAATGACATTCTGAATCATTAGTGATTATCAAGAGTCAGCTGAGAACTCAGTTTCAGTTACTAAAGCTTTGTGGTAAGCTAGGGTTCTTGATTCATCCAATTAAGTCCCAGCTGCAGCCAGCACAAACAATTAACTTTTGGGGTTTGTAATTAACTCAGTGACTATGTTAATAACTTTACCAACAATAAAGTCGATGATATTTTGGTAACTTGTAATTATCTCATTCAAACCTTATCCTTCCAAATAGCGAAAACCATTGGTAAAACTGGTAGCAGCGTTTCCTGCAGTAGAATTTGGTCCATTACATTATCAAAAATCTTCGAAGGACAAGATACGAGCTCTCAAAGAGAAGGCAGGCCACTTGACAGGCCTATGTAATTAATAAAAGAAGCTGTGTTGGAATTAACAATGGTGGGTTAAAAAAATGTCCACAAAGCTGCTAATAAATATCATGATTAAACAGCCTGAAATGGTTTTACAAACAGATGCTAGTGCTCTCGGATGGGGGGCAACAGATTCATCCTCCAATTGTGGAGGTAGATGAAAAAGCTCAAGAAGAAGCGTTTCTTCAAGCTGATGGTATTAACTATTTGGAGTTATTGGGTGCTTTTATGACTAAAAGCATATTGTTGTGCTAAACAAGGTGTACATGTTGTTAATACAGTTAGACAATAAATACGGCTGTTGCATATATTTATCACATGGGGGGGGAGTTAGATCAGTATCATGTGATTGTCTGGTCAATAAAATATGGTAATGGTGTATTGATCGCCAAATTATGGATTTCAGCAAGCTACATTCAGGTAAAGACAATGTGGAGGCAGATAAAAGATCAAGGATATTTAAAGATTATACGGAATGGATGCTTAAGCCAGCAATATTTAAAAATATTATACACCAATTTGGTGTTACCAGAAATTGACTTGTATGCATCAAGGCTTAATCATCAATTACCTAAATATGTGTCTTGGGAACACGATCCAGATGCAGTAGCAAGTAGATGCTGTTTCGTTAAACTGGGGAAATATGTTCTTTTATGCTTTTTTATTCCACCATTTGCTTTGATTCAGAGATGTCTGAAGAAGATAGAAGATTCTGCCTCTGGATGTGTTGGTAGTTCCAAATTGGCCAACTCAACTTTGGTTCCCAGTAATGCTGAATATGATTAAAGAGCCATATATGTCGATTCCTAACTGTAGTGATATTTTGATTCGTCCAGTAAGTAAGAAGAAATTTATCCATTATATGCGTATATGAATTTATTAATCTACAGGTTTTGACACCAGACCACTGCAGGAGCTGGGATTATCGGACAAAACGATGGAAATTATAGTCGCATCATGGCGAGATAGCACACAAAAACAATATATGACACATATTAAGTAAAGGGGAAGAATTTTGCACACACAGTCAAAATGTTTCTTATGATATTGTGAATATTGCAAATGTTTTGAAATTCCTTGCCAATTTGCATTTTTTGAGCAACATTTAAGTTACAGTGCCATTAACAATCTGCACGCAGTGCCTTGTCCATCCTATTTAGGACTTATGACTGATCAGAAATCAATTGGGTCACATCCATAATATCTAGATTCATGAAAGGAATCTTTAACATTAATCACCCCAAACCAAGATACACAGAGATTTGGGATGTGAGCATTGTACTTACTCTACTTAGACAATGGACTCCAATTGAAGGATTGACATTGGAAAAGATTAACATTGAAATTAATAATGTTAATGTCACTGGTCTCAGCTCAAAGAGTGCAAACTTTACAAATGTTCAGCGTTTAGACTGTATGCATGTGACTACAGATAATATTGTGTTCTATGTTTACGAGCTGATCAAAACAAAGCAGACCACGGAGATCTGGAGCAAAGGTAACATTTCAAGCTTATCATATTGATCCTACTTTGTGTGTGGTTAGATTATTTGAACCAATATATTAAAGTTACTGAGACTCTTCGAGGAAATGAAAAAAAAAACGTTAATGGTTACGCACAAAAAAACCACACACAGAGCTTCAGTTTAAACTAACTCAAAGTGGTTGAAACAGGTGTTGCTTTTAGCGGGAGTAGACACTGATGTGTTCAAATCTCACTCCACCAGGGCGGCAGCTACGTCCCGCGTGCGAAGGGCGGGACGTACCTCTCGAGCATATTTTAAAAAATCGCAGGGTGGAGTAAATAAGAAACTTTTTCAAAGTTCTACAATAAGCCTGTTCACAACTATGATAAGCTTTGGACACACGGTGTTGGATCACTATAATCACCTGCTTTGTTTCCTATTTAATTGCTATAATTCAAGATTATGTAGTCACTTATATCTTTTATCATTTGTAATCATTCCCTCAGATATAAGGAGGGTTTATTATATGGTCTTTAAACCATTAAAAAAGTTAATTGTGAAAAAGAACTAACATTAGTCTGGTTTCTCATGTATGTGTTTACTTAGCCGGACTCTGTCGTAACGGATTAATTCTACGACATAAAAAAACACAGAAAGCTTTTAAAATCTTCACGTAGTCACTCACTGACTCCGAAGTAAAATAGTAAGATTAAACAAGAACTTACCAGTTCGAAGTTTGATCGTTTTTATTTTATGAGGAGTTACGATGAGGGATACGTGCCCTCCACTCCCACCCTCATAAAATAAATGATCAAATGGTAGTTCTAAGTCTTTTATGAGCCTTACTATGTTACTCCGGCTTTTGGTGTTCTGTGTTTTTCATGCCGCTGCTTTGAAGTATGCCGTTGCCAGCGTGAGGCGGGTTCTTCACGTAATCCCTCATCGTAACTCCTCATAAAATAACGATCAAACTTCGAACTGGTAAGTTCTTGTTTAATCTTACTATTTTATCCCTCGTTTTCCTTTTGCTATTAATATAGCTATAGAAACCCTTTGGATTTACTTTCACCTTTCTTGCCAAAGCAACCTCATATCTTCTTTTAGCCTTCCTAATTTCTTTCTTAAGATTCTTTTTACATTCTTTATACTCCTCTAGCACATCATTTACTCCATACCTCCTATATTTATTGTAGATATCTCTCTTTTTTTGAAACTGGTGTCCAATTTCCCTTGACTCTTTCCAATTTTTACTATTTCCTTTCACCCTAACAGGGACATATAGATTCTGTACTCTTACAATTTCCCCTTTAAATGTCCTCCATTTCTCTTCTACATCCTTCCCATAAACAGAGTGTCCCAATTCACTCATTTTAAATCCTTACGCATTCCCTCAAAGTTAGCCTTTCTCCAATCAAAAATCTCCACCCTAGGCCCAGTTCTGACTCTCTCCATAATTATATTGAAACTAATGGTATTGTGATCACTGGTCCCGAAGTGCTCACCAACGCATACCTCCGTCACCTGACCTGCCTCTTCTCTGGTCGATACCTCTATGTACTGCTGCAAAAAACTATCCTGCACACATTTTACAAACTCCAAACCATCCAGCCCATTTACAGAATGTGTTTCCAAGTCTATTTTTGGAAAATTGAAATCTCCCCCACAATCACTACCTTGTGCTTACTACTAATATCTGCTATCTCCTTACATATTTGCTCTTCCAATTCTCACTCCCCATTTGGCGGTCTATAATACACCCCTAAAAAGTGTTGCTACAAACCGTTCCCACTTCTCAGTTCCACCCAAATAGCCTCCCTAGATGAGCCCTCTAATCTATCCTGCCAAAGCACTGCTGTAATATCCTCTCTGACAAGCAATGCAACAACCTCCACCTCTGGTTCCCTCCAATTCTATCACACCTGAAGCAACGAAATCCTGGAATTATTTAGTTTCCAATCACAGCCCTCCTGCAACCATGTTTTTCACTTCCACGCTGCCTCTGCAAGGCCACCAGCATAATCAAGGACAAGTCTCTCACTCTAGACACTCCCTCTTCTCCCCTCTCCCATCAGGTAAAAGGTACATAAGTGTGAAAACACCTACCTTCAGATTCAGGGTCAGTTTATTCCCTGCTGTTTATCAGGCAACTGAACCATCCTATCACCAACTGGACACCAACTGAGGCTGACATCTACCTCATTGAAGATCCTCAGATTATCATTAATCGGCCTTTACTGGACTGTCGTGTACTAAACTTTATTCCCTTTATCCTGTATCTGTACATAGTGGACGGCTCGGTTGTAATCATAGGTATTCGTTCTGCTGACTGGTTAGCACGCAACAAAAAGCTTTTCACTGTACCTTGGTACACCTGACAATAAACAAAAACTCAAACTAAGCTTCTTGCATATGTCACTGAGGCAGCATTTGGGTATAGTAGGTAAGCAGTTAAGAAGGCTAATGTCTGTTGGCTTTCATTGCATGTTCACTTAAGTAGCAGAATAGAAAGAGAAAGAGGATAGGTCCAAGGATAGGAAATGTTTAGAGGAATATGGGCAAACGTGGGCAAATAGGACTAGCTTAGATGGCACCTTGGTCGACATGCAACGAGTTGAGCTGAAGGGCCTGTTTCTGTGCTGTGCGACTATAAATAAAAAAAGCGTCCTGCCTCAAACCATCGCCTGTCCATCCCCCCACAGATGCTGCAATGACCTGTTGAGTTCCTCTAAAACAGTGTTTTGTTGAAGGTTGCAGCATCTGCAGTTTTTTGTGTCCGGAACCATTTTTTCCCAGCTGTTATCAAGCAACTAAAACCTAAAACAGTTAGAACAACTGGTGAGCGGTCCTGAGATACTATTTGTCGTATTGAAGACCGTCTGTTTATCATTAATCGGACTTTATAATACTAAACTTTATTTCCTTTATCAAGGTAAATGGTAGGGAATTGAGGAATGCTGTGGAACAGAGGGATCTAGGAATAACTGTGCATAGTTCCCTGAAGGTGGAATCGCATGTAGATAGGGTGGTAAAGAAAGCCTTTGGTGTGCTGGCCTTTATAAATCAGAGCATTGAATATAGGAGTAGGGAAGTAATGTTAAAATTGTACAAGGCATTGGTAAGACCAATTCTGGAGTATGGTGTACAATTTTGGTCGCCTAGTTATAGGAAGGATGTCAACAAAATAGAGAGAGTACAGAGGAGATTTACTAGAATGCTGCCAGGGTCCCAGCAACTATGTTACAGAGAAAGGTTGAACAAGTTAGGTCTTTATTCTTTGGATCGCAGAAGGTTAAGGGGGGGACTTGATTGAGGTCTTTAAAATGATGAAAGGGATAGACAGAGTTGACGTGGATACGTTTTTCCCATTGAGGGTAGGGAAGATTCAAACAAGAGGGCATGACATTGAGAATTAAGGGACAGAAGTTTAGGGGGTAACATGAGGGGGAACTTCCTTACTCCAGAAGGGGGTGGCTGTGTGGAATGAGCTTCCAGCAGAAGTGGTGGAGGCAGGATCGATTTTAACATTTAAAAGTAAAGTGGATAGGTATATGGACGTGAAGGGAATGGAGGGCTATGGTCTGAGTGCAGGTAGGTGGGACTAGGGTAAACAAATGGTCGGCACGGACTGGAAGGGCCGAGAGGGCCTGTTTCCGTGCTGTAATTGTTATATGGTTATATGGTTATATGTATCTGTACATGTGATAATAATCTAAACTCTACCCACCAGGTGGCAGTATACTCCATCAGTTGGCGGCTCAGATGGTGAAGCTTCCTCGTGTATTGAGAGCTCCCACCACGTCTCTTGGACAAACTTGCTGCCATGTAACCAGTACCTTAGCAATGACACCTCACTGGGAGCATTGCAGATACATGTGGTTCTGTGCCAGACAAAAGAACAGGAGTCCACTAACCATCAAACACTAATCCAATATTTATCCCTTTTATTTTAATTCTCCCTATATTCTCACCACCTCCCCCCAGATTCGATCATTCACCAATCACTCAGGGTAAGGATCGAACCCGGGTCACCGGTGCTGTATGGCAGCAACTCTACCGCTGCGCCACTGTGCCACCGTGGTTCTAAATATTGAGAATAACTCAATGCATTGATAAGTCAATGTACATTGTTGATGCCACATCTAATGTGTCTGTAAAGCTGCAGCAAGTAAGAATGTCATTGTTCCGGTTCACATCCGTTCCATTTGACAATTAAACACTCTTAAGTAGAAGTAATTAGTTTATACAAAACATATAATGCTAGAGGAATTCAGTGGGTCAGGAAGCAACTTTGATCAGAACGGACAGACAACATTTCGGGCTGGGTCCCTTCTTCAGGCTGTGTAGTAGTGAGCAGAAAGCAGGAAAGGTCAAGGTGGGGGGGAAAGGGTTAACAGAAGTGAGAACAAACAAGCAGTGGAAAGTAGCTGAAGGAAAGCAGATTCACACAAGCTGAAGCAGAAGCGGAGGTGGGGGAAGGGTGTAAATAGGGGAACTGGAGCTGTGACCTCTGGGGCCCCGGGGAAGGGAGGGAGCGAAAGGATGGTGTTGAGTGGGAAAGGGGAGAAGGTTGGTGTTAAGAGGAGGTAGGTAAGGGGGATGAGAGAATGGGCTTGTTGAGAGAGGGGGAGGAGCAGGAGAGGACAGAAGGCTGGTGTTGAGAGGGGTATGGGGAGAGGAGGGAGGGGGAAGGTGAGGAAGTTGGTGTTGAGAGGAGGGTGTGGAGAGGGGGTGGGTGTACAGTGGGAGAGAGGGGAAGTGGGGGGGGTCACTATTGCGGGGAGGGGTGAGGGAGAGGAAGAGGTGACCGGCAGGGAACGCTTGAAAGCCGTCTTTTCTACAAATGGGTTGCTGGCTCTCAGTTTGCTGGAGAAATTGTCTCAACTGGGTCAAACATCGGTTTAGGTCACTGTATACGCAAGGTTGCCCTCAGGGATAATATTTGGACCGACTACTGATTGGCAGCAAGCAGCTTCCTGCAATGGTGATTTTCAAACTGGAGTCTTGGGACTAAATTAAAGGTTTTTGTACATTTGGATTGGGCATTGAGTCGCTGGGGCAGTCAGCTGATGGAGCTTGGCCAGCCTCTGGAACTCTGAAGGGCCGTGGTGGTAACTTGCACTGTGATATTTGAATGTCAAGGAGATTAAGTCAGAGTCTGCACCCGAAACGTCGCCTATCTCCTTCGCTCCTTAGATGCTGCTGCACCCGCTGAGTTTCTCCAGCCTTTTGTGTACCCTCGATTCTCCAGCATCTGCAGTTCCTTCTTTAACACTGACATCAGTCTCTGTCGGTTCTGGAGGGAATCCCATTGCAGCAACATTTAACTCTTTACCTCACTGCCCTGATTCCTCACAATCATCCCTGGGTCCTGGCCACTGGGCCCAGCCTGGCCAATGCCAGCGGCCACCTCACTCAACTGACCATTTATTGCACCACAGCCACCAACATGGGTTTCATCAAGAAAACTGGAGATGGTCTCACATCTCCAGCATATCGTCAACCTGAGCCTGAGCCTGGAGAGGGTTCCTGTGATGTGGAAGACATACTGCCCGGACCCTGTATAAAAGAGGACGTGTCCCAGCTCCTCCAATGACTACAGACCAGTGGCGCTGACCTCACACATCATGAAGTTCCTGGAGTGGCTGGTCCTCAGTCACCTGCGACCCCTGGTTAAACCCTACCTTAACCCCCTGCAGTTCACTTAACAAACAAAGGTGGGGATAGAGGATGCCATCATCCACCTGGTCCATCGTTCCTATGCTCACCTGGATAGGTCCTCTGTCCCTTCCTGTTCACCATCTACAACTCGGACTCCTGCCACCTGCTGAAGTTTTCAGATGTCTCTGCAATTGTGGACTACATCAGTGAGGGAAGGGAAGCTGGGGACAGAGGTGTAGTCAACGACTTTGTTGAGTGGTGTGGGCGGCATCACCTGCAGCTCAAGACCGACAAGACTAAGGAGTTAGTGGTGGACTTTAGGAAGAGAGGAACACGTCTGGCCCCTGTCTCCATCATGGCTGTGGCTGTGCATTTTATCTAGGAGTACAAGTACCTTGGAGTGTACCTGGACAGTAAACTGGACTTGTCCAGGAACACTGAGGCACTGTATAAAAAGGGTCCGAGCCATCTGTACTTTCTGAGGAGGCTCCACTCCTTCAACATCTGCAGTAAGATGTTGCAGATATTCTACCAATCTGTGGTGACCAGTGCCATCTTCTACGCTGTCGTGTGCTTGGGGTAGCTGGGCAAAGGCTTTGGATGCAAACAGAATTATCAAGCTCATCGAGATGGCTCGCTCCATCCTGGGGAGTGGAGTTAGATTCGTTGGAGGTCATCTTGGAGGGAGGATGCTCCTCAAACTGCGGAACATCTTGGACAATACAGCTCACCCCCTCCATGACAAACTGGTCAATCTGAGGAGTGCCTTCAGCAACAGACTGGTTCCACCAAGATGCAGCACAAAAACACCACAGGAGCTCCTTATCCCTGTGGCTATCAAACTGTACAACTCCAACCCATTCCCCCCCCCCTCTCCACCCCCATTATTTGCACATCATCAATCCTCGACTTCCACTCATCACTTTAATTTATGTTTCGTGTATCTTGTTGTGTTTCAGGACTGTTGGCAGACAATTCCTCCCCCCCCCCTCCACCCACCTCCGGGATAAATAAAATTATATCGTATCGCATTATCCGGCAACGGTTCTCAGCTTTTGTCCTGTGAACTTGGCATACGAGTCCATTCGACAAGGAGCATATCCCACATGGGTAGCTTACAACCCCATCAGCACCTTCATTGAATTCTCTAATTCCAATTAATATCTCCTGACCATCTATCTCTGTCCTGTGGCCCCTCCCGGCACTGTCACATACCCATTTCTCCCATTATCTCTCACCCTACCGCTGCAAAATACTATTATTATTTGTTATTTGCACTGTGTTTGTTATTTATGGAGCTTTTTCTTTTTCCCCCCGTTATATACAATGTTTACATTTTCACATATTCTGTTGTGCTGCAGCAAGTAAGAATTTCATTGTCCTGTCTGGGACATATGACAATAAAAACACTCTTGAATCTTGACTCTGCTCCTTACCCCTCCTTTGACGACTCGTCTCCCATCCCTGACTATCCCATTGCCATTTCATTCCATCTGTCCCCCGCCCGTCCTCTCCCCCACACAATTCACTCCTGTTCCCTTCTTATCTGACAGGCTTTTTGCCTCCTTTTCATCTCTATCATTTACTGCACTCATCTGCCAATCACCCCACCCCACATATATCCACATCACTTGCCAGGCCCCACGTCCATCCATCTTTTCCAACTTTCTCCCCACTACTCCATCAGTCTGAAAAGTCACAACCCAAAATGTCATCTGTCCAATCCCTCCACAGATGCTGCCTGACCCACTGAGTAGCTCCAGCACTTTGACTTCTGTATTTGACAGTTTTAGTAACCATGTCCGTGATGACCTGTAGGGATACTAAAGTCAATGCCCAAGACCCACAGATGGGCCGGTCAGTTCAGAGTGTGTTAAGTTGTCATCATGACTGGTTCTTTATGAAACTCTGACCTTCTGGATTCAGACACCATTAACATCTTTACATTGGCACTTCTCACAGAGGGACCCCTGTAAAATCACACCGCAGGCCTCTCCCAGGGAATAATTCCCTATTGAATTTTTGGAAGGCGCACTGGCTGGGCATGGTCTCCGCACCGAGTGTGAGGCACAGAGACGAGATTAGTTGGAGTAGGGCGATTATCAGCACATCATGACTCAGGCAGAGAATCTGGTAAGCAGGATAAAATATATGGTAAGAATGTTTAGTTCAAAGATACAGCGTGGAAACGGGAGCTGATTTCGTGAGAACTGGGAAATCCATTAATTTGAAAGATCGATTCTCTTGTAATAGAAAAAAAAGTTTAGTCAAACCACAGAGCAAAGTATTGGGAACCAGCAGAGAACAGGACCCTCTTGCCACCCCTGTCCCCCACGGTCACACTGACCATGATACCAATCTACGCTGATCCCAATTACCTGGATGAAGCCGGTATTCCCTAACATCTTTCCTTTCCAAGCACTTGTCCAAACGATTTAAACATTGTAATTTCTCCCCTCTCATCTTAAATCAAAACCTTAAGTTGTATATTCAACAGCCTTGTGGAAAAAGACTGACTCAGGTGTTCCCCGTGGAGGAAAATAGAGAGACAACGTTTTGGGTCCGGACCTTTCTCGCACAACATCCTGGTTAAACTTTTCTGCACTCTCACCATTACTATAACATTCAGTTTTGGAAGTTACGGATACAGTACGGAAACAGGCCCTGTGGCCTATAGTCATGCCGATCGTCAATCAATCACCCTTTCACATTAGTTCTATATTATCCCATTTTCTCATCCACCCAACATACTCGCGGCAAATTACAGAGGCTAATTAAAAAGTCTTTGGGATGTGGGAGGAAACTGGAATACATGGAGGAAACTCAACTTATCTTTGCTATAGCAGGGTTTCCAAAACTTAACATAAGTCAAATGCAATAATCTGTAAATTATTAAATCTATAGATATTTTCGTCAATTGGGATAATAATAATATAATAATATATTTTATTGTCTATATTATTAAATCAATAGACATTTTCATCAATTGGAATCAAACCTGCTGAAGCCACTTCCCATGGTCATAGAACATAGAGCATGTTTGCACGATGCATATCCCTGTATTCCCTGCATAACCATGAACCTATCTAAAAACCTCTTAAACGCCACAATTGTATCTGCCCCCACCACCAGCCCTGGCAGCAACGTTCCAGACACCCAACACACTGATAAACAACTTGCCCCGCGCATCTTCTTTAAAGTTCTCTATAAACTTTTGCCCGCTCACCTTAAAGCTATCTACACAAAAAAGCTGGAGCAACTCAGCGGGACAGGCAGCATCTCCGGAGAGAAGGATTGGTTAACGTTTCGGGTCGAGACCCTTCTTCCGTTTGGTTAGGGATCAGGGAAATTAGAGATATAGACTGTGATGTAGAGATAAAGAACAATGAATGAAATATATGCAAAAAACTAACGATAATAAAGGAAACAGGCCATTGTTAGCTGTTTGGTGAAAAACGAAAAGCTGTTGCGACTTGCGTGGGGGAAGGATAGAAAGAAAGGCAATGGCAGGGTTACTTGAAGTTAGAGAAATCGATATTCATACCACTGGGCTGTAAGCTGAACAAGCGAAATATGAAATTTGCGTTTAGCCTCACTCTGACAATGGAGGAGACCTTGGACAGAAAGGTCTGTGTGGGAATGGGAAGGAGAATTAAAGTGTTTAGCAACCGGGAGAGCAGACGTTAAAACTATGCCCTCTCGGCTTTGGCATTTCCACCCTGTGAAAAAGGTTCTGATTGTCTACCCTATCTATGCCTCTCGTTGTTTTATACAGCCATAATGATCATGCAGAGTCGGCGAAAGCAAGCCCCTGACAGTCTGAAGAAGGGTCTCGACCCGAAACATCCCCCATTCCTTCTCTCCAGGGATGTTGTCTGGCCCGCGAACTCCAGCTTTCTGTGTCTATCTTCGGCGAAAGCAGAGGCGACATTGCGGCGACACAGCAGCGGAACATGTGGGATTCACTCACGCCTTCACTAATGGTCTTCGAGTGGAGCGCGCACCTTCTCAAACTAATATTGTTTAAGAAGTTCCACCCACACACTGCCTGAGGACCGCATCATGTACCAGCTTTTCCCCACGTACTATTGAGTCTACAATTGCCTTGTATTCATGAATGAGCTTCCACAGTTCAAGGCGATCACTTTCTGTATTGCAACATTGCAGGGAGAACAGTTTGCGGGCGCGCTGACCGCTACAGCTGCCAGCAAGCTGTGGGCTTATTGGAGACTCCACCACTGTGCGAGTGAAACCACGACTATTGTTAGTGCACAGGGCTGCTCCGGCAGCTGGTGAACACCTTCACTCGCTCGGGAGAGAGTGCGGAAAATGGAGTGTGCAGAAACGGAGTTACCCTGAGATGGGGCAGAGAGGGGGAAAAGTCACCACGATGAATAAAGATTAAATCAAAGATAGATGTAGAGATATAGATAAGGTGGTGGGGACAGGGAAAGAGACTTGGAATAATAACCACGACACGCTGGGAGAATGTAAAGGAAGGTCCCAATCGGAATGGTCCCGATCCGTTCATTCCCTCCACAGATGCTACTCGATCCAGCACTTTGTGTTAGCCAGAAGTCTAATTATCCGGTCCGAACATTATTTATGAGGTAAGAGATCATTTTTTATGTATATGAAGGAAGGTAATCGTAAAGCTGAGGAGACCATGAGTCATTTTTACAGAAAAGGATACAACGTTTAACTGTATAAAAATGGTGAGACGGAGATAAATATCACTTCACATACCCAATAGAAGGCAGCTGTACACGGCTCGCATTCTGCTCTCAGAAAGATCGAACAGTGACTGCTCGTAATGACCTAAATCAGGCTTTTGTACGACTCTCACATCGTCCGGCAGAACTTCAGCAGCTGTACAGAGGCACGCCCCACTGAGGAGGACATGAGATTCAGATCCGGCCAGTTCCCAGACCTGTCAATGCACCGGACGTTAACCCTGGAGGAACACATGAGGCTGCAGTTGCTGTAAATCTGGGGGACAAACAATCTGCTGGAGGAACTCAGCGCCTCGAGTAGTGTCTGTGGAGCAGCATCAGAGACCGTCCTGATGCAGGGTCTGGACCCAAAACGTCGATAATGTGTGTGTCCCACCCCCCACCCACAGATGCTGCTCGACCTGAGTTCCTCCAGCAGGCTTTCACCTTATTATAAATTCAAATCTGTAATTTCGCCAGAATTCTGTCCTAATTAGAGGGTATTACTTGGATCGCATTCCCTGAAGTGTCCGGGATTCAGGGAAGAGCTGATAAAAGAATAAGTACAGTGGCGCAGCGGTAGCGTTGCTGCCTGACAGCGCAAGAGACCCGGGTTCGATCCTGATTAAGGGCGCTGGCGGTCCGCAGTTCTCCCTTTAACCGCGTGGGTTTTCTCCGTGCGCTCGTTTCCACCCACATTCCAAAGATGTGCGGCTTTGTAGGTTAATTGGCTTGTTAAACACCCCTAGTGTGTCGAATGCGAAACTGGAACAACACAGAACTAATGTATGGGTGATCGTTGGTCCGTACAGACTCAGTGGGCCGAATGGCTTGTTTCTCCGCTACATCTCTAAACTAAAATTAATGAAAGGCATAAAAAGCGTACACACTCTGTAGTGTATATAATGGTGACTGTAACTTTAAGAACTGAGTACTAGAATGGTACTAGACTAAGTGGGACCCGTTGGGTTGGGATTGTGGGGGGAGTTGTGGGGGGGGTGGGGGTGGAAGGGTGCTGTGGGGGTGAGGGGGAGGGTTGTGTGGGCGGGGGGTTGTGGGTGTGTGCACGGGGATGTTGTGGCGGATGGAGTGTGGGTGGGGTGTTGTGTGAGGGGATGGGGTGTGTGGGCGAGAGTGTGTGTAGGAGGGCCTGTGTGGGCGGGGTGGGGGTGTGGGAGAGAGTTGTGGGTGGATGGGAGTGTGGGTGGGTTGTGGGGGGGTGGGTGTGGGCGGGGGTCGGGTAGTGGGGGGGAGGTGGGTGTGTGGGGCGGGGAGGGGGAGGGAGGGGGAGGGAGGGGAGAGAGCTCGGAGAAAAGACGGGGGAAGAGCCACAGGGGAGAGGGGGCAAGAGCGTCCCTCAGCTCCAGTAAAGACGCGATGGCGCAGAAAGGGGCGGACCGTCCCGGGGAGTGACAGAAGAGACTAATCCACGTGGCGTGAACTGGCAGAAGAGATCGATCTGCGCACGCGCGGATTTTAAGATTTTTAACCTTGCTAACTTTGACAACATTCAACTGATCGGAACAAATCTTTGTACACTCGCAGCACAGGAGAACGGTGAGTGAGCTGGCGAAATATCGTTGCGTTATCACGTACCGGTTTTGCACAAATAGAAAGACCGCGCAAACCGGAAGGTGACAAAATCAGGGTTTTAGTTATCTATAGATTGATGGATATAGATAGATAGATAGATAGGTAGATAGATAAATAGACAATAGGTGCAGGAGTTGGCCATTCAGCCCTTCAAGCCAGCACCGCCGTTTAATGTGATCATGGCTGATCATCCCCAATCAGTACCCCATTCCTGCCTTCTCCCCATATCCCCTGACTCAGCTATTTGTAAGAGCCCTATCTAGCTCTCTCTTGAAAGCATCCAGAGAACCTGCCTCCATCACCCTCTGAGGCAGAGAATTCCACAGACTCACAACTCTCTGTGAGAAAAAGTGTTTCCTCGTCTCCGTTCTAAATGGCTTACTCCTTATTCTTAAACTGTGGCTCCTGGTTCTGGACTCCCCCAACATCGGGAACATGTTTCCTGCCTCCAGCATGTCCAAACCCTTAACAATCTTATGTGTTTCAATGAGATCCCCTCTCATCCTTCTAAACTCCAGAGTGTACAAGCCCAGCTGCTCCATTCTCTCAGCATATGACAGTCCCACCATCCTGGGAATTAACCTTGTAAACCTACGCTGCACTCCCTCAATAGCAAGAATGTCCTTCCTCAAATTAGGGGACCAAAACTGCACACAATACTCCAGATGTGGTCTCACTAGGGCTCTGTACAACTGCAGAAGAACCTCTTTGCTCCTTTATTCGATTCCTCTTTTTGTAAAGGCCAACATGCCATTCGCTTTCTTCACTGCCTACTGTACCTGCATGCTTACTTTCATAGACTGATGTACAAGGACCCCCAGATCCCATTGTACTTCCCCTTTTCCTAACTTGACACCATTTAGATAGTAATCTGCCTTCCTGTTTTTGCTACCAAAGTGGATAACTTCACATTTATCCGCATTAAACTTCATCTGCCATGCATCTGCCCACTCCCCCAACCTGTCCAAGTCACCCTGCATTCTCATAGCATCCTCATCGCAGTTCACATTGTCACACAGCTTTGTGTCATCTGCAAATTTGCTAATGTTACTTTGAATCTCTTCATCCAAATCATTGATGTATATTATAAATAGCTGCGATCCCGGCACCGAGCCTTACGGTACCCCACTAGTCACTGCCTGCCATTCTGAAAGGGACCCGTTAATCCCTACTCTTTGTTTCCTGTCTGCCAACCAATTTTCTATCCATGTCAGCACTCTAACCCCAATACCATGTGCCCTAATTTTGCCCACTAATCTCCTATGTGGGCAAATGACTGCTCTCAAGACATTTCCATTCACTACCTCAAGTACCTCCAGCTTCCTGTCTTTCTCCTCGGTAAAAACACTCATTGAGCACCTTGCCCATCTCCTGTGGCTCCACTTAGAATTGACCAGTATGATTCCTGAGGGGTTCCACTCTCTCTCTAGTTACCATTTTTCCCCTTATGTATTTACAAAATCTCGTGGGATTGTCCTTATTGCTATCTCCTGACCTCTTTTTGCAGTTCTTTTTTAAACATTTCTTTTTATTAGAAGTAATGAACAGTACAGTATTATAAGCCTGAAATAACATAATACATTTCATGTACCACTTGTTTTAAACTTTAATAATAGGAAAATAACAGAAGAAAGAAAAGGAAAAATAGTGAAGGTTGGATAAGATAGTAAGTGCGTGAGAAAGTGAAAAGAAATAGCCCGTAAAGACGTTGAACGCAAGGGAAAATTAAAAAAAAAGGAAAATATAAGAAAATAAGATAAGATAAAAGGGATGTACCTACTTCATATCTTTACACACCCCTCATCAGGTCCTGAAACCGTTTATTTTCAAAGTTATGTTGCACCCTGTGCTTGTAATAAGTCGATAAATGGAGACCAAATCTTTAAGAATTGGTCTGATATGCCTGCTAGGAGGAATCTCATGTCTTCGAGGTGTAACATTTCGGACATATTTGAAATACACATTTTTACCGTTGGTGTGGGTGCATTTTTCCCGAATTTAAATATGAGGTTTTTTTGCCGTTATTAAGCCATAATTAAAGAAACACTTTTGGAACGAAGTCAGCTCAAAGCCGACTTCCATGGGTTCCAAAAATAATCAATTCTGCATTCGGTTTCAATTTTATTTAAAATAATTTTGTAAAAATTTCAAAGATTTCATTCCAAAATTTTTGGATTTTTATGCAAAAAACAAAGGAATGTGCTATAGTTGCATCTTGAGATAAACATTTATCATAAGTTGGAGAAACATATGGAAAGATTTTACTTATTTTAGTTTTCGAATAATATCTGTGTAGGATTTTAAATTGGATTAGAATATGTCTTACATTGATCGAGCATTTATAACTCGCTTTCAAAATTTTTATGGATAGTTCTTGTTCCCAATCTCTTCTAATTCTATAGGATGATGGTATTTCTATATTTAGGATGATATTATACAAGTATGATATTAAGTTAGTTGAGTCCGCCTTTCTGTTCATAGCTTCATCTAATAGGTCTGGAGTCAATTTTTTTTATTCTTGTGTATGTTTTTTCAAATAATCACGGATTTGAAAATATTTAAAATATTGATTACTTCTCTGATTGTATTTAAGTTGTAGTTGTTGGAATGATAAAACATTTCCAGTTTCATACATGTCTCTGAACATTTTAATTCCTATTCTTTCCCAATGTGTAAGTGATTTATCAATAATGGATGGTTTAAACGACGGATTATTAACTATAGGTGAGAGAAGCGATAGGTTTCTTAATTTAAGGGTTAATTTTATTTATTTCCAAATTCTAATAGTACTATGAATAATTGGATTTTTCTTGTAGATTGTATTATTCAGTTTTATTGGTGAGAGAAGGATCGCTCCTATATTAAAAGGGGAACAATCCTCTCTCTCCATTACTATCCAATCCACCCGCTGGGCAGAATTGTCCAACAGGTGAATTACATTTTTGACATTTACTGCCCAATAATAATACAAAAAATTAGGGAGTGTTAATCCACCAAATTCTTTAGGTTTACACAAGTGTCTTCTTTGAATTCTATGGGATTTATAGTCCCATATAAAAATTGTAATATCAGAGCTAATTTTTTGAAAAACTTTTTAGGTAAGTATATTGGTATTGATTGAAATAAGTATTAAATTTGTGGTAGGAAGATCATTTTTATAGCATTTATTCTGCCTATTAAGGACATCGGAAGTTTTCCAAAATTTAATCAGGGCATTTAATTTAGTAAGTAGGGGCATATAATTTGCATTGAATAAAGGTTTATATTATCTGGTGATTTCGATTCCCAAGTATTTAAATTTTTCTGTAGCAATTTTAAAAGGTGTGTTGAGTCTTGAGGTTTTATCGTCATAATTTCACTTTTATTCCAATTTATTCTATATCCTGAGAAGGATCCGAATTCCTCTATTAGATTTAGTTATTTAGTATACTGATTTGCGATTTTGTAATATACAATAGTACATCATCTGCGTAAAATGCTATTTTATTATTTGAGTATTTTGTATTATAACCATGGATATTTGGATGTGTTCTTATGTTTTCAGCTAGGGGTTCTATTACAAGAGCAAATAGCAGGGGTGATAATGAACATCCCTGTCTATTGCTCCTGGATAGTTGAAATTTCGGAGACAGCATGTTATTAGTTAATATTCTAGCAGTTGGCATGTCATATAATAGTTTTATATGCCATTTTGCCGTTCTGATTTCCTTTTTTAGTTTGCTCCTTAATTCCCCAAACTCCTCCAGGGATATACTTGATCCCAGCTGCCTTTCCCTATGCCTCCCTTTTATTATCGACCAATGCCTCAATTTCTGTTGTCAGCCAAGATTCCTTATGTTTGCCTGCCTTGCCCTTCATTCTAACAGGGACACGTGCATATCCTGAGCTTTTGTCAGTACACTAAAAAAGATCCCATGTGGCTGATGTTCTTTTCCCCTCAAACAATCTGCTCCAATCAACTTGAGCTAGACCTTCTCTCATGCCCTCAAAGTTGGCCTTACCTTTAGCATTTTAACAAGGGCCCTCTCTGTATCTAATAACTATCTTAAACCTAATTGAACTAAGGAGCAAACTAAAAAAGGAAATCAGAAGGGCAAAAAAGGGGTCAGGAGATATCTGGTCCAAAAAGGCTCTTCCACGAACACTTCATTCATTTGTCCTTCCCAGTTTCCCAACACTATATCAAGTGTTGCCCTCTTACGTGTAGGGCCCTCTACATATTGCTGGAGAAAACTCTTCTGGACACTAGTGAAATTGCACCCCATCTAACCCTTTCACACTATGATTTTCAGTCAATATTGGGAAAGTTAAAATCCCCTTCGGCAACACCCTTACTTGATGTGTAGCTGTCTGCAATCCCGTGGCATATTTGTTCTTCTAATTCCTGTTGACTATTTGGCGGCCTGACATACCCCCTAACAAGGTGATCATCCCTTTCTTGTTCCTCAGCTCTTTCGTGTTCGTTTTCATGGTCTGCATAAAACTTGAGAGTCTTCAAGGTACAACAGAAGTTTTTATTACATTCCTCAATGCTGGCAGCAAGACAACTCACAATGGCTGCACACACAGAATCTGACTCCACACACAGACTGTCTACAGACAGGATAAACTATATACTCAACATCTCCCTTTGTCCTGTGCAGCGCCACCTGCTGCACGGGAGGAGCAACAGGTCCTCCCACCCCACACAGTCCACCAAACATGACATTCCCCCTTTCCATTTGGACCTCGCTTCACTTTTTTTTCCAGCCTTTTTTGCGTTTCACAACTCTTGCTAAAGGCTCAGAATTACCAGAGTTTTCCTCGGTGTTCTCTTTTGAAGAGATATCAGTATTTGCTTTATCTGTATGCTCTTCTTCTTGCGTATGACGTGCACAGCCTAAAGTTGTTGGGCAACTTGTTCTATTGATCTTATTTGATTGTGCACGCCGGGTCGATTGCATTTGTCGAAACAGAGCGGACCACGTGAAGGTTGCAATCTCCCACCCCATCTGTATGCTGTTCTTTCTCCACTTGACTGTAGTTTTTGTCGGCCGTCCTCACTGTTTTGGATGCGAACGCGATCGGTTCTTCCTTGCCGTTCAACGCCGTTTGTGAGATTACTGCTCCAAGACCAGACGGCGATGCATCGGCGGCCAGCGTGATCAGCTTCGATGAGTAATAGTGGACTGAATGCGTCTTCTGGGCGAGCATCTCCTTCAACCTGGTGAATGCATGGTCACACTCTTTGGACCAGTGCCATTCGATGTCCTGTTTTTGCAGGTTATTATCACACTTGCTGACCATGTTGCAATCCGTGGTCGATGACAATGCCATAGTTAATCCAACATAGATCAAAGCGTTCATGTCAAGATTGAAAGCATAGATTCAGTCGATGTGGCACAGGGATGTACGTTCTTTACCAATGACGATCAGCGACAACATCTGTGTCATACCATTACAGGAAACGGCGACAGTGCATTTACCTTTGGTGGGAATGGGCTGTCGTCCGTATCCGGAAAGACGGATGTTGGCCGGTTTCGGCGATCAGATCCTCTCCCAGATGTTCTGACCCAATGGCGACACAGCGCACCAGTGTCCACCTGGAACTGTAGATCGACGTTCGAGACCCACAGCTAAATCCTCGTCTTGTCGGTGATCGTAGACACACCGAGCACTTCAATAAGAATGGTCTCCGCGATTTGGTCAACTGTGTTTTGCGCTTTCTTGCCCTTTCTCAGCTTTCCTACTGATTGATACACGGCCTGGAGATTACTTTTTTGGTAACAGGCAGAACAAACGGACTTGACATACGGGCACTCACAGTGATGATGAGCAGTCGAGCCGCACCAGTAGCAGGGTTACCATCCTCCCCCCACAGGGGAACAGCTCTTCTGAATCTGTCCGGAACCACTCTTCTGAAACTGTCCCACCTTCTCTGGATTTGCTCTGGGTCGATCAACTGGTTCCTGGCGTTGCGGATGAGTCTGATGAACTATCTGCACCTCCTGAAGGAGCATTTACGCTGTATCGCAGGCCATTTTGTGTAGTTCTTTACTCAGCAGCTCGGCCATCTTAGCACATTGCAGCACATTATGCAATGAGGCGTCCAATTCCTTGAGAATCGCCTGCTGGATGAATGCGTGCCTGCAGCCCATGACCAGTGTATCCTGCAACACATTGTCTTAGACCTTTCGCAGCATTGAGTTTTAAAATCACATGCCTTTGCCTTGGTGCGAAGCTCGGCAAGAATTTCGGTAATCTATTGCCCTTCCTGTTGCACCGTCCTGTAGAAATCAAGGCGAGCTGTGAGGCTTCAGTTACTTCTATAAGTAAATTTTGAAGCAGTGCAAAAGTTTCTGGAGACAAAAGTTTCTGAACACGAGAGCCTTCTTACTCTGGTCAGTCGTAATTGCCATACTTTCAAAATAAAACTCAGCGCGAATTAAATACGACGACTACCTTTCTCGCTCTGGATCGAAACGATCGAATTGCCGAGACATGTTAGTTTGAGTACACTACAGAACACAAAAAAAATATATTTTTTTAAAAAGTCGAAAATAGGCTCTTATCTGGGTCTTTGGACGCAATCCGAAGTATCCCACTCCTGACACCACTTTCGTGTTCATTTTCTCGGTCTGCATAAAACTTGAGAGATTTTCAAGGTACCTTCAAGGTACAAAAGAAGTCTTTATTACATTCCTCAATGCTGGCAGCAAGACAACACACAAAATGGCTGCACACACAGACTGTGTACAGACAGGATAAACTATATACACATCTCCCTTTGTCCTGTGCAGCGGCACTTGTTGCAGGGGAGCAACAACGGGTCCTCCCACCCCACACAGTCCACCAAACATTACAAGTTCCACCCATCTAGCTGCACTAGACAAGTGTCATCTCAGACCATTGCTGTGACATCCTCCTTAACCAATAATGCAACCTACCTCCACCTCTTTTACCCTCACCTCTCTCTCCTGAAGCTTCTGTACCATGGAACATTGAGCTGCCAGTCCTGCCCCTCTTAACCAGGTTTCAATCATGGCTACAACATCCATGCCATTGCTCATCTGCCTTACCCATCAAGGACCCTTGCATTAAGATACATGCAGTTGAAACCAACCTTCCTTTCTCATTCCCAGCCTTTTTTTACTGACTATCGTGTCCTATATACTTTCTCTCACCATCTATACCAACTTCTAACCTATCACCAATCTCAGTCCTGTATGAGATCACCCCCCCCCCCCCCCCCCCCCCCCAGCCAATCTAGTTTAAACCCATCCATGAAGCACTAGTAAACCTGCCTGCCAGGATACTGTTCGCTCTCCAATTAAGATGCAACCCGTCCCTTTTGTACAGGTCACCCCTTCCCCAGAAAAGATCCCAATGGTCCAGAATGGTGCTGAGTTAAATTAATCTCTGCCTGAACGTGACCCATATCCTTCATTTCCCTGCCTATCATCATGATGATCCAAAAGCCTCTTAACCATATAACATATAACCATATAACAATTACAGCACGGAAACAGGCCCTCTCGGCCCTTCCAATCCGTGCCGATCATTTGTTTTCCCCTAGATAAACAGCGCTATCCTATCTGCCTCCAACACCAACCCGGCATCACATTCCATCTTGGTCTAAAAAACTAGCCTCTCGATCTCCTGAAGTCCATCAAGGATCCCCACCACCTGGGCCATGCCGTCTTCTCGCTGCTACTGTCGGGCAGGAGGTACAGAAGCCTGAGGTCCCACAACATCAGGTTCAGGTACAGCTATGTTCCTACAGCCATCAGGATCTTGAACCAACCTACACTACCCTCATCCTACTCGACAAAGGAAAATAATGATCCACCTCTTGCGCTTGCATAGACTCATTTATTTTGTTTTACTAATTGTTTATGCACTAATTCAGGTTTTTATTTGCGCCATCTACTTTATTTTGGAATTCTGCGTGTAATTTATGTATAATTTGTTAACTCCCCCAGATCTGATGCAAGGACGAGTACCTGGGCCTCGGTATTCATGCATTTGACAAACTAACAAACTTGATCTGTAAAGTTTAGTTTAGAGATACAACATTTTTTGTTCTGTGCAAATCCTTGCTCTCCAGTGTCCGACAACACTGATCTTCTCTTCCCCCTCCCCAGTGCAGGCCTTGCCTTCTGTCAGTGTAAACATGCCTTCTTTCCCCATCCTTCATTTGTTTAATCTCAATTTTTTTTCATTTCTTATAACATTGAATGGGTGGCACGTTGGCATACCAAGTAGAGCTGTTGCCTCATAGCACTAGATACCCAATTTTGACCCTGACAATAATTGGCCTCTGTAAATTGTCCACAGTGTGCAGAGAGGGGATGCAAAAGGGGGAGAACATAGAATTAGTGTGAACGGATGATTACTTGTTGGGTTGGGTTTGCTGGCCCAAAAGGCCTGTTTCTTTGCTGTATCTTTCAATCCACTCTTGTTTTTCTCCCCACAGATGCTGCCTGACCTGCTGAGTATCTCCAGGGAGCAATGATGATGTAAGATCGCAGACAGCCAGAGGGGCAGAATTGCAGGGAATTTCAGGGTAGATTATGGAAAGAGTGGAGCATCAAAGATAGGAAGTGTCAGGGAGGAGGCGGTATGGGAGGGGTAAATGGGAAATTGATGAAGATCGCGTGGTCAAGGATGTAGTCATCGACAAAAGCTAACAGAAACATCTCCAAATGCATCACCAAGGCCTGGGCTTCTGTATCTCCCTCTGCTACTGGATCCTTAATCTCCTAAATGGACCTCAATCAGTGCAGCTCAGTAACCTCACTGACCATCGGCACAGGTGCACCTCAGGGCTTCATGCTTAGTCCTGTTCTATTCTCTTTACACCAATGATTGTGTGGCTCAGCTCAACTCTAATGCTATCTATACATTCACCAATGACACCACTGTGGTTGGCCAATCATTGTATGAGTCGGCATACAGGAGAAAGTTAGAACACCTGGCTGATTGGTGCTGCAAGAACAACCTCCCCCTCAATATCAACAAGACCAAGGAATTGATTGTTGATTTCAGAATGGCTAAGTTGGGAGATAAGACACCAGTTTTAATTGGTGAGTTGGACGTGGAGAGAGACGGCAGCTTCAGATTTTTGGCCGTTAGCTTCACTGATGACCTATCCCAGCCCCGGCACAGAGATGCAATCAAGAAGAAGACTCACTTGCACCTGGATTTTCTTAGAGGTTCAGTTTATCTCAGAATACTCCAACAAACATCTACAGATGCAGTGTATCCTGACTGGTTGCATCATGGCCTGGTACACCAATTCCTACGCAGAGGAAATCAAGAGGCTGCAGAGAATCTGTGACTTAACCCAGTTCATCATGGACATACCTCTCCCTACCATTGACATCAGGCACTGCCTCAACAAGGCGGCAAATATCAATTCAATTCAATTCAATCTTTAATTGTCATTGTGCAGTGTACAATACAGAGACAACGAAATGCAGTTGGTATCTCCGAAGGGCGATCTTACGAATAAACAAGTAATTGCGCAGTAGTATGAGTATATACATCTATACATATACAGTGGTATCTGTGCAATTTGCTGGTGATTGGATAGTCCGAGTGGGGGTGGGGGTGGAGGGGTGGAGACAGGCAGTCATTGAGGTGCAGCATTGAGAAGTGTGACAGCCACAGGGAAGAAGCTGTTCTTGAGCCTGCTGGTCCGGCAGCGGAGGGACCTGTTGCATCTCCCGATTGGGAGGAGGGTAAACAGTCTATGGTTGGGGTGTGAGCTGTCCCTGGCGATGCTGTGCGCCCTGCGCAGGCATCGTTTACTATGGACAGCCTCAATTGAGGGGAGTGAGGAGCCTGTGATGCGTTGGACGATCTTCACCACCCTCTGCAGAGCTTTCCGGTCGACGACAGAGCAGTTACCATACCATACTGTGATGCAGTTGGTAAGGATGCTCTCGATGGTGCAGCGGTAGAAGTTCACCAGAATCTGGGGAGAGAGGTGGACCTTCTTAAGTCTCCTCAGGAAGAAGAGATGCTGGTGAGCCATCTTGATCAGCGAGGATGTGTTGTGGGTCCAGGAGAGGTCATCGGAGATGTTGACCCCCAAGAACCTGAAGCTGGAGACACGTTCCACCTCCGTCCCATTGATATGGATGGGGTTGTGCGTGCAGCCTCTCGATCTCCTGAAGTCCACCAAGGATCCCCACCACCTGGGCCATGCCCTCTTCTTGCTCCTACTGTCGGGCAGGAGGTACAGAAGCCTGAGGTCCCACAACATCAGGTTCAGGTACAGCTATGTTCCTACAGCCATCAGGATCTTGAACTAACCTACACTACCCACATCCTACTCGACAAAGGAAAATAATGATCCAACTCTTGCGCTTGCATAGACTCATTTATTTTGTTTTACTAATTGTTTTTGCACTAATTCAGGTTTTTATTTGCGCCATCTACTTTCTTTTAGAATTCTGCGTGTAATTTATGTATAATTTGTTAACTCCCCCAGATCTGCTGCAAGGACGAGTACCTGGGCCTCAGTATTCATGCATTTGACAAACTAACAAACTTGATCTGTAAAGTTTAGTTTAGAGATACAGCATAGAAACAGGCCCTTGGTCCACCGAGTCCATGTCGACCAATGATCTCTCATTCACACCAGATCTATGTTATCCTATTCACTCCGTACACATGAAGGGCAATTTACAGGTGCCATTAACCTACAAACCTGCACATCTTTGGGATTAGGATCTGGATAGGTATATGGACGTGAAGGGAATGGAGGGGTATGGTCTGAGTGCAGGTAGATGGGACTAGGGGAAAACAAATGGTCGGCACGGACTGGAAGGGCCGAGAGGGCCTGTCTCCGTGCTGTAATTGTTATATGTTAAGGTGGAAACCGGAGCACCCGGAAGAAACTTACAAGTTCATAAAAAGAATGTGCAAAGTCCACACAGACAGCACTCGAGGTCAGGATCGAACCAGTCCCTGACACTGTGAGGCGACAGCTCTACCAACTGCGCCACTGTGTTACATGCCTTTTTCACCACCCTGTCTACCTGGTTTGCCAATTTCAGAGATCAATGAACTTTGAACCCCAGGGTCCCTGCTCATTAACTTTCCTTAGTGCTCTATCATTTATATCAGGCACCTCAGGAAACCAGAGAAATACTAACACCATCTCCACTAAATCTTCCAAATCTCATGGGGGCAGAGATGTGCTCACTGTGTCGTCTCCAAATTTAACATCAACTATGCTACTCATTCTTAACTATCTGAATTATATCATCCCAGTAAATGGTGAGCTATCTGAATGGAACCCGATCAGAAGTTCTCAAGAAACGATTGCACATTGATACCTGAAATACTCTCACTAGCACGCTAGTGCCATGGAACACAGGCACTGCAGCTTTTATGCCATGTTGCTGTTGAGTTGGAAACTAACTTGGATAAAGCTTCCCCTTAAACAACTTTCACTCAAGGGAAGAAGTAATTCACCAACCACAATAGTGCTTACACAATATATCAAAATTCATACCAACATCACATGTGGTTCATAAATGTGTATACACACTCAATTTATTCCACGAGGGTATTTCCAGGAGGATGTGGTTGTTTCTGATCTTTGACCAATGATGCAGATGGAATTCAGCTGATAAATGAGAAGATTTGAGGCAGGTGGCCCAATTTTGGTCATAGTCCTAGTGAAAGTCATACACCATGGAAACAGGCCCTTCAGCCCAATTTGCCCATGCTGACCAAAATGTCCCATCTACACTAGTCCCATCTGCCCGTGTTTGGCCCATATCCCTTTAAAACCTTCCTATCCATGCGCTTGTCTTTTAAAGTTGTTATAACAATAGCCTCAATTATGGCAGCTTGTTCCATACACCCTCTGTGTGAATAAGTTGCCCCTCGGGTTCTTATTAAATCTTTTCCCTCTCACTTTAAATTTATGGTTCTTGATTACTTCCCCCCCTCGACTCCATTCAAGGACCCAAGCAGTCGTTTCAGGTGCGACAGAGGTTCACCTGCATCTCCTCCAACCTTATCTATTGCATCCGTTTGCTCTAGATGTCAGCTGATCTACATCGGTGAGACCAAGTGTTTCGCCGAACTTTTCCGCTCGGTCCGCATTAACCAACCTGACCTCCCAGTGGCTCAGCACTTCAACTCCCCCTCCCATTCCGTATCTGACCTCTGTCCTGGGTCTCCTCCATGGACAGAGTGAGCACCACCGGAAATTGGAGGAACAGCGCCTCATATTCTGCTTGGGCAGTCTGCATCCTGGTGGCCTGAACATTGAATTCTCCCAATTCCGTTAGCCCTTGCTGTCTCCTCCCCTTCCTAGCTCTCCCTCAGCCCTCGGGCACCTCTTCCTCCTTTTTCCTTTCTTCTTCCCGCCCCCCCCCCCCCCCCCCCCCCCCCCCCCCCCACCCACCCTCCATCATTCTGAAGAAGGATTTCGGCCCGAAACGTTACTTACATAACAAGTTGTTTGTTGCTTCACAGTGCTGCCAACACTGAGCAAGTTTGCTTCACAGACTTGGAGAAGGGAAACTACAAGGCCAGCTCCATTTCCATCATGGCTTGAGCTTGTTAGAATGGGGAATAATGAGGACTGGTATGAAGGAAGTCTCTCAGGTACCGAGGGATTGCTCACAAACTACAGGAGCTGAATCAATACCAGCAAACCCAGAGGGAAAACCAGAGCAGAATGTAAGCTTGAGGCGAGAATTGTAGAGTTGGCTTCACAGGCACATTGCTCTCCATAGTCCATCAGTGCCAGAGTTAATGGCATGATAAATATTGTCCACCTCACTGGGAATGCAGAATTAAGCTTTCTGGATGGGATCTATCAGAGGTGCACAATGGACCTGCCTAATTCAGGTGATAGAAACATACCCATTGACATTACGCTATTATATCATATTATTTTTATTTTTTATAGTTAACGTTTATTAGAGGCATGTACATATCCTAGTCCAAACTATTACAAACTTTGTTAAACGGTTACATATTAAATATTCAGGATTCCAAGGACTCCACTACCAATGTAGCAGGAGTCTACATTTATCGGTTACATATTAACATTGACTCTAATTATTATTATTTTTCTTTTTATTAGATAGAAAAATTAAAGAGAAAGAAAAAAAGACACTTGAAAACATAAAATAAACTATCCATAATACAACTTAGGAGATAGGTCCGTAGGTAAGAAAACAAAACTATTCGTCTAGTCCTGGGTTCAAGCTTCCGTCCAGCCTTAGCGCTGCCCATTCTACCTATGAACGACGACCATATTCTAATAAATAATTCAGGTTTGTCAATTAAGACAAATCTAATTTTTTCAAGATTTAAGGTCTCCGACATCTCCATAATCCACATTTTAATTTTAGGGGATGCAGGGTTTTTCCAAAATTTTAATATAAATTTTTTCCCAGTTATTATACTATAATTCAGGAAATTTCTTTGGTTTATTGTCAGTTTTAGGTATTGTTCAGATATGCCCAATATTATAATTTTTTTTGCAGATGTTTTAATACAGATAAGATAGGTGGTGTTGTGGATAATGAAGTAGATTTTCAAAGTCTACAGAGAGATTTGGGCCATTTGGAAAAGTGGGCTGAAAGATGGCAGATGGAGTTTAATGCTGTTAAGTGTGAAGTGACATCTTGGCATGACAAATCAAAATAGGAAGTACATGGTAAATGGTAGGGAATTGAGGAATGCTGTGGAACAGAGGGATCTAGGAATAACTGTGCATAGTTCCCTGAAGGTGGAATCGCATGTAGATAGGGTGGTAAAGAAAGCCTTTGGTGTGCTGGCCTTTATAAATCAGAGCATTGAATATAGGAGTAGGGAAGTAATGTTAACATTGTACAAGGCATTGGTAAGACCAATTCTGGAGTATGGTGTACAATTTTGGTCGCCTAGTTATAGGAAGGATGTCAACAAAATAGAGAGAGTACAGAGGAGATTTACTAGAATGTTGCCAGGGTTCCAGCAACTATGTTACAGAGAAAGGTTTTGCACAAGTTAGGTCTTTATTCTTTGGAGCGCAGAAGGTTAAGGGGGGACTTGATTGAGGTCTTTAAAATGAAAGGGATAGACAGAGTTGACGTGGATACGTTTTTCCCATTGAGGGTAGGGAAGATACAAACAAGAGGGCATGACGAGAATTAAGGGACAGAAGTTTCGGGGTAACGTGATGGGGAACTTCTTTACTCAGAGGGTGGTGGCTGTGTGGAATGAGCTTCCAGCAGAAGTGGTGGAGGCAGGATCGATCTTAACATTTAAGACTAAAGTGGATAGGTATATGGACGTGAAGGGAATGGAGGGGTATGGTCTGAGTGCAGGTAGATGGGACTAGGGGAAAACAAATGGTCGGCACGGACTGGAAGGGCCGAGAGGGCCTGTTTCCGTGCTGTAATTGTTATATGGTTTGTTATATGGTTAAAAGTATGGGTTAAATTAGCCTCAGAGTATTGACATTTATCGCAGATAGGAGAGATATTAGGAAAAATTCTATTTAATTTTGTTTTAGAATAATGCATCTGAGTAATATTTTAAATTGTATTAAAGAATGTCTGGCGTTTAACGAACATTGATGTATATGTTGTAGACTTTCATCCCAAATATCTTTCGTTATGGGTTGAACTAATTCATTTTCCCATGCTTGTCTATGTGATTCCGTCGACGGATTCTTGCTATCTAACAGAATATTATAAATATATATTAATTTGATTGTGTTGGGATGTTTATGCAAACATTCATCTAGAATCTCTGGCTCTCTAATTCTGTATTCTTGTGTATGTGATTTAACATAATGTTTCAATTGTAAATATCTAAAAAAATTATTTGAATGTAATCCATAATTCTGTTGTACCTCCAGAAACGAGAGGAACACACCTTTTCTATAAAGATGTCCCATCTTTTTAATTCCATAGTTTTTCCATCGTGTAAAGCCTTTATCCAATACCGAAGGCTTAAATGAAGGGTTATTTGCAATAGGGAGCGAAAGTGATAAATTATCCAATTTTAATATCTTTTTTATTTGTTTCCAAATTCGAATACCGCTATGTATTATTGGATTTTCACTATAGATCTTTTTATTCAATTTTGTAGGGGATAAGAAAATCGGACCAATTTCAAATGGCAGACAATCCTCCTTTTCCATCTTTAACCAGTCTGGTTGTTGATCCATATCTTCCAACCAGAAATTTAAGTTTTTGACATTGACTGCCCAGAAATAAAATAAGAAATTTGGTAAGACTAATCCTCCATTCGTCTTAGATTTACATAAGTGTTTTTTACTTATTCTGTGATTCTTATAATTCCAAATAAAACTTGTTACAATAGAGTCAATTTTTTAAAATAAATTTTTAGGGAGGTATATTGGAATTGATTGGAAGAGATATAGAAGTTGAGGAAGGAAAATCATTTTAATTGCATTAATTTTACCGAGCATTGACATAGGAAGCGTTTTCCGATATTGAATATTCTTATCCAATTTATTAAGTAAAGGCACAAAATTTGATCTAAGTAAAGAAGTATATTTCTTGGTCACATAGATTCCTAAGTATTTAAATTTTTCATTCACTATTTTAAAAGGTGATTGTTGCAATATATATAAATTAAGTTCCATTATTGGCATAATCTCACTCTTCTTCCAGTTGATTCTATATCCCGAGAATAAATCAAATTGAGTTATAAGATTTAACAGGTTAGGGATACTAATTTCTGGATTTGTAATATATAGTAATACATCATCTGCATATAGAAAAATTTTATTAACTGTATTTTTAGTATTATACCCATATATTTCTGGGTGAGCTCGAATTCTTTCTGCTAGTGGTTCTATAACAAGGGCGAATAGTAACGGTGATAACGGGCATCCTTGTCTACAACCTTTAGATAAATCATTTTTTTTTGATAACATTTGATTTGTCATTATTCTGGCTGTTGGATTGGTATATAAAAGCTTAACCCATGTACAAAACTTCTCACCTAATTGAAATTTTTCCATCACCAAAAATAAATAGGGCCATTCAATTTGATCGAATGCTTTCTCAGCGTCTAGCGAGATGACTGCTAAGTCTTCATTAGCTATTCGATTTGAGTATATAATGTTGAATAATCGTCTCAGATTATAATATGAATAACGTTTTGGAATAAAGTCAGTTTGATCGGGGTGTATTAATTTATAAATTACTAAGCTTAATCGGTGTGCTAAAATTTTGGTTAAAATGTTCTGATCGATGTTTAATAGAGCAATTGCTCTATATGAACCTGGATCTTCAAGGTCCTTATCCGTTTTTGGAATAAGTATTATAGTTGATTCATTTAAAGTTTCTGGGAGCTTCTGTTGCATGAATGCTTGAGTATATAATGTCTGTAGGCGTGGCGAGATCAAGTCATTAATTTTCTTTAAAAATTCACTATTTAAACCATCTGGTCCAGCAGCCTTTCCATTTTTTAAAGAATTAATAGATTCCTCAATATCTTTTACTGATATTTCGGCCCCTAATAATTCCCTCTCTTTCAAATCTAAACCAGTAAGGTTACAATTCTGTAAGAATAATTCCATTCCTACAGAACCCCCTGCCGTTTTGGTTGAATAAAATGTTTGATAGTATTGAGAGAATCTGTCATTAATATCCTTGGGTAGTGTTAATATTTCTCCCGTATCTGATTTAATTTTATATATTGTTTTTTCCCCTTCCTGTTTCCGGAGTTGGCGTGCCAGTAATTTTTGTGGTTTTTCTCCAAATTCAAAGTGTACCTGTTTAGTCTTTTGATAAAATTTTATGAATTGATCTGAGTATATTTGGTTTAACATGTATTTGAGTACAGCAATTTTATTATGTATTATTATAGGAGGTGCGATTGCATTTTCCATATCTAATTGCCTTATTTCCATTTCCAATACCAATTGTTTGGCGCGGTTCTCATTATTATGAAAGGCTTGTGCGGAGATTAACGCTCCTCGCATAAATGCTTTAAATGTTTCCCAAAGAAGGGAAGAAGAAATTTCAGGGCAGTCATTTGTCTAAAAAATCATATTTATCTGTTTGATAAGATATTCATAGCATGCTTTATCATTTAAAATTTGAGGATTAAGTCTCCATTGTGTCTGCTTATCAGTCAAACCACTTAGTTTGATCATGAATGTTAAAGGAGCATGATCCGAAATTATAATATTATGATATTTCGAATTATAAGTAAATGGGATGAGTTTAGAATCTACTAAAAAGTAGTCTATCCTTGAATACGTTTTACGTACTGAAGAGTAAAATGAGTATTCCCTTCCGGATGGATTTTCAATTCTCCAAACATCCTTGATATTGGTGGTATTAATGAGTTTAATAATTCACTTGATTTGGATTTTGCTTTTCTTTGTCTTGTTGATTTATCGAGATAGGAATCTAATGTACAATTTATATCTCCACCAATTATCAAATTATGTTGTGTGAGCTCCAGAATAGTAGTAAGTATATTCTTGAAAAACATTGGATTATCAAATTTTGGTCCATAAACATTGAGAAAAATCACTATTTTAAAATATAATTCACCCACTAGTATAATATATCTACCATTGATGTCCGCTATAGTTGATATGTGTTTAAAAGATATACCTTTACGAATTTAAATTGCGACACCTCTGGCCTTATGGGAAAATGAAGAGTGATTTGTTTCAGTGATCCATTTTGCTTTCAATCCATGTTGTGCGTCTTTTTTAAGGTGAGTCTCTTGAAGGAACGTTATATCTGCTTTGAGTGATTTTAAGTGCGCTAATATCTTACCTCTCTTGATTGGCTCATTAACTCCCTTGACATTCCAACTACAAAACGTAATTCCTTGACCCCCGTTTTTTCCATTTACGTCTTGCATCTTGCTTTTTAGGGTGGTCTATAAAAGAGCAGTCGAACACTGCCACTCGAACACTGGACAGACGAGTTGTAAATCTAATTCATATAAATCCTCCTCACGGTCACATCTCCACAAATAATATTTGTAAATAAATTCAAGCTTAATATAATAGGTAAGGAATACAAAAAGTAAAATATTATTCATACTATTAATGGTATTTTAGATTGGAATGGCCCGAAAACTTTGATCACCATTATAGATGACCTGTAACAGTACATGTTTAATCAATTGTATTAGCCCAAAAGAGCAGCCTAGGCTATGTTAGGGATCATTCATGGGTTATAAAATGACGTGGAAGTAGTAACCATTAATTCCAAATAAGAACCAGTTTTCAGAATATCTGTTCTCATATACACTAAATGCCATCAACAGTTTAAAATAAAAGGACAGATATACGAACAGTCTACTGAGACGAATGAACATGTTAATTGACTGAGGTCAAATGTTTCAGGTCGGGGCCCATCTTCAGGCTGATTGTGGTGGGGGGGGGGGGGGGGGGGGGTTGTGTTGGGGGAAGCTGGAAGGGAGATGGGGACAGGACAAGATGTAGAAACAAGGAACTGCAGATGCTGGTTTACCAAAGAAAGACACAAAATGCTGGATTGAATTATTCTGACATCAGTCTGAAGAAGGTTCTTGGCCCAAAGCGCCAGCTATCCATGCTTTCCACAGATACTACCTGACCTGCAGAGTTACTCCAATACTCTATGTCCTTTTGTGCATTAACCAGCAGTTCTACAGTCCTTAGCTTCTAAATGTTGGAGTAATTCAGCGGTTCAGAACATGGACAGGTGACAGTTTGGGCCAGGACCCTTCTTCAGTCTCATTGCAGGGGGGGGGGGGGGGGGGGGGGGGGAAGCTGAAATAGAGGGTAGGACAATGCATGGCAGGTATTAAGTGAAAACAAGATGTGTGGGGGGTGGTAGGTAGATGGTTGGACAAATGCCAGAGATGAAGAAGCAGGTGTGAGGCAAAACGGGGGGGGGGGGGGGGGGGGGATTTGTACAGTGGAGAGGGGAGAGGAAGATGGGTTTGGAAAGGTTACTTAAAATTGGAGAATTCAATGCCCTTCCTCTCTTCCAGTTTTTTTTCCCCCCCAAACCTGCGATCAGTCTGAAGAAGTGTCCCGACCCAAAACATTGCCAATACATGGTCTCCAGAGATGTTGCCTGACCCACTGAGTTCTTCCAGCATTTGTGCTTTTGGGGGCAGGACAAAGCCTGGCAAGTGGTAGCTTGATATTGGTGGTGGTGGGGTGGGGGTGGGGGTCATGGGGTGAAGGAAGGGGAGCAATGGATGCAAATCCAGGTGGGGAGGGAAGAGAGGAAGTGGGGGAGGGAGGGGGTGGGTACGGAGCAAAAACAGGATTTTTTAAGTTTGTAGGTAGGTTACCATAAATCAGAGATTTCAATGATTATACCGTCAGATTATAAGCTACAAAAGTGATAAATATCAGGTGCTGTTTCTCCAGTTTACATGTGGCAATGGAGGAGACCCAGGACAGAAAGGTCAGTATGGGAATGGGAAGGGGAGTTAAAATAGTTAGCTACCAGTTCAGTAAGGGGATACTTGATCACTTTGTTTTTTATTTGGTACACCAGCATCTACAGTTCCTTGTGTTTCACAATTGTAATGTTGGGTAAAACAGTGAACCAAGGATCTGCAGATGCTGGCTTACAAGTAAATACACAAAGTAACTCAACAGTTCAAGCAGCATTAATGCTCTCCTAACTCGGTCAATATGAATAAGAGATCTTTTGGGGTCTGGACCTTCTTCAGGGACTTGATTATGGTGGCAGGGGAGAAAAGTGGAAGAGAAGAGGATCAGGACCAAAAAAATAAAAAAAGCCTGGTTACAGGTGTGTCAGCGTTCTCTGTCCTCAGAAGGTTTTAGACGGGATTTGAATTACTGTGTCTCAGCAAAGGAAAGGTGTTGGAATATTCAGAAGCAGCAAATAAATGTCTTGGCAGCAACAATATGCCACTGAATCTGCAAAGTTTAGTAATCTACACCCAAAATGTTAAAGCTTACTGGAAGATTCGAGCCATGGAAACAGTAGTTACTCATTTCATGTGTAGGAAAGAACTGCAGATGCTGGTTTAAATCGAAGGTAGACACAAAATGCTGGAGTAACTCAGTGGGACAGGCAGCATCTCTGGAGAGAAGGAATGGGTGATGTTTCGGGTTGAGACCCTTCTTCAGACTGAGAGCCAGGGGAAGGGAAACGGAATGGGATATGGAAGTGTTCAAATGCATGTAAGGTGTGAAAAGGACAGATCAAAGCAGACAATGCTCAAGGAAATGTACACTGGTTCATTGAGGGGAAGGTAACAACGAGGCCTCAAACAGTAACATTAATCAGAAGAACAGTGAAACTAGAGGGGGGGAGGGATGGAGAGACAAGGATATTACCGCTGGCTTTTAAGCTGCCCAAGCGAAATATGGGGACGTCTAACAAGGGCCGGACCTACAGAGTGAATGAAAGGCCTCTGGGGAATATTGTGGAGCAGAGAGATCTAGGAGTGCAGGTGCATGGTTCTTTGAAGGTCGAGTTGCAGGTTGACATGGTGGTCAAAGGCTTTTGGCACATTGGCCATCATCGGTCAGAGTATTCAGTATTGGGTGGTCATGTTGCAGTTGTATAAAACGTTGGTGAGACCGTATTTAGAGTATTGTGTTCAGTTCTGGGCACCATGTTATAGGAAAGATATTGTCAAGCTTGAAAGGGTTCAGATAAGATTTACGAGGATGTTGCCAGGGCCAGAGTGGAGAGGTGGAGGATGAGGGGTGATCTTATAGTGTATAAAATCATCAGAGGAATAAATCGGGTACATGCACAGAATATCTTGCCCAGAGTAGGGGAATCGAGGACCAGAGGACAAGGTTCAAGGTGAAGGGGAAAAGATTTAATAGGAATCTGTGGGGTAACTTTTTCACACAAAGGGTGGTGGGTGTATGGAGCAAGCTGCCAGAGGAGGTAGTTGAGGCTGGGACAATCCCAACATTTAAGAAACTGTTAGACAGGTACATAGATGGGACAAGTTTGGAGGGATATGGACCAAACGCAGGCAGGTGAGACGAGTGAAGCTGGGACATGTTGGTCTGTGTGGGCAAGTTGGGTGGAAGGGCCTGTTTCCACTCTGTATCACTGTGACTCTATGAGATGCTGTTCCTCCAATTTGCATTTGGCCAACAATTTAGAGAGGCCAATTAACCTACAAACCTGCACGTCTTTGGGATGTGGGAGGAAACCGGAGTACCCAGAGGAAAGCCACCTGGTCACAGGGAAAATGTGCAAACTCCAGACAGACAGCACCCGAGGTCAGGATCAAACCAGGTCTCTGGTGCTGTGAGGCTGTGAAACATTGTCTGTCCATTCCCTCCATAGATATTGGCTGACCCACTGAGTTCCTCCAGCATGTCTTGTCCCCACTTTTTGAATGGGTTGTCCCCCTGAATCCCATACACAGAAGCAAGGTCACATATTGTTTAAATCAATGCACTCTTGTTAATGTTTGAAAACCCTGAATAATTTGTGTACTAAAGTGGTGGATTTAATCGATTATTATCTACTGTCCCAGGAGAGCAAGGGCAGGATTTGACTCGAAATGAGCACAGCACCAAATCCGCAAGAATCTGCAGATGGAGAGGGCTGTAGTACAGAACCCATGGATAACACACAGGGAGTATAAAAAAGATGGTATAAAAATTGACCATTGTTCACTTGCTCTGAAAACTGCAACCCGACCCCAAAAAGGTCGCAGATGTCGCCAATATGCCAGCACCCTCAGGTGTACAAGGTGTGCAGAGGCTAGTTGGATTTGTCAACTACCTGAGCCGTTTTCTACCCAGCCTGTCTGATACCCTTGAGCCCATCAGACAGCAGACGAGACCAGACATAGCATGGGAGTGGTCTGCTGAGCAGGACAGTGCGACGTCCAAGATAAGACATGGTATCTGAAGCACCGATCTTAGCGTACTACAATCCCAAGGAGGAGCTGACGATTCAGTGTGACCCGAGCAGCAAGGGACTGGGGGCAGCCTTGCTCCAAAAGAGACGTCCCATCGGGTATGTGAGCAGAGCAATAACCAACCGAATCACGATATGCCTCGATTGAGGAGATGCTCGCTGTGGTATTCACAATGGAGCGTTTCCATCAATACACATTTGGTCGTTTCACCTGCATGATCAGCGATCACAAGCTGTTTGAAATGATAACGACGAAGCCGCTAGAGAAAGCGTCTTCAAGGAATGCTACTTCGTCTACAGAGCTATTATTTCGACATCAGCTACTGTCAAGGGAAAGCTCATGTACCTTGCAGATACGCTGTCGCATGCAGTTAACGGTACTCCGAGCAGAGAGCGATCATTCAAGGAAGTCTTCTTCTTCTTGCGTATGGCGTGCACAGCCTAAATTTGTAGGACAACTAGACTGATTCCTGGGATGGCAGGACTTCCATATGAAGAAAGACTGGATAGACTCGGCTTGTACTCGCTGGAATTTAGGAGATTGAGGGGGGAACTTATAGAAATTTACAAAATTCTTAAGGGGTTGGACAGACTAGATGCAGGAAGATTGTTCCCGATGTTGGGGAACTCCAGATCAAGGGGTCACAGTTTAAGGATAAGGTGGAAGTCTTTTAGGTTCGAGATGAGAAGATCATTTTTCACAGAGTGTGGTGAGTCTGTGGAATTCTGTGCCACAGAAGGTAGTTGAGGCCAGTTCATTGGCTATATTTAAGAGGGAGTTAGGTGTGGCCCTTGTGGCTAAAGGGATCAGGGGGTAAGCAGGTACAGGATACTGAGTTGGATGATCAGCCATGATCATATTGAATGGCGGTGCAGGCTCGAAGGGCCGAATGGCCTACTCCTGCACCTATTTTCTATGATTCTATGATTCTATTTGATCTTATTTGATTGCGCATGCCAGGTTGATTGCATTCGTCGAAACAGGGCGGACCACGTGAAGGTTGCAATCTCCCACCCCAATTTGAGGAGTAATGGTATCACACTTGCCAAATCGAGATGAGCGTCTCGAGCAAATTCGTGATGAAACAGCGAAAGAAGGCATGCTACGGATGCTGAAACGCATCATCATCAGTGGTTGGCCTAGTGAACACAATGAGCTGCCAGAGCAGCTCACGCCTTATTACATCTATATGGATGAGCTCGCAGCCCAAGATGGTATGATCTTCAACGGAGATCACGTGATCACGTAAGGTTGAAAATCCAGCGAGGGGCTTGTTTTTTCAGAGGCTTACCAAAATCCATAACATTCCATTTGGAGAAGTGGGGTTTTTTTGAGGAAGCCGCTGATTGGTGGGAAGTGGACCAGGGTAAGTAGCTGATTGGCAGTCAGATCCCAGCAGTTTGTTGTGTACTTTATATTGTATCCTGTGTAAGGGGGGCAGTATGAAGGCCAGGGCAGTGTACTGTTCTGGATGTCAGATGTGGGAGGTCAGGGAATCTGATAGCCCTCCAGACATCCACATCTGCGCCAGGTGTGTTGAGATGGGGCTCCTAAAGGACTGTGTTTCAGGATTACTGCCTGTGCCGCGTGACAGTGATAGTAAGAATGAAATGAGGTGGAGGATAAATGCGTGGCTGAGGGACTGGTGCAGTGGGCAGGGATTCAAGTTTCTTGATCACTGGGACCTCTTTTGGGGAAGGCATGATCTGTACACAAAGGACGGGTTGCACTTGAGCCCGAGGGGGACCAATATCCTGGCAGGGAGATTTACAAAGGCTACTGGGGAGACTTTAAACTAGAAAGGCTGGGGGGAGGGACTCGGGTAGAGGGGGGCTAGGGAGGGTGTGGGGCAAGAGGCAGAGAAGGGAAGCACTCGGATCCAAAATGTAGGCGAGAAAGATGAAAAAGATAATAGACAGAGAATAAGGGATGGTGGGTTTCTAAAATGTGTATATTTTAATGCTAGGAGCATTGTAAGTAAGGTGGACGAACTTAGAGTCTGGATTGACACCTGGAAATATGATGTTGTGGCAATCAGTGTAACATGGTTGCAGGAGGGCTGTGATTGGAAACTAAATATTCCAGGATTTCGTTGCTTCAGGTGTGATAGAATTGGAGGGACCAGAGGGGGAGGTGTTGCATTGCTTGTCAGAGAAGATATTACAGCAGTGCTTTGGCAGTATAGGGAGGCTATTTGGGTGGAACTGAGAAGTGGGAATGGTGTAGCAACACATTTAGGGGTGTATTATAGACCGCCAAATGGGGAGCGTGAATTGGAAGAGCAAATATGTAAGGAGATAGCAGATATTAGTAGTAAGCACAAGGTAGTGATTGTAGGAGATTTCAATTTTCCAAAAATACACTGGGAAACACATTCTGTAAATGGGCTGGATGGTTTGGAGTTTGTAAAATATGTGCAGGATAGTTTTTTGCAGCAGTACATAGCGGTATCGACCAGAGAAGGGGCAGTGCTGGACCTCCTGTTAGGAAATGCGGCAGGTCAGGTGACGGAGGTATGCGTTGGTGAGCACTTCGGGACCAGTGATCAGAATACCATTAGTTTCAATAAAATTATGGAGAGAGTCAGAACTGGACCTAGGGTGGAGATTTTTGATTGGAGAAAAGGCTAACTTTGAGGGGAATGCGTAAGGGATTTTAAAGGATTGGGACACTTTGTTTCATGGGAAGGATGTAGTAGAGAAATGGAGGACATTTAAAGGGGAAATTGTAAGAGTACAGAATCTTTATGTCCCTGTTAGGTTGAAAGGAAATAGTAAAAAATTGGAAAGAGCCATGGTTTTCAAGGGAAATTGGACACTTGTTTCAAAAAAAGAGAGATATCTACATAATTATAGGAGGCCATGGAGTAAATGAGGTGCTAAGAGGAGTATAAAGAATGTAAAAAGAATCTTAAGAAAGAAATTAGGAAGGCTAAAAGAAGATATGAGGTTGCTTTGGCAAGAAAAGGTGGAAGTAAACCCAAAGGGTTTCTACAGCTATATTAATAGCAAAAGGATAACGAGGGATAAATTGGACCATTAGAGAACCAGAATGGACAGCTATCTGCAGAGCCAAAAGAGATGGGGGAGATATTGAACAATTTCTTTTTTTCGGTATTCACCAAGGAGAAGGATATTGAACTCTGTGAGTTAAGGGGAAAAAGTAGAGTAGCTATGGAAACTATGAGATTCAAAGAGGAGGAAGTACTGACACTTTTGAAAAATATAAAAGTGGATAAGTCTCCAGGTCCTGACAGGATATTCCCTAGGACATTGAGGGAAGATAGTGTAGAAAATAGCAGGAGCTATGACAGAAAATATTTCAAATGTCATTAGAAACGGGAATAGTGCAGGAGGATTGGCGTACTGCGCATGTTGTTCCATTGTTTAAAAAGGGTTCAAAGAATAAACCTAGCAATTATTTAGACCTATTAGTTTGACGTCAGTGGTGGGCAAAAATTAATGGAAAGGATACTTAGAGATAATATATATAAGCATCTGGATAAACAGGGTCTGATCAGGAACAGTCAACATGGATTTGTGCCTGGAAGGTCATGTTTGACAAACCTTCTTGAATTTTTTGAAGCGGTAACTAGGGAAATTGATGAGGGTAAAGCAGTGGATGTTGTCTATATGGATTTCAGTAAGGCCTTTGACAAGGTTCCCCATGGAAGGTTGGTTAAGAAGGTTCAATCTTTGGGTGTGTAATGGCGGAGTAGCAAGATGGATTCAACAGTGGCTGAATGGGAGATGTCAGAGAGTAATGGTGGATGCCTGTTTGTCAGGTTAAAAAGCGGTGACCAGTGGGGTGCCTCAGGGATCTGTGTTGGGTCCACTGTTGTTTGTCATGTACATCAATGATCTGGATGATGGGGTGGAAAATTGGATAAGTAAGTATGCAGATGATACTAAGATAGGTGGTGTTGTGGATAATGAAGTAGATTTTCAAAGTCTACAGAGAGATTTGGGCCATTTGGAAAAGTGGGCTGAAAGATGGCAGATGGAGTTTAATGCTGATAAGTGTGAAGTGCTACATCTTGGCAGGACAAATCAAATAGGACGTATATGGTAAATGGTAGGGAATTTAAGGAAGGCTGTGGAACAGAGGGATCTAGGAATAACTGTGCATTAGTTCCTGAAGGTGGAATCGGCATGTAGATAGGGTGGTAAAGAAAGCCTTTGGTTGTGCTGGCCTTTATAAATCAGTGCATTGAATATTGGAGT
This sequence comes from Okamejei kenojei, assembly GCA_035221665.1. Classification (NCBI taxonomy): domain Eukaryota; kingdom Metazoa; phylum Chordata; class Chondrichthyes; order Rajiformes; family Rajidae; genus Okamejei; species Okamejei kenojei. The sequence goes on along the minus strand of CM069166.1, from coordinate 19,054,029 downwards.
AGGGAAGTAATGTTAAAATTGTACAAGACATTGGTAAGACCAATTCTGGAGTATGGTGTACAATTTTGGTCACCATATGGTCAGTTATAGGAAGGTGTCAACAAATTTTGGTCACCTATGGTCAGTTATAGGAAGGATGTCAACAAAATAGAGAGAGTACAGAGGAGATTTACTAGAATGTTGCCAGGGTTCCAGCAACTATGTTACAGAGAAAGGTTGAACAAGTTACGTCTTTATTCTTTGGATCGCAGAAGGTTAAGGGGGGGACTTGATTGTGGTCTTTAAAATGATGAAACGGATAGACAGTTGACGTGGATACGTTTTTCCCTTTGAGGGTAGGGAAGATTCAAACAAGAGGGCATGACATGAGAATTAAGGGACAGAGGTTTTGGGGTAACGTGAGGGGGAACTTCTTTACTCAGAGGGTGGTGGCTGTGTGGAATGAGCTTCCAGCAGAAGTGGTGGAGGCGGGACTGATTTTAACATTTAAGAGTAAAGTGGATAGGTATATGGACGTAAAGGGAATAGAGTGGTATGGTCTGAGTGCAGGTAGATGGGACTAGGGGAAAACAAATGGTCGGCACGGATTTGAAGGGCCGAGAGGGCCTGTATCCGTGCTGTAATTGTTATATGGTTGTTATATGGTTATATGATCATACCAATAAGTTTAAGAGACATGAAGGAAAAGATACACTCTTCAAATCTAGACATTGAAGACTGCCTACGACGAGCATGCGATTGCCTATTCTGGCCTGGATTGAAGTGACATCAAGCGGAATTTTGCTACATGTGATGAGTGCCGCATCTATGAGGTGAGCCGGCAAAAAGAGACGCTCATGAGTCATGAGCTACCGACTAGGCTATTGGAGAATGTCGGCACATATCTCATTACATGGAAGGGGAAAGATTACCTCATCACAGTAGACTACCATAGCAACTTCACCGAAGTAGGCAAACTGAGAGACAAGAGCAATCCAATTGTGATTCACAAGTTGAAAGCTCATTTTGTGAGATACGGCAGCCCGGCACAAGTTGTGAGTGATAATGGGTCGCAGTACACATCGGTTGCATTTCGCCAGTTTGTGAGGGAACGGGATTTTGAGCACCTGTGCAGCAGACCTGGTAATAGCAAAGCAAATGAGAAGGCAGAATCAACCGTCAAAACTGCGAAGCGAATCATGACAAAGAGCAGCAAATCACGATCTGACCCCTACCTAGCGATGTTGGATCATTGTAATACGCCTTTGCAAGGGCTGAGCACGTCCCGCTCAGCGCCTCATGAATCGTCGCACGCGTACATTTCTGCTAACGACAGCGAGACTACTTGAACCCAGAGTTGTGTACGAGCATGAACGCATGAAGCAGCGCGTTCAGCAGCAAGCTGACAATTCCACACTGCATGAGGGCGACACAGTGCGAATGCACCCCCTCATACAAGGAAAGAAGAGTTGGGAGAATGCCATCGTTTCTCGCCAGCTTGACGAGCGTTCTGGCATGTACCATCACAATCGTGTACATCTCCGCAAGACCTGCAAAAATCCACCAGACGAGCTAGTCGCAGTGTCTACACGTGAAGCACGGCAAGACCATCAAAGACCAGGGCGAATCTACTACACCGACCACAGCTAACACGAAAACAGGCGTTGAAACAGCAGCTAGAGAGCGAACTGACTAAAAAAATAACATAGACACAAACGAAACAGTGAAAACTTGCTTAGGTCGAGCTGTGAGACCGCCAAAGTATCTCAGAGACCATGTGACCCATTGATTTTGTTCTTATCTATTATTATGGCTATATGGGGTGGCAAGTTTATGTAAATAAGATAATGAGAAGGAAAGGAACTTTTACTTAAATAAAAAAGTGTTCTTTTCTCACTTAGACAGATATATGCTAAGTGAGCATATATTCTACGTTTTTCTCTTTTGGAAAAAGGGGGGATGTTATGATATGTGTAATGTGCCTTTAATGACTTAATAAAGTCCTCACATGTGCGGGAGTTCCAGTCATGCATAGGAGTTGCTGTCTGGAAAAGCTTATCCATGAACAAATACACGCTGTACTCTGCTTCGAAAGATTGGTTCCATTGAGTTTAATATGTCTTGTGTGCACAAGGCACAATATTGTCTTGTAGCATTTCATTAGAGTCTGAAGAAGGGTCCCAAACTGAAGCATCATCTGTGCATATTCTCCAGAGATGTTGCCTGACCCACTCAGTTACCACTGCATTTTATTCTTCTTTGTAAACCAGCATCTGCAGTTCCTTGCTTCACCTTTTATTTGGACATGTTTGTTTGGCTGCCCTAAAAAAATACCTGCCATGATCATTTTAGTTTCATTTAGTTTAGTTTAGAGACACAGCATGGAAACAGGCCCTTCGGCCCACCGAGTCTTACCAATCAGCGATCACCGCTTATAAACACTATCCTACACACACTAGGTTAATTTACAGTTATACCAAGCCAATTTACCTACAAATCTGTATGTCGTCGGAGTGTGGGAGGAAGCCCAAGATCTTGGAGAAAACCAAAGTGGTCACGGGGAGAATATACAAACTCCGTACAGACAGCACCCATAGCTAGGATCAAACCCAGGTCTCTGGAGCTGCAAGCAGTTTAACACAGCAACTGTAATGAAATATCGACCAAGGCAATATCTGAGTGTTACTCCCTATCTTCGCCTTAAACAGTCAGGCCGCTCACTCCTGCCGTTTTTCACGGGCAGAACTTCAGCACTGGGCGATAGAATCAGTTTCTTCAATCTAGTTGTGTTGTTTTTCATATCAGCCAACATGCCGGAAGTGATAGTACTAACCCTTGCAGTGACAACACCCTTTTTGTTTGCAAAAGTGGATCACAAAAGCTGTGTAATTTCACTGAAATGAGTCAATTTCCCTCTTTAACGATGGCAACATTTCCGTATAATGACATTATTGCCAAATACAGAAGAGAATTTCCCCTTCTGTATGTTTCAACCTAGCTCTGACCTTTCTTTCCCATGTTGAGAACATCCTAATTTGAACATATTGTTGTTAAAATAACAATCAGTTCTTATTTCCATTTATTTTAGCAGCACCCTGTTCCCTCTTGCATTGACATCTGTCAGCAAGTAAGTTATATTTTGAGCCCATCACAGATCTTCCCTCATAATAAGCAAGTTCGGTATTCTGAAAAACGCAAGGAATCATGGGATTTGCCAACGGTCACTCGCCATAAAGAAAAAGCGAACGGAGCGCTGGCTGGAGAAACTGTGTATAAATTCTTATTTTTATTCATTATTTATGTGTAAAGTGCGGGGTGTAACAGCGAGAACGAGAGAGGGGGCAGATGCGAGTGGGAGACAGGGGGTGACTGGACCGGCTGCTGTGCGCACATAGACCCACGCCTCATCCGCAGCCAGGATCGAACCCGGGACCCGGTGCCGCAATCGCTGCCGAACCGCCACTGGAGCCCCCCCCCCCCCCATCCCCATATCTGCCCGGGGGCAGCCGGAGACGTCCATGGGCGACCCTGGGCCGACGGGCCAGCAGCCCGGAGCACCAGCGGCCCACAGCCAGAGCAGAGAAGAAGCGCCAACTCCAACCCAACCCCGCTGCAACTCCAGAGGAACCCGCTCCCCGATGGGCCGCTACAGCAACAAGTGCCAGTTCACCCACGGCCTGGCTGAGCTGTGCTCCCTCAGCTGCCACCACAAGTACTAGATGGAGCTGTGCCACGAGTGGCGTAGCCCATGGTCACCGGCCTGCCAGTGCATGCACTGGCAGCAAGTCCGGGGCCACCACCAGACAGGGACGGGACACCCGGGAGGGGACGGCCCAGCAGCAACTCAACAGTGCCCGCAGCACTGGAGACCCGGGCCCGACCCGACCACGGACGAAAACGCAGGCCTGCACACAACGCAGCATCACAGTTGCCGAGAATGCTTATAGCGAGTGACCTATGACCTGGACATGCGCTGTCGGAATACCAAATTTGCTTATTTTTGGCAAATAAACCCCAAACTTAACAGTGTCTTCCGTCTTGGCAGATAATGTAAAGGCGGACCATGGGCTTATCCTTTACATTGCTTGATCATGCACAACAGATCTTTCAGCTTTCCTATTTCTCATCTCCTCTGCGTTCATGGTGATTCCATACTATCCCTTGCCAAACACACATGGTTTCCATTTATTCTGTGATTGACGTTATCACAATGCCTTGGCATTTACAGCTGCTTTAAAACATTCTTTAACGTCACACAATCCAGACCGACATTCGTGAGTATTACAGAGAGTGCAGCATTTTTGAAGGTGCCATTTATCAGATAAAGTGTGCACTGCCTTTCAGGAGAAGCCAAAGCATTTCAACGTGCTAGTTTCAAAAATAAAGAGAGCAACTTGGAAAATATGTAACTTACAATCCAGATTAGATGACATGGAATCAAAGGTCAGCAAGCCAATTGGATACAGAATAGAGAAAAAAAACAAAGTGCTGAAGGTCAGGCAGTATCTGTGGAGGGAATGGACGGATGACATTTTGGATCAGGACCCAGAAGTCAAGGAAAAGCGGAATTGGCGTTCAGTCTATTGAGTTACTCTGCCATTCAGTCATATAACCATATAACCATATAACAATTACAGCACGGAAACAGGCCCTCTCAGCCCTTCCAGTCCGTGCCGACCATTTGTTTTCCCTAGTCCCATCTACCTACACTCAGACCATACCCCTCCATTCCCCTCACGTCCATATATACCTATCCACTTTACTCTTAAATGTTAAAATCGATCCTGCCTCCACCACTTCTGCTGGAAGCTCATTCCACACAGCCACCACCCTCTGAGTAAAGAAGTTCCCCCTCACGTTACTCCGAAACTTCTGTCCCTTAATTCTCATGTCATGCCCTCTTGTTTGAATCTTCCCTACCCTCAATGGGAAAAACATATACACGTTAACTCTGTCTATCCCTTACATCATTTTAAAGACCTCAATCAAGTCCCCCCTTAACCTTCTGCGCTCCAAAGAATAAAGACCTAACTTGTTCAACCTTTCTCTGTAACATAGTTGCTGGAACCCTGGCAACTTTCTAGTAAATCTCCTCTGTACTCTCTCTATTTTGTTGACATCCTTCCTATAACTAGGCGACCAAAATTGTACACCATACTCCAGAATTGGTCTTACCAATGCCTTGTACAATTTTAACATTACTTCCCTACTCCTATATTCAATGCTCTGATTTATAAAGGCAGCACACCAAAGGCTTTCTTTACCACCCTTCTACATGCGTTTCCACTTCAGGGAACTATGCACAGTTATTCCTAGATCCTCTGTTCCCACAGCATTCCTCAATTCCCTACCATTTACAATGTATGTCCTATTTTTGATTTGTCCTGCCAAGATGTAGCACTTACACTTAACTAGCATTAAACTCCATCTGCCATCTTTCAGCCCACTTTTCCAATGGCCCCAATTCTCTCTATAGACTTTGAAAATCTACTTCATTATCCACAACACCACCTATCTTAGTATTCATCTGCTACTTACTTATCCAATTTTCCATCCCATCATCAGATCATTGATTGTACATGACAAACAACAGTGGACCAACACAGATCCCTGAGGCACCCCACTGGTCACCGGCTTCCAACCTGACAAATAACAGCCATCCACCATTACTCTCTGACATCTCCCATTCAGCCACTGTTGAATCCATCTTGCTACTCCGCCATTTAACACCCAAAGATTGAACCTTCTTAACCAATCTTCCATGGGGAACCTTACTGAAATCCATATAGACAACATCCACTGCTTTACCCTCATCAATTTCCCTAGTTACCGCTTCAAAAAATTCAAGAAGGTTTGTCAAACATGACCTTCCAGGCACAAATTCATGTTGACACCCGGGAGGTGTCCCATTTTGGCCCATGTCCAAAATGGTCATGGGTGATCCATTTTTCCCTCTCAGCCTATTCTGCCTTCTCCCCGTAACCTTTGATGCTCTTCCGAATAGAGCTTCTCGATCACCACATGAAAAATATCCAATGTCTTGGCTTCCACAGCTGTCTGTGGCAGTGAATTCCACAGAATCACCACTCTCTGGCTAAATACATTCCTCCTTATCTCCATTCTAAAGGTACGGCCTTTTATTTTGAAGCTGTGCCCTCTGGTTCTAGACTCACTCATTACTGGATACATCCTTTCCACATTCACTCAATCTAAGCCTTTTATTATCTGGTAGATTTAAATGAGATTTCCCCTTCATCCTTCTAAACACTAGTGAGTATATGTCCAGAGCCATCAAAATATCTTAATACGATAACTTAATCATCCCAAAACCTTTGTTGTAAACCTCCGCTGGACGCTTACCACCCCCCCAGCTATTTAGTTTAAACCCAGCAAACCTGCCTGCCAGTGCTCTAGTTACATTTTCTCCCTTATGTATTTATAAAAATCTTTTGGGATTTTCTTAATGCTACCTGTCAGAGCTATCTCCCTGCTCCTTTTTTGCCCTTCTGATTTCCTTTTTTAGTTTACTCCTTTGTTGCCGAAACTCTTCCACGGATGTACTTGATCCCAGCTGCCTATACCCAGGGCCGGATTTACGTATAAGCTTCACAAGCTTAAGTTTAGGGCTCGAGATCTAGGGGGGCCTCGGCAGGGCTGGATTTACCTATAGGCTTCATAGGTTTGAAGCCTAGGGCCTCAAAAAACGATGGGGCCTCCGGCCAGGGTGATTTTTCCCAGAATTAAAAAAAAGCAGAGAAAAAAAAAATTGGAGCGCTATCAGTGTTTTCACTTTGACGGAAATTACCCGAAATTCTGATTCCAGCCCTCTGGATGTTTTGGGGAAAAAAATTGGAACCATCCGAGCGACACAAGATGACGCTGTCTCTCCACGTGTGCGCAGTGGGCCCGGGCGGGTTCAGATCGCCATTTGCACTCCACACAATCACCTTGATGCTCGTGTCTACCAACGATCCTAGGCGTCTACTCAGGTATAGTAGTGGAATATTTGCATTTGCGGCAGTGCCCATTTCTCCAGGGACGGGGGGGGGGGGGGGGGGGGGGGGCTACGGTGTCTGCGGTGCGGAGTCAGGAGCCTTGCTGCGTGGGAGGGACAGAGGGGGGGCTGTGAGCGGAGGGTGAAAGGGAGGGTTGAGACAGGGGAGAGGTGAGAGTGGGAGGGGAGGGGGAGAAAGGGAGAGAGGGGGAGAGAGAGAAGGGGGAAGGGGGGAGGGGGGGGAGAGATGGTGAGGGGGAGAGAGAAGTGGAGGGGGAAGGAGGAGGGGGAGAGGGAAAGGGGGATTATCATTAATGAGATTGCAAAATTAAGGTAGGTTTTAGAGCAATTATATTTTCTCCTCCATATGAATAATATCAAACAATTGGAACTGCTTTCTTTTCCTTGATAACGAGACTGAAAAATATGTATTCCATAGTTTGCGACTCATTTTGCATCATATTTTTAATGTGCACACACTAACACACTCGAACAGTAACAGGCAATCAAATCAACACACAACACATTTTCTAAAAAAAGGTTTTATTGACTGCAAAAACTTTTATAACATTTTACATAACATTTTACAGTACAACTTGATTATTAAAACAAGGACAGCTTCAATTTTTGATTTAAAAAAATGTATACAACAATGAGCACAATCATCCACTTCCAACCACAGAGGTGATTTCATGATTTCTGAAATATTGGTCATAAATTTGGAGCAAAAATGCTCGAAAAAAGAAGGCTCAGAGAGCATCTAAAACCTCAGAGCTTCCAGGGTCCTGAAGTGGGCCCTGGACCCCGGCCGCAACAGTCTTTGAGCTTCGCGCTTGTGATATGCACTGCGTGCACTTATTTCACGTAATTTTTTTGTAATCCTGCCATTCCACCCACACTTTTTTAAAAAGCTTTTTACGGCCTGGTATATAATATTTTTGGACACTGTCATAGGCCTTTCTTCAATATGCTGTCACTACGCACTGTAGTCTCTAAACAACCTTCAGTAATTTTCCTTGCCCTCCATTTCAGAATAATAGTGTTTTAAGCCGATACTAGCTCGACACTAGCACTGGCAATAAATAAAATGTGCAGCTTTCCAGCTCTTATCTCATTGGCCACGGTTGGCTGCACATTCAGTGTCAAATCTGGTGGACTCTTCCATCTTCCTCTCGTCGTGGGGGTGGGGAATTGGAGGGGTCTCACAAGTGGAGTAGCCTAGGGCCTCTCTTCATCTAAATCCCGGCCCTGCCTACACATGTCCCTTGCAGCATTCCTTTGTTTTTGACTAACATCTCAATTTCCCTCGTCATCCAAGCATCCTTACATTTGCCTGATTTGCCCTTCTCTACAGGTGCAGAGTAGAGAGCTTGTGACGGTTGCATCGTGGCTTGGTTCGGCAACTTGAGTGCCCTGCAGAGGAAAAGACTACAAAAAGTAGTAAAATACACTGCCCAGTCCATCATCGGCTCTGACCTTCCTTCCATCAATTTGGCAGCATCATCAAGGACCCCACCACCCTGGCCACACCACTCATTCTCCATGCTACCTTTAGGTAGAAGGGTACAGGAGCCTGAGAACAGCAACCCGGTTCAGGAATAGCTACTTCCCCACAGCCATCAGGCTATTAAACCCATGGCTCCGACAAAACTCTGAACATTAATACCCCTCCATCTGTTATTTGCACTTTCTTAATTTATTAATTAATGTGTGTATTTACGTATATAATAGTAAGATTAGTCGAGAACTTACCAGTTCGAAGTTTGATCGTTATTTTATGAGGAGTTACGATGAGGGGATTTACGTGAAGAACCCGCCTGGCGCTGGCAAACGGCATACTTCAAAGCAGCGGCATGAAAAACACAGAACACAAAATAGCCGAAGTAACATAGTAAGGCTCATAATAGACTTAGAACTACCAGATGATCATTTATTTTATGAGGGTGGGGAGTGGAGGGCACGTAATCCCTCATCGTAACTCCTCATAAAATAACGATCAAACTTCGAACTGGTAAGTTCTCGTTTAATCTTACTATTTTACTTTCGGAGTCACGTGAGTGAACTACGTGAAGAGTTTAAAGCTTTCTGTGTTTTTCGTGTCGTAGAATTTATTCCATACGACAGGTACGGCTCATTAACACAATAACGAGCGAATAACACATTTTTCCCCAAAACATTGCCTCAAGTTATGTGATAAATAATTTTCACATTATAAAAAATGAACATAATGCCCTTTCTATTGAATAAGCAATATTTATCACAATACAATTGATATTTATTTTTTATTGGCATGACAAAGCAACAAATTATAGCGAACCGAACATTGCGTGTCTAAATCTGACACCCATGCTGGTTCTTTTATTTTAACAGTAATCATACAGCCTCCTGCGGGCCTTGCAATCTCTTTGCTCGAGTGGCTCATCCTGTGCCATTCCTGTGAATGTATTTTCTTCATTAACAGAGTGATTTTCCACCTTTCAGTGTCTAGTTCCTACGAATGTATCCAATTATTAACCATCTAGAAATACATTCCTCTATAACCATCAGTTTTACTGAAACCCAATGTGGTTTTTTGTGTGTAATAAGCAGTCTCATTTGCCACAGACTCTTACCTACTGCAACATTTTCATCAATGTTCACACACACACACACACACACACAAACTTAAAGCCAGCAGGATGTGCTTATAGGTTTACCTTGGTTTTGTTTTCAGGTCTTCTTGGCGTGCTTTGTTTGGTAGATTCATAAACATATATGATTAATGCAATTTTGTATCCACATGCCATTATAACGTTAACATTTGCAATGTTTGCACTCTTATATTGATACAAAAGTTATCAGAATTATTATTTTCAATGTTTAGTTTTTTGAATCATATAGAGTTAAAGTCCATTTCTTAAGGCATTTCAAGATTTTTTATCTCCTGCATTTATATTTTTTTACAATTTTTGGACAGATAATATATACATATACCCATATCTATATCTATATCTATATCTATATATATATATAATATATATTATACACACACACATATATATATTTTATTTAACATTTACATATATATCCCTTTCCATATGGGATATTATGAATGCATCTGATAACTTCTTGGTTAATATATATTGTCCGTTTATAAGACGGTAACACTCTGAGCCCTATAATTGGCTCTATCAATTAGATACTTAGAAAATGCAATCCACAAGGAATTCACATATATCTAAATGAAAAAATAACTTTTACTGTATATACAGACCTCCAATTTCTTATAACAAAATATAGTTATTTAGACTTATTTCCGCAAATTGCAGGGTATAACACTTCTTTATACATAATTATTTTATTGATATATCGTAATATTGGTTTACATTCATAGACTTATTTGACCATCAGCTGTTGAGGATTGGTCTAGTCAACCTGTAGATAGTCAAATTCATATTTTCACTTATGGAGGTTTTTGTACAACAATAAATTACTGCAGGGTTTCTCAACCTGGAGATCCCATGTGGGGTGCAGCAGCATCCAAAGAAACAAGGGGAGACAGGCAACGGACCTAGGTCGAGACCCCTTTTTTGACTTCAATAAATTACTGCCATTATGAATCATCACTAGCAGTTCAAAATCACACAATATTAAATGAACCTTAAAGGGACCCATATTGGACCACCAAAATGCCTCTTCGGCAGTGGTCCTGCTACATATTCATCAGACACTGCCCTATTAAACAAAAATGAGGAACACAAATAATCTTTTCCTCATGTAATTGGGAGAAAAGCATCACCTTCACTGTTCTTTAGATTACCCACAAGAATATTCGAAAGATCGGTGATTTAATCTGTATGCAATCAGATTAATCGTAAGTAATCCATATTAATGACAATATGTTTTTCTTCCCAAATTTTGTTATCTTCCGATAACTCCATTTGTCTCTTCCTTAGAGATAAACAGGTGGACTAAACTTTAAAACATACCACATCTGTTTACTTAGATAAATCCCATAATTTGTTGTTTGACTTATCTTGTGACCCACAAGAAATATTTAAAATCAGTGATTTAATCTGATATACAACCAGATTAATCGTAAGTATGCAAAATAATGACAATATATTTTCCTCCCAAATTTGACCATAGTTAAACATATGCCACAGCCGTGGTATTGTTCATCTTGATACGACATGGACAGTTCCATAATTAAAACAATCGATCTTTTTTTATCCATAACTCCTTATTACTTCAACAATTTAATACGAATGTTTGGAAAATTCTTAGGACAAACCATTTTATGTTTGCCTGGTATAATTGTCTGCAGTCCGCTTAACAAAAAACATATCAATTATTGTTATAAGAATAGATAATATTCTTATCTTTACCCAAACATTCACAGAAGCTGTACATCATCTGTAACACTTGCTTCAGTTGTAATTTTATAGTTGAAGCAGCTTATGAACCTTTTTTACATTACTAATAATGATAACGTATCATTTGATATTTTGCATAAGCCTCTTCACAAGGCATACATATTCTATAAGCTTCTGTATTCCTTCTTTTGGAACTTTATTTATATTTTCCCCTAACCTAATGGAGGAACAAAGTATGTCAACAACAATAATACATATTTGTATCATGGAACAATTTTTCCCCAACTCATATGGTGCTTAATATTACTTCTGAATTCAGAATAGTAATTTAAAAATATTTTATTAATGCCTGAGCATATGCTTTATGTAATGGGTCAAGTCCTACCTTCCACCAGGTTTGTAATGGGCAGGCACTAATTTGCAGATGCTCTTTATCTCTTCTAATTTAAATGTAATCGAGGATTAACCATACCATGTACCTCATTAGTGCAAGTGCTGATCTTTTATCAGTATATTGTTCCTTCAGTGTTCAGTTTAACAACTTGAACTGATTGATTGTTTGGACAAGTTTTAACTTGCACAGCTTGACCACTTTAATTAATTTCAAGCACCTGTAATATTGATTAACACTTTGTTAATCACAATACAGTTTTCCATGTTCTAGATGGTTTCTATTTACTTACACTGTGAAAGTGTAAATAATATTATTGTATGTTTATACCATGAATCTTTACACTAAGGTAATTTTATAATATATACATGTACGTTCCCCCTTCTTTTTAAAATTTACTTTTGAGTGCAAACCTGAAATCGTTTTTCCCTTATACAGGTGAACCAATCCTCCTTAGTTTTATATTAAGTTTTAACCATCATAATACACCTGTAATCCCCCATAATTGGAGATTTCATGACTTATTTTTGTAACCAGATGTTTGCACCTCTTCAACTACATCAAGCCTTCTTTTCCCCAATTATATAGGTTAAGATAAGGCTGATGTTTGGATAATTACCACTTCTGCCTTTATTTTGATCCGCCTCATCAAATTTTTCATTAGATCATAGTTTTTTTCACCGTAAGATAAAAGATCTTTGTCTTTGTTTTGATCCATAATCAAAATTTTTTATTGGATCATAGTTTTCCTTCCCAAAGTTTAAATATCAGTGGTCTGTTCTTTTGTAATTAATATCTTTGATTTATCATAAGGCAGGTTATTCTATAATAATCAGGAGTTTTAATATATCCTGATTTGTATTGCATCTGCAACCCTATGATGCAGATTCGGTAAATTATATATATTTCTTCCCTATTAAGCTCCACAACTAATGGCAATTTATTTTATATTGAAAAGTTATTACATATTTGCACCATTTTGAAACTTTGAAATTGTATTTCTTATATATCTCATATATTTGAGGACATGGATTATTTATAAATGGATTAACCATTGATATTTAAATAAAAACATAAAGTTTTTATCGTATTCTTGAAGTTGGTGAGATACCATATAATTAATGTAGGCAAGCTAGGTTTTTCCATAGCCTCACCCACTTCCTTTAGATATTTAGCAAAAACTTTTGCTATCTCAGGCACACCTGGCCCTCACTTTTATTTTTATTTTATTTGTGGTGTGCAATTCATAATTCACATCACCACTTGCAGGGTCTGTCTTTTGCGCCTGATCCACTTGGAATTATATCCAAAGAGACTTCCTCCACCTATCCAGGGTCAGAGTTTTTATTTCTCAATTTGGCACATAGCCATATTTTGTATATTCAAGCCCTCGGGTCTTTTTTTTTGGGGGGGGGGAAACTGTTTTTGGGTACGGTGACCCTGGGTCTTTAGTACATTCAACGCCCTCTAGGGTCTTTTTTTTTTCCCCCCCCCCCTTTAGGGGAATGTTTGGGTACTGTGACCCTAGTCTCTTTTTATATTATGGAGTACTTTTCCATATCGCAAATTTTATTAACTTTTTTAAAAATACAGTCTTTCTGACTTTTAAAATATCTGCCGCAAAATTGTGGAGCATTTAAACCTTTCTACGTATTTTAAACGATTAGCGTTACCGTTTAGTATCGGAACCGGCCCATATATTAATCTCTCGTTGTCCCGATCACTGGGTATTTCCCTGGGATGTTCTTTTTAAAAACTCCGTTATTTTAACAGAGTATATCTGTTCAATTTAAACTTTTAGTTTGTTTTTATAAACCTTTTAAAATCCTGGTTTCCACCAGGCACGGGTAGTTTTGGTCCAGTCCTAAAAATTTTTTCAACAGCACTTACCTGCCGGTTCCGAAACCTACCGCTGTCGAGGAGAGTGTCTGTTGCAGCTCCTGCTTCTGCCATCAGCGTCGACGTAATGCCGTTTGCCAGCGCCAGGGGGTTCTTCACATAGTCCTCACGTGACTCCGAAGTAAAATCTTGAGTCAATGCCTACTTTGTTCTGTTGTGCTATGCAAAGAAAAGAATTTCATTGTCCTGTCAGGGACACATGGACAATAAACTCTTTTGGACTTTGACTTTGTTTTGATCTCTTTAACCATATAACTATATAACCATTTAACACTTTACAGCACGGAAACAGTCCCTCTCGGCCCTTCCAGTCCGTGCCGACTTTGTTTTCCCTTGGTCCCATCTACCTGCACTCAGACCATACCCCTCCATTCCCTTCACGTCCATATACCTATCCACTTTACTCTTTAATGTTAAAATCGATCCTGCCTCACCACTTCTGCTGGAAGCTCATTCCTCATAGCCACCACCCTCTGAGTAAAGAAGATCCCCCTCATGTTACCCCGAAAACTTCTGTCCCTTAATTCCCATGTTCATGCCCTCGTGTTTGACTTTGAATCTTCCCTACCCTCAATGGGAAAAACGTTATCCACGTTAACTCTGTCTTCCCTTTCATTTCATTTTAAAGACCTCAATCAAGTCCCCCTTAACCTTCTGCGCTCCAAAGAATAATAGACTTAACTTGTTCAATCCTTTCTCTGTAACATAGTTGCTGGAACCCTGGCAACATTCTAGTAATTTTCCTCTGTACTCTCTCCATTTTGTTGACATCCTTCTGTAACTAGACGACCAAAATTGTTACACTACAATACCAAATTGGTATTGTGATCATGGTCCCGAAGTGCTCACCAACGCATACCTCCAGTCACCTGACCTGCCTCATTTTCCTAACAGGAGGTCCAGCACTGCCCCTTCTCTGGTCTTTTGATACCTGTATGTACTGCTGAAAAAAAACTATCCTGCCCCACACATTTTACAAACTCCTAACCATCCATCCCATTTACAGAATGTGTTTCCCAGTCTATTTTTGGAAAATTGAAAATCTCCCACAATCACTACCTTGTGCTTATACTAATATCTGCTATCTCCTTACATATTTGCTCTTCCAATTCTCGCTCCCCATTTTAGGCGGTCTATAATCACCCATAAAAGTGTTGCTACACGTTCCACTTCTCAGTTCTCCACCCAAAAAAATAGCTCCCTAGACGAGCCCTCTATCTATCCTGCCAAAGCAATGCTGTAATATCTTCTCTGACAAGCAATGCAACACCTCTCCCTACTGGTCCCTCCAATTCTATCACACCTGACGCAACAAAATCCTGGGAATATTTAGTTTCCAATCACTGCCGTCCTGCAACCATGTTTCACTGATTGCCACAACATCATATTTCCAGGTGTCAATCCAGGCTCTAAGTTCATCCACCTTACTTATCAATGCTCCTAGCATTAAAATATACACATTTTAGAAACCCACCGTCCTTATTCTCTGTCTATTATCTTTTTCATCTTTCTCGCTACATTTTGGGTCCGGAGTGCTTCCCTTCTCTGCCTCTTGCTCTCGCCCACACCCTGACCCGTAGCCCCCTCTACCCCGAGTCCCTCCCCCAGCCTTTCTAGTTTAAAGTCTCCCCAGTTGCCTTTTGCCAAATCTCCGCTGCCCAGGATATTGGTCCCCGTTCGGGTTCAAGTGAACACGTCTTTTGTGTACAGATCATGCCTTCCCAAAAAGAGGTCCCAGTGATCAAGAAACTTGAATCCTGCCCACTGCACCAGTTCCCTCAGCCACGCATTTTTCCTCCACCTCATTTCATTCCTACTCTCACTGTCACGCGGCACAGGGAGTAATCCTGTAAAATCGTTACCCTTTTGGTCTCACTTAACTTCCCCCCCCAACTCCCTAAATTCTCCCTTCAGGACCTTGTCACTTTTCTGCCTATGTCATTGGTACTTATTCTATGTGTACCACAACATCAGGCTCCTCTCCCTCCCTTATCAGAATCTTTTGGACACATTCTGACACATGCGAGACCCTGGCACCAGGGAGGCAATACTACCATCGGGTCTCCCGACTGCGTCCACAGAATCGCTATCCGACCCCTAATAATAGAGTCCCCTAGTACTCGCCCTCTCTTTTTGCTACCCTTCTGAGCATCAGGGTCCGGTCTCTGTGCCGGAGGCCGGGTCGCTGTTGTTGCTGCCCCCAGCTAGGCTGGCCCCTCATCGTACTCAACCTGGGTGTACCTTTTTTCCAGGTGTTACGGTCACAGGGGTACTCTCTAGCCCAGCCTCTGGCCCCTTGCCCTTCCTAACTGTGACCCACTTGTCTGCCTCCTCCCCCCATGTGGTCTGGGAGTGACTACCTCCCTGTAGCTCCTCTCTATTACCTCCTCACTCTCCCTGACCAGACGGAGGTCATCGAGCTCGTGCTCCAGGTTCCTAAACACAGTCCTTTAGGAGCCCCATCTCAACACCATCTGGCGCCAGATGTGGATGTCTGGAGGGCTATCAGATTCCCTGACTCCACATCTGACATCAGAAACAGTACATGCCTTGCCTTCATACTGCCCCCTTACACAGGATACAATATCTATACAATACAAGTACACGAAGCAAAACTGTCTTGGAATCTGACTGCCAATCAGCTGCTTACCCTAGTCCACTTCCCACAATCAGCGGCTTCCTCAAAAAAAACCCACTTCTTCACAAAATGGAATGTTATGGATTTTGGTAAAACAGCCCCGCGCTTATTTTTAACCTCTAACGGGCCACGTACACATCTGAGCTTTCTTCAGTAAAATTTTAAAAACATCCCACTTGGCCGATGTTCTTTTCACCTCTAATAACCTGCTCAGCCAACTTGAGCGGACCTTCTCTCACACCCTCACATTCATCACGGGGACCCTCTCCGTCCCTATCCATAATTATCTTGAAACCTAATCGAACTGATTGTGTCACTGGTCCCAAAAGGCTGCCTTAACATACGCTTCATTAACTTGCCCTTCCCAATTTCCCAATTACTAGATCCAGGCATTGCCCTTTCCCATGTGGAGGCCTCCATACTGCTTAAGAAAAACTTTCCAGAACACACTTTTGAGAATTGCACCCCATTTGAACCCCTTCATGCTATCAACTTACACCCCATCTGAACCCTTCATTCTATGATTTGTCCAGTTTTATATTGGCAAAGTTTAAAATCCCCTCCTACAACAACCTTATTTGACCTGTATCTGGCCGCAATCTTCCGGTACATTTGCTCTTTTAATTCCCGTTGACTATACGGGGGTCTGTAGTACACACCACATCAAGGTGATCATCCTTTCTTGTTCCTCAGCACCACCCAATATAGCCTCATTAGACGGAACCGTCTGTAATGTCACCCTGAACACAGCCGTGACATCCTCCTTAACCAACCAATGCAACACTCCCTCCTCTTTTTCCTCAACTCACTTGTCTTTCCTGAAGCTCCTGGTACCACGGAACTTGAGAGCTGCCAGTCTGCTCTCCTTAACCAGGTTTCAGTCATAGCTACAATTTCCCGATTGCTGTACCTATATCCATGGCCTAAAGCTCATAAGTCGTCAGGCCTTGCATTAAAATACATGCAGGTTAAACCATCCATCCTTCCTCGTTCTGCATTTTTCACGTGCCTATTCTGTCCGATAACCTTTCCCACACCACCCTCCGTACCAACTTCTAGCCTATCATGTGCCTCTGTCAGGCACGAGATACCACCCCCTGTAATCTATTGTTTAAAACCCTCCTTTGTACAAATGCAAACCTTCCGCTAGAAGAGATTCAATGATCCACAAATATGAATATTCTCCCTCCTGCACCAACTCCTCAGCCACCATTCATTTCCTCCTCTTTTCCTACTCTTATCTTCCACTAGCACGACGAAATGGAGGTAATCCTGAGATTATTACCCTGCAGGTCCTGCTTTTCAGTCTTCCACCCAATTCCATAAATCCTTGTTGCTAAAAAAACGCCTTCCTCTTCCTACCTATAACATTTGTGCATCACTGCACAACAACCTCCGGCCTGCTCCCCCTCGACTCTTGAGGATGCATGCAGCCGCGCCAAGATGTCCTGGGCACCAAGCAGCAACACACCATACTGGAGTCGCTCCTGCTGCCGCAGAATCTGTGTCCGCACCTGCTGCCGAAGAAATCTCCTGTCCGCACTCTGACGATGGAGTCTTCCACCACTACAACTCAGCCTGTCGTCACTCCCCCGTTTTGTGAGCCTTGGCACGAGGTTTGGAATCATGGTTACCACTCAATTCTTGTTGTGTCATCTGCTCCCAAGAGGGTGTACCGCTAGAATTTAGATAGACTGAGAGGGGATCTTATAGAAACTTACAAAATTCTTAAGGGGTTGGATAGGCTAGATGCAGGAAGATTGTTCCTGATGTTGGGGAGGTCCAGAACAAGGGGTCACAGTCTAAGGATCAGGGGGAATTCCTTTATGGACGAGATGAGGAAAACATTTTTCACACACAGAGTGGCGAGTCTCTGGAATTCTCTGCCACAGAAGGTAGTTGAGGCCAGTTCATTGGCTATATTTAATAGTAAGATTAAACGAGAACTTACCAGTTCGAAGTTTGATCGTTATTTTATGAGGAGTTACGATGAGGGATTACGTGAAGAACCCGCGCTCACGCTGGCAAACGGATAATTCAAAGCAGCGGCATGAAAAACACAGAACACCAAAAGCCGGAGTAACATAGTAAGGCTTCATAAAAAGACTTAGAACTACCATTTGATTCATTTATTTTATGAGGGCGGGGAGTGGAGGGCACGTAATCCCTCATCGTAACTCCCTCTAAAATAACGATCAAACTTCGAACTGGGTAAGTTCTCGTTTAATCTTACTATTTTACTTCGGAGTCACGTGAGTGACTACGTGAAGATTTTAAAGCTTTCTGTGTTTTTTATGTCGTAGAATTAATCCGTACGACAGTCGGCTAAGTAAACCATAAATGAGAACACAGGATAATGTTAGCTCATTTCACAATGAACTTTGTAATGGTTTAAAGACCATATAATGACCCTCCTTATATCGATGGAAATGAATTACAAGCGATAAAAGACAGAAGGACTACCACAACTGATTATAATGCAATTAATAGTAAACAAAGCAGGTGATAATAGTGCTCCCAACTCGCGTGTCCATATCCTTGTCCTAGTGTGAACAGGTATATTGTAAACTTTGAAAAAGTTTCTTCTTACTCCACAGGCGTCTTTTTAAAAATATGCTCGAGAGGTTCGTCCCCCCTTCGCCCGCGGACGTACTGCCGCCTGGTGGAGTGAGATTTGAACACATCACTGTCTACTCCCGCTAAAACAACTCTGTTTCAACCATTTTGAGATAGTTTGAACTGAAGCTTTTGTGTGTGGTTTTTTGTGCGTAAACCATTTAAACGTTTTTTCATTTCCTCGAAGGGTGGCCAGTAACTTTAATATATTGGTTCAAATGTTTAACCACACACAAAGTAGGATCAATTGATAAGCTTGAAAGGTTACCTTTGTTCCAGATCTCCCTGGTCTGCTTTGTTTGATCAGATCGTAAACATAGAACACAACATTATCTGTAGTCACATGCATACAGTCTAAACGCAACATTTGTAAGTTTGCACTCTTTGAGCTGAGACCAGTGACATTAACATAATTAATTTCAATGTCAATCTTTCCAATGTCAACCCTTCAATTGGAGTCCATTGTCCTACGTAGCGTTAAGTACAATGCTCACATCCCAAATCTCTGTGTATCTTGGTTTGGGGTGGATTAATATTAAAGATTCCTTTCATGAATCTAGATATTAATGGATGCGGGGGACCCCAATTGATCTCTGATCAGTCATAAGTCTAAATAGGACGACAAGGGCACTGCTTTCGTGCGTGTGTTAATGGCACTGTAACTTAAATGTTGCTCAAAATGCAAATTGGCAAGGAATTCCAAAAACATTTGCAATATTTACAGTATCATAAGAAATATTTGAGGGGGGGGGGTCTGTGTGCAAAAGTCTTCCCAATTCTTAATATGTGTCATATATTGCTTTTTGTGTGCTATCTCGCCATGATGCAACTATAACTTCCATAGTTTTGTCCGACAATCCCAGCTCTGTAGTGGTCTGGTCAAAAACCTGCAGATTAATAAATTCATATATGCATACAATTGGGTAAATTTCTTTAGTTACCGGATTAGTCAAGATCACTACAGTTTGGAATCGGACATATATGGTTCTTTAATCATATTCAGCTATTACTGGGAACCAAGGTTGAGTTGGCCCAATTTGGAACTACCAACAATCCAGAAGCAGAATCTTGTTCTATCTTCTTCAGGCATCTCTGAATCAAGCAAATGGTGGAAAATGCATAAAAGAACATCTTTCCCCAGTGTAATGAAAAAGCATTCTACTGCTACTGCATCTGGATCGTGTTCCAAGACACATAAGTAGGCAATTGATGATTAAGGCCTAGATGCAAACAAATCAATTTCTGGCAACCCAAATCGGTTCACAATATTCGTTAAATATTGCTGGCTTAAGCATCTCATTCCGTATTATCTTTAAAAATCCGGGGGGGGACCTTTCATCTGTACCACCTTGTCCTTACCTGGAATGTAGCTTGCTGCGAAATCCATATTTGGCGACCCCCAATTTTACACCCCATTGCAGTATCTCATTGACCAGACAAATCACATGATACTGATCTAACTCCCCCCATGTGATTAATGTATGCAACAGCCGTGTTTTATTGTCTAACTGTTATTAAACACATGTAGACCTTGTTTTAGCACAACAATATGCTTTAAGTCAAAAAAGCACCCAATAACTCCATATAGTTAATACATAAGCTTGAAGAAACGCTTTTCTTGAGCTTTCCATCTACCTCCACAACTGGAGGAGGAATCTGTAGCCCCCTCGAGGCACTAGTCATTCCATCAGTTTGTAAAACCATTTCAGGGCTGTTCAATCTGATATTCTTAGCGCTTGTGGGACATTTTCAACCCACCATTGTAATTCCAACACGGCTTCTTTTGTTAATTGCATAGGCCTGTCAAAGTGACCTGCCTTCTCTTTAAGAGCCCTTATTTTGTCCCTTGAAGATTTTGTATGTAATGGACCAAATTCCTCTGCCGGAAATGCTGCTACCATTTACCAATGGTTTTCGCACTTCTCGGTGGAGGGATAAGGTTTGTGAATGAGGTAATTACAGTCATCAAAATGTCATTGGCCTTCTCTGTTGGCAAAGTAACTAACATAGTCATGAGTTAATTACAAAACCCCAAAAAGTTAAATTGTTTGTGCTGTGCTGCAGTGGGACTTAATTGGATGAATCAAGAACCTAGCTTTTCAAACAAAGCTTTAGTAACTGAAACTGAGTGCTCAGCTGACTCTTGAGTATCATTAATGATAGAATATCATCCAGATAAGCCATAACAATGTGTTTCTGTGCTCTTAATTGGGCTAAAATGGTTTCAACAGTTTTTGTAAAGTGTCTAGGAGCCGGAACTCATCCATTGGTAAAGCTTTAAACTGCCATAATTGTCCCAGCCAATTAAATTTTAAGTACTCCTGAAGAATTGATGAATTGCTACAGAATAATAGGTATCCTTCAAATCAATCTTAGCATATAACACCCTTCTGAGATAAGATATTTTGCAGTACTGAATGTCTCCATCTTAAAAAGTTTGTTATTCTACAAACTTATTTAGAAAAAAATCTGTTAAGGTCCAGAATAATTCTGCAACCACCATCTTTTTTATCTTTCGAAAATATATTAGAGACAAAATTGAAAGCTTATGTTCATAAGTCTTTTCAATTACGCCTTTTCCAGATAATTTGTTCAATTTCCACATTAATCTCTCATTCTTTCTTGCAGAAAACTCATTAAGCATAAGCAGGTTTATTCTGTACAGGAGGATTAACCCCTTCTTTAAAAATAATAATGGCTCCCGAAACTGCTTGTAATACATATCGATCAGAAGTAATGTTAAGCCAGGCATTATAAAAATTTTTGCAATCTCCCTCCAAACTGGAGAGTCATCCACAGTTTCTTTAAGGATATAAGTCTTTAATACCTCTCCGTATGAGGCGGTGGTGGTCTCTTCTTCCCGAAGACTGGGAAGCACTCGCCTGCCACAGCACGATAGTATTTTCGTGACAAATTTCTGCCTCTATAACGAAAATCGAGTAACCCTTCGGGTCGAAAAAAACCTTCTTTGTCCAAAGACAAAAGGTTTAACATTGCTAAAATATTTTTAGCTTCTTCATCCAACTCTTTCAGCTGTTTCGGCAGATTTCTCCAAACAAATACCAGGAGCTTGAACACCACTTTCTTGACACATGCTTGCAAAACCTAGGGTGAAATATGGGCCGAATCGCCATTTTCCTTTTACAATTAATTTCATAGGAACGAATTACACAATAAGCCCAAAGTATCCTTTTGAATCTTTTCCATTTCCAGATTCTCCATTTGCCTGCCATAGGCCGTAATGGCAGCAGAATAAATTTGAGACCTTTGAAACTTCATTCTTGGCTCTCATACTTGGAGTCATAGACGTCCATATCAACGGATTCACCGTAGGCACTTCCAATGAGGCACAATTTCTTGGAGCTTTATTTAATTTTGATGTGTTCATTCATCACAGAATTGTGTAAGTTGGTGAGAATATACCATATAATTTATGTTGGCAGCTTTTTAGGTTTTTTTTTGTTTTTTTTTTTTCTTTTTCCATCAATAGCCTCACTAGACTTCCTTCAGGGATAGCAAAATCTTGTGCTATCCCAGGCACATTAGGCCTTTCTCTTTTTACTTTGTGGTGTGGCTTTCAAAAGCCATATATACACAGCTGGGTCTGCCTTCTGCAGCCCTAAATCAATTGGGGATATCACCCATGAGACTTCTTCCAGCAAATCCTGGGTCCGGAGTATCATATTCCCAACTTGGCCACAGCCATATTCTTCATATTCAAACCCACAGGGTTTTTGGGATTTTCTGGGGTCTGTATCCTGTGGTACTTAGTGCTTTGTCTCATAATTGTTTGGTGAACTTTATGTTCATATTGCTCCATTTTTATAATGCCACATATGCTTTTAGTTTTATTGTTGGAGGTTCTTTCAGTATCAGGAGGTCATCAGAAACCACGGGCCTCTCAGATTTCTTTTTGGCATTTTTTAGAACATTTTCCTCCATGGTTATTATTTCTGGAGAATCTGTAAATCTCACTATCGGGTAAATCGGCGGCAACGGTATCGGAACCGGGTCCGCACTAACTTCGCGTCCCGTATTTTACTTTCACCCCGGGAAGATCTTTTTACCCGCGAAAAACTTCTTTCCCGATTTCTCCATTTTCTCTTTAATAATCAGTGCTCAATCAGCACGTTAACGTGGCTCTAAATTTTACTTTTGGTTTCGTTTGCTGGAGCCACCCAGCGTAACCTAAAAAACGCCCCGATCTAGCTGCACTTACCTGCGGGCCGTTCCGACCGCTGCGAGGAGCTGCTCCTTACTGCAGCTCCTCCTTCCGCCGTCAGCGTTGACGTCATGCCGTTGCCAGCGTGAGGCGGGTTCTTCACGTAGTCACTCACGTGACTCCGAAGTAAAAGAGGGAGTTAGATGTGGCCTTTGTGGCTAAAGGGATCAGGGGGTATGGAGAGAAGGCAGGTACAGGATACTGAGTTGGATGCTCAGCCATGATCATATTGAATGGCGGTGCAGGCTCGAAGGGCCGAATGGCCTACTCCTGCACCTATTTTCTATGTTTCTATGTTCTATGTTTCTATCCATTTTCAGTAGGTACAGCCACCGGGGTCTCCAGCACTCCACGTTTACTCCTCTTTCTCACAGTCACCCACCTTTGCTCTTCCTGTATCCTTGGTGTGACAAACTCACTGTAGGTCTTGTTCAGGAAACTCTTGTTTTCCCAGATGGCCCTGAGGTCATCCAACTGGTGCTCTAGTTCCCCAACATTTTATTCAAGGAGCTGCAACTGGACAGAAGCACAGCATTCTCCCAGAAAATTAAAAACAATGTTGTGCTATTGGCAACTCTCAGTACAAGTTTCTTTTCTTGAAGGCTAATGCTTGAAAGATCTTCAGTCTGAAAAATATTCCTGATCTGAAATGTCACCTATCCATGTTCTCCATAGATTCTTCCCGACCAATGAGTTACTTCAGCATTTCCTGTCTATCCTTGGTAAACAAGATCTGTGGTTTCCTTGTTTTAACTTCAAAGATATCTTCAATTCAACTGTCTTTGATGTGAATCATGGATCAATGGATCTATGGCACTGTCCAACATCAGATACTTGGTCCAGTCTTGTTGTCACCCCTGACTAGAAATTGAAAAACACCAAGCCAAATAAAAAATGTTCTAGTGTCTGATGTAATTCGGCTTAAGCTCTAGTGGTGATATACTTCATTAGTTGTATGCAACAAAGCAGATGCTTGAAACACAGACTCCATTCTGGAGCTTCGACGTTTCTGGGAATTTCCATGGACATAGGAATATATTTAATATTGTTCTTAAAACCTCTTTGAGGAAATGCAACTGCTGGGAATCTTGAATTCATACAACAGGCCACATTGAAGCCTGGTGTATACAATAGACAATAGACAATAGGTGCAGGAGTTGGCCATTCGGCCCTTCGAGCCAGTCAATGTGATCATGGCTGATCATCCACAATCAGTACCCCGTTCCTGCCTTCTCCCCATAATCCCCTAACTCCGTTATTTTTAAGAGCCCTATTTAGCTCTCTTGAAAGCATCCGGAGAACCTGCCTCAGACTCAAGACTGCCTCAGACTAAGGCACAGACTCAAAACTCTCTGTGAGAAAAAATGTTTCCTCGTCTCTGTTCTAAATGGCTTACTCCTTATTCTTAAACTGTGGCCCCTGGTTCTGGACTCCCCCAACATCGGGAACATGTTTCCTGCCTCTAGCGTGTCCAAACCCTTAACAATCTTATATGTTTCAATGAGATCCCCTCTCATCCTTCTAAACTCCAGAGTGTACAAGCCCAGCTGCTCCTTTCTCAGCATATGACAGTCCCGCTGAGAGAATGGCTGCACTCCCTCAATAGCCAAGATGTTGTCCTTCCTCAAATTAGGGGACCAAAACTGCACACAATACTCCAGGTGTGGTCTCACTAGGGCTCTGTACAACTGCAGAAGGACCTCTTTGCTCCTATATTCGATTCCTCTTTTTGTTATAATGGCCAACATTGCCATTCGCTTTCTTCACTGCCTACTGTACTTGCTTGCTTACTTCATTGACTGATGAAACAAGGACCCCCAGATCCTGTTGTACTTCCCCTTTCCCCAACTTGACACCATTTAGATCAAGTTAAATTTGTCTTCCTGTTTATGCTACCCAAACACCCCCGGATAACCTCACATTATCTGCATTAAACTTCATCTGCCATGTATCTGCCCACTCCCCTACTTGTCCAAGTCACCCTGCATTCTCATAGCATTCCTCCTCACAGTTCACACTGCACCCACCTTTGTGTCATCTGCAAATTTGCTAATGATACTTTGAATCCCTTCATCCAAATCATTGATGTATATTGTAAATAGCCTGCAGTCCCGCACCGAGCCTTGCGGTACCCCACTAGTTCACTGCCTACATCAGGAGGGGACCAGCTTCCAGATGTTACCTACAGATATACGAGCTCTGGCTGTCTCTTCGTAGCAAACTCTCTGTGTTCCACATTGGTATCTTAGAAACCCACAACCCAGATTGATTTAAGAGTAAAGCAGTCATGTTGCAGCTTTCTAGATCTTTGGCTGGGGCTGCAGTATGAGTCACCATTGACAGGAACAACATGGAGGTTTTAGACAGGAAGTAGAATGCTGCATTACCGGAATGCTGCTGGATTAAAGAGTATTACTTAAAAGGAGAGCTTGGACAGACTTGGAAAAGTTGGTTTGCGCAGGATGGATGACATATATGACTTATCAGGGGTATAGTAGGAATAGGAAGGCAGAACCATTAAGCTTGGAGTGAAAATGTCAAAGGCGGGAGGCATAGTTTTAAGATGAAGGGGGGAAAAGTTTAAAACAAGATGGTTTGGCCACGTTTTGAACACAAATATTTTTGGTTACTTGGAACGCGGTTCCAGGAATGTCGATGGTGGTAGCTATGATAGTTGGTGCATGAGGATTCAGATAGTACTGAATATACTGGGGATAGAAGGATTTGGATCCATTACATGTAGATTAAATTTTACATCTTACTCGTTCAGATTTTTCTGGGCCGAAGAGTCTGTTCTGTGGTGCCCTTTTCTATGATTTATGTTAATGGCAACGGTCATCCCAAGGGATGCCTAAGGAAGAATGATTTCCTGTTAATACTACCTGGGAGGCACATGTGGAGGTCGTAGTTTGGTTGCTGTGGGAGATGGGAAGCTGAGACAGTGATTGCAGATGGGAAATGGGAATAAAACAGTTCAGATGTGCCTAAATGTTGTATTCCTCATTCAAGGTGTTAGCAAACAATATAAATGGGCTGAGTACAGTGGCAGACACATTGATATGTCCTCCAATACTTTTGTAATCCATGACCTCTCATCTGGTAGAACCTAATAAAATACAAAGGCTCCCATTCCGATTCATAATTCATTTACAGCTGCATAGAGGACTCAGCTGGTTCCTTCGCAGAACACCTCGCCTTCAGTTCCGCGCCTTAACCTACCTGATTCCCGGAGGGCTCAGCACTTCAATTCCCTCCCAGTCCCAATCTGACCTTCTGTCCTGGGCCTCCTTCATTGTCAGAGTGAGGCCAGGCGCAAATTGGAGGAGCAGCATATTTTGCTTGGGTATCTTACACACCAGGCAGCATAATGACATTGCCAGAGGCTGTCAATCTCACGCTTTGTTCATGAGAGAATACGCATTTGAACAAACTTTCACGCCCTCACGCTGATTCAGATATTTTCAGTTTTTTTTACTTTTTTTGGCCTTTTCTGTGGTGAGAAATTCTGTCGTTGATCAACGAAAATGGCAAATATCTCAGATTTAAGACTGCATGTCTTGACGCGGGTGTTGGAGAGGGATGGAACGCAGAAACCAGGCTGCGGGGGAACAGATTAGGGTAAGCCGGGCTGGCGAAGTGCTTGGCGGGGCGCAAGTCATACTGTAGCTCCGGCCATGGTTTTTTATTTTTTATTTTATTCTGAGTGCATAGAGTAATGGGCAATGTCGGAATGCGTTACGCCGCTGCCACGAGAGTCCTGTGCGAAGGACAAGACTCTCAAGGGGAGGTGGAGAGGAGGAGGGGATGGAGACAGGGCAGGACAGTGGGAGGTCAGAGAGAGGGGGTGAGAGGAGAGAGAGGGGAGAGGCAAAGGGTGAGGGGGAACGAGGGGGGGAAGAGAGAGGGGTGAGAGG